>CM061919.1:129925298-130525298 GCA_031002005.1 Vandiemenella viatica
TTGTTTTAAGAGGCTTGAAAAAAACTTTATCGAGTGGCTGTGCCTTGTGGCTACTGTGAGGTGGAAGAGTAAGAAGGTGAATATGATTGCCTTTGGCAAAGTTTATTGCTTCAAGACTAATGTGAGAGACATGATTATCCAGGATGAGAAGAACTGGTTGTTGTTCAGATGGTTTTGTAAATTTTTGAAAGTGGGAAAGCCACTTGATAAAAGTGGGAACATTTATGTATCCACTATCAGTAAGAGCGAGATCACAGCCTGGTGGTCCATCCTTGATAAGAAGGCGGTTCATTCTCTTGCGTCCAAAAATAAAAAAAGGTGGGATGTGGTTGCCTGATGCACTCATACAACAGATAACAGTGATGGATTTCCCTTGTTCAGCAGTCACCACTTTTGCAACATCTTTCTTCCCAACAGGAGCTACTGATAGGGGCAACTTATGTGGAACAGTCTGGATGCCAGTTTCATCCATGTTAAATATGCAATCTGGTGTGAATTTGTATTTTTGGTACAATTTTTCCAAATTATCAAAGAAATGATTTATTTGGATTCTGTTAAAACCCATAGTCCTTGCTATACTTGTGTTGCGAGGCACTCTCAAAGAAAGTTTCTGTCTCTTCATAAAATCCCTTGTCATATCCCTGCCGGCCATCTTCTTTTCTTGTGGAAAGGGGTGTTTGATTTGGTTCAACTCTGCATAATTGAACAATAAATGGCGAAGAGATTTCAAAGTTAGCCCATAAAAACGACGATCCAATTCTTTGCAGTGTTCCACAATTTCTCTTTCCTCTTTCGTAAACCTCCCCAATGTTTGAGAACCTTTACCCATTTTAAGCCGTTTTCGCAAAGTCGATTCATGAAAACCAACTGTTCTTGCTGCTTTTCTAATAGAATAATTTTTGCTCAGTAGCTGTCGTACAGTTTGTAGAATTTCATCCGTCAGGGGTTTCTTTTCGGTTTTCCTTATGTAATTCCTATTGGGAAAAAAGAAAATGGTAAAAACATTAGGGAGATAACTCTACTTGCAATTAAAGGCAAATACGAGTAAAGCAATTTCGTTACAAGCCATGAAGGGCCTTGGAGTAGTGGAGAGTAAAGAATGCAGTATTTTTCTGCTCGCCAAGGGGCAAGTGTACGCACTTACTTGAATGCGTACAGTTGCCCCTTGAGAGCAGCGTACACTTGCCCCATTTTACGATTTCCTAGATGTTTAATTTCTACAAAGTTACGAGTATTCACAGTGGGGTATTCACACTTGCTACTAAACAATAACTTCATAGGGTCTTAACATTAGATTAACACAGAGCAAGAAATTTAATAAACACACAGAAAAACGGGAACGAAGTTACCCAAAAACTACAGTGAGAATGTTGAAACAGAACTTACCTCATCTTGCCAAGAACACTTGCTGAATGGCGCTCAGAGTCCGTGCTTCCCCGTTTGGCATTGTTGTCGAGTTAATGATGCTACATAGCTGCCAACCTAGCTGTGTGGAGCCGAAATTTTACACTGCGTACACTTACCCCAGTGCGTACACTTACCCCCACCTACCCTAGGCTCATATAAAATTAATCATATCATACTATGATCTTTTTAAAAAGAAGATCGCAAAGAATTACCTTTTTTTTCAACACGGTTTCTCTGTTGGCGTTTATGTCTTTATTTTTAAATAATATTAGCAATTGATCTATTGCCACATTTATTTATATTTTGTCATGGTAGTCAGGATCAGAGATCCTACAGACATGGTAAGTATTTATTCTTCTCAACAATATCCAGCACAAAAGTCTTATTGAGACGACATTATTATTATTTTTTTAAAATAATAATAATATCGTTTACTTGTTACTTATTAATATTTAAAACTGTATTATTTTCAATTCTACATTCAAAATAATATTTAACTAGTAGCAAAAATATTTATATAGCAGATTCAAAACAAACAGAATTGGTACAATGTTGTGTAGTCCACTCAAGGCACTGATGTCTGCTCGGTGGCCGGCGACAGAATGAAAACCAGAGACAACTGTTTGGATCGCGGTTTCACCATACATGAGCCGACTGGAGTGACGGCATGATGTCGCTCCACGCGGTTTTCCCCACACATCGTCAGTCGGCATGATGGCCGAAACTGATGGATATTGGACTGACCGGATATCCAAATAATCCTGTCAGTCCACGTCGTCCACATCAATTTCCGCATAGACGGCACGATAATGTAGTGGCGTCGCTCCATTTGGATGTCATCCGTGTGGATGGCATCCATACGGATGACATCAAAAAGTGTAGCACATACACGATAATTCCATCACTCTAGTCAGCGGCAAAGCAAGCAACAATAGGTTGTCAATTTTCTATAAAACAATCTAGTTATGCCAAGTACTAAATGAAATGAGCCCGAATTAATTTTAAAGGATATTCAAAATATCGAGTACAGAATAAAAATCCTGAGAATTAAATAAACGTCCAAAAAAGTGCGAAATTATTAAAAATAAGCTTTGTGATATTACGAAAACTTTTAAAATATGGCCTTTAAAGGTGACCATACACGATCGCTCCATCCGTTCTAATGGAGCGATGTCACTCCATTATCACGTCGTGTGTTGGGAAACTGATGTGGATGACGTGGAATGATATGATTATTTTGATATCCGGTCAGTCCAATATAAATCAATTTCGTCCATCATGCCATCAAGCCAACTGACCCTGTGTGGGGAAAACCACGTAGAGCGACACCAAGCCATCACTCCAGTCGGCTCGTGTATGGCGAAACCGTGGTCCAAACTCTTCTCATTCTGTCACCGACCACCGAGAGACAACATCAGTGCCTTGAATGGTACCATTTCTTTTTTTGTTTTGAATCTGCTATAGAAATATTTGTTTTGCTACTAGTTAAATATTATTTTGAATGTAGAATTGAAAATAACACAGTTTTAAATATTATAAAGTAACAATTAGAACGATTATTTTCCTTTTTTACTTTTTTAAAATAATAATAATGTGGTCTCAATAAGACTTTGTGCTGGAGATTATTGAGAAGTATAAGGACTTACCATGCTTGTGGCATCTCTAATCCTGACTACCATGACAAAATATAAATAATGTGGCTATAGATCAATTGCTAATGTTATTTAAAAATAAAGACATAAATGCCAACAGAGAAACGGTGTTGGAAAAAAAAGACAATTCTTTGCGGTCTTCTTTCTAAAAAGATCATAGCATGATATGATTAATTTCATATGAGTCTACTTGTTAATTTTTTTTTTTTGTTTTTGTTTTTTTTTTTTTTTTTTTTTTTTTTTTTTACAGTATGTGACGTACCTGTCACTATTTTTGGTTTGGTGAAGTACTTAAATTTAATAAATCTGTTTTACAATAATTTTGTAGTATTTTTAAAAGTTTTCGTAATATCACAGAGCTTATTTTTTTTAATATAATTTTGAACTTTTTTAACGTTTATTTAATTTTCAGCATTTGTATTCAGTATTTGATAGTTTGAATATCCTTTAAAATTAATTCAGGCTCATTTTTTTTAGTACTTGGCATAACAAGATTGTTGTATTGCAAATTGACAACCTATTGTTGTTTGCTTTGCTTAGTTTTTCATTGTCGTGGCTGACTGGAGTGATGGAATGATGGTGTATGTGCTACGCTTTTGGATGACATCCATGCGGATGGAGCGATCGTGTATGGCCACCTTAAAAAAGGCCATACACGATCACTCCATACCGATGACATCCAAATGGAGCGACCGTGTATGTTTCCAAACGTTGTCACCAATATACGCCCTGTATACACCATGACTCTCTTTACCCTCCTCCTGTCTTCCAATGAATCCCATTCCAGTTCTTTTATCATATCGGTTACTGATTGTTTTCGGCGGTAATTTCCACAGACAAATCTAGCAGCCCTTATTTGCACCCCCTCCAACTTCTGTATTTGATACCAAAAATGTGGGTCTCATACTCCACCAAATTCAAGCAATGGCCTGACCAAAGTGTTATAACTGAATTCCTTTACTTCTCATTCATCCCCCCATCAATCTCTCCGACAAGGATTTTGAAACCTTTTCCAACTGCCCACTTGAGCTTGTAATCAAATGTTATACCAAGGTATTAACATTTCAAGTCTTCAAGTTCTTTCCCAACTTTATAATCATAATCAACCTTTAGTTTTTTATCTGTGTATCTAATCAGCTGATTCTTCTTTGCACTTAGTTTAATTTAATTTAATTGCAATGGAGCACAGGCTCCGGTGGCAATTTCCCTACACACCCATCTTCCCCCTATCCTGCACCCACCTACATTTGGCCTCTACAAATTTTATCTTTAAATTCTTTCAAAGTTTTCGGTAAATTATTCATGATTTCTCTCGGTAACTCATTCCAATCCCTGACACCCTTACCTTAAAAAAGAATCTTCCCACACCCTTGTGCATGAAATCGAGTGCCAGTCTTGTGGTCATGGTCATATTTTCCCTTCCATGCACTACTTTTCATACCTATTGCAATATCTTTCCATGCCTCATCGCCAATATATGCCCAGTACACTCCCATGACCCTCCTCCTGTCTTGCAATAAATCCCATTTCAGCTACTTTATCATATCCGTTACTGATTGCATTCTGCGATAATTTCCAGAAAAAATTTAGCAGCCCTTCTTTGCACCCTCTCCAACTCCTGTATTTGATACGTAAAATGAGAGTCCCATACTACACTACCATATTCGAGCAATGGTCTCACCAAGGTTTTGTAACCAATTCCTTTACTTCTCCCTTACATCCCCTCATCACTCTCTCCAACAAGTGCAGAACTTTGAAACCTTTTCCTACCACCTGTCCAATGTGTCCAGCCCAGTTAAGCTTGTTATCAAAGTAATGCCAAGATATTTACATTTCAAGTCTTCAGCAAGCAATTCTTTCCCCACCTTATATTCATAATTAACCTTTTGTTTTTAATTTGTGTATCTAATAAGCTGACTCTTCTTTGCATTTATCTTCTTCCCATGTTTACCAACCCAACTAGATATCCTGTCCAGATCACCCTGCAACTGTTTACAATCTTCTATCATTTTCATTCCATGTTTACCAACCCAGCTAAATATCCTGTCCAGATCATTATGATACAGGACGCAAACTTTTCAATTCATCCTTCATAAGCAGTTCCCGAAATATCGCTTAGTATGATGGAGATCTAATTCTGACTGTCATGGTCTCTTCTTGAGAAACAATTACGATTGGCATATTTGATATTGTTCCTTAAATATTTATGTGGCGGAGAGTCTATGTGAAGAGAAGAAATTCTAAAAACATCGGGATGGTTGTAATTATAACTGGTGAAAATAAATTAGATATAGAGATGAAATTATTTCGGAGCTATTATTCCAAAAATGATTCGCAGTCTATTGTGTAACATAGTTTAGAAATTTTGCTTCATATTTTAATGGCTGACAGTTCTATCTTTGAAAAATAATAACCTGATCTATGGTATTATATGCAGCCTTATTTAAATAGTAACAGCTGAAATTCCTCTTGAAATAAAACTGCAGATGTTTAAAAATTGTCACCAATTGCAATCAGTAAACAATAATCTGTATTCAAGTTTTATTTTGAGATAATTGTTTTATTTCTCTGTCTTACAATGGCAGTCGTACCAACTACTGACGCATTGATGGCTGGTTCATTTCGTGGAGGTCTTTTCTTTGCTCCATGGTCCATATCATGCAGGTTCATATTCCATGTGCGAATCTTTCATGCATGTGAAGGAAGTTAATATGTCTTAGTCAAGGTATATTTTCCGTTTTGTTTTAAAAAAAAAAAAGGCTTGAGTGTTTCAGTTTTCGTAAAATAATTAAAATTATTGTTTGTGTTTTCCCACCTTTTGTTTTACTAATTATAATATTTTTATTTGAATTTAACATCACAATAAGATGAAAAGAGATGGAAGACGTCTAGAAATTAGTTGACAGAGTATCAAAACAATTCGAACAGAACCCATGTGTTTTTTCTGAATTTATAAAACAGAATTACATAAACACTGTAACTTAATATTAGAGACACTGTTGTAAAATAGGTCAAAGAAATGTAGTTTCTGAGTTTGCAACTACAAAATGATATGAAAGCTTGATATGTAACTTTCTTCTGATCTCAGTAGATTATAGTGATAGTTTCAAATTTCAACGTACGGTATTCCGCCACGACCTTTGCTTAACAGTAGCTGAAATAATGTAAAATTTAGGTTTAATAACTTGACTAATCATTAAGTTTGAGTTTAGTGTCCTCTGCATGAAAGTCATTTGTTGTAGGTTGATAAAGGAGGCAGGAAGCTGACAGCACTATATCTCTCCAGCGCGCAAAGTAAAGCAAATTAAAGACTGGCGCATTTAGTTAAAATTCGTAAAGGGAAAAATTTATAGGTGAGAAAACTGCACTCACATAATTTAATACCGAGGGAAAAATATCATGCCATGCGAATTAATTGTCATTTAGGCCTAGGGCTTGCGCGCGGTCGCAATATTTTCTTCAGCTGTTGTGTTAGTCGTTAACTTTGATGTAAACTCACCATAGTAATTTACATCCGAAATATCGCAATATTTTCTTCAGCTATTGTGTTGGTCGTTAACTTTGATGTAAACTCACCATAGTAGGGTATTATCTAACAGGCAATACCGCTCGCTTCGCGCTGTTAACGTGTCGTCATAGTGACGTCACGTTCACGTACAGTCAACTTTTTTGTGACTAAACACTGAACATCTGGTTGTGTTATCGGACATCTGCGGCCGCTTACCAGCGGCCGCCTGCATCTGATCCACCTTCAGGATATCAGTTTATGTTGATATTGTACAGTTTTAAATTATTGTGACCGAGCGTAGCGAGGGCACAATACACACAAAAGTTGACTGTACGTGAACGTGACGTCACTATGACGACACGTTAACAGCGCGAAGCGAGCGGTATTGCCTGTTAGATAAAACCCCCATAGTAATTTACATCCGAAATATCAGTGAGAAGTATTTCAATGAAAATAAAAGTTCTTTTAAGAGGAATGTAAGACTAAAACTCAGTGGAGGAGGTAGATATAAAACTCGAATGTGGAAAGTTCATACTACTTTACCCCAAAAGAGTATTTAGCAAATGCAGGTTGGATTATGCTGTATAGAAGCATCATTGAATTATTTACTTTACTAAAAAAATATTTGGAATCAGATTGACTACTATTTGTAGGCACTCTGTAGCAGAGGACATATCAAACTCCCAGAGATGTACACTGTAATTATGTTGGAAACAACAAAATTGAATATCATACAATGATATGTATTGAGTAAGTTTAACTTATGTCCTGTATTAAACTAAATTGATATGACATTCTATGTATCTTAAATTATGGCATTTTATAATATCCCTGGATTGTTAGTACTTTTACAATATGCACATTGTAGAATCAAATGACTGAACTCTTCAGTATATAATCTGTTTGAAGCCAAAATAGGTCCTGCATTAGTATGATCAGCCACCTTCTCTGAGGTGGGAGGCTTCTTGGGTCATAGATGGGGTTAGCAATGGAAATTATGCTTTTCTTTAGTATTGGTAGATGTGATTACACTAAAAATGGAATACACCAAATTGGAAGATGAGTTGTTAGCTAAAGTTGTAAGGGAATTCACTTGCAATTGTGAGAGGTCTAGGATAGTTTTTTTTTTTTGTTGTACAGTAGAAGTCCGATTATCTGAGTTAAACAGGACCGGGACAACCTCGGATAACGAAAAACTCGGATAACCGGAGGGCAAGGAAAGAGGTTACAATGAATCAAAAAACATATTAAAACCGAAATAACACAATTTATTTATAGTGTAAAACTAATTTGTGAAGTGATACACGCAAGCGCTACAGTACCACGCTTAATATCGTACACACTCTAGTTGGAAAAATATTTCATATCTTCATAAAAGCTCACTATCATATTTCAAAAATTTGCCTCGGTTAACCTGGCGGCTCGGATAATCGGACTTTTACTGTAATACCCATGCTGCTGGTGATGATAGATGATAAAAGCTGCACTGATTCCAGATACAGGGAGGTAGTAATAATTAATACAATAGAATCTGAAGAAGTTCGTGAACAACATGAAATATACCAAGATGAGTGAGATGAGTATGAGTATAAATAACAAAGTTATAGAGTTCAGTAACATACGTAGTGAAAATTCACAAATTTCAGCTAGTTATATGGTTTATATCTCAGCTATTTCTTGAGGGTCACAATGATATTTTTTTAAAAATATGTCTTTGTATTTTGTCGAGATCATTATAGGAGGGAAAGAACTGGGGACAAGGAAAGGTAAGGAATATGGCCATGACTTCCAAAGGAACCATGCAATAATTTGCCTTGGGTGATTTGGGAAACCATGGAAAACCTAAATTTGAATGGCCAGACAAGGATTCAAACCAGCATCCTACAGTATCTGAGGCCAGAGCATTACCACCTACCCACCTTGCTCAATGGGTTCGAATGTACCACAGAAAAGATAAGTTAGTTAATGGACATCCATATTTAATAGTTATACAATTCAGAAGTATTCATAGATTGTAACAGGAGTAGAATTTTCAGGAAATATAGAAGAATTGATTGGGCACTTGTCTGCTTACAATAGTTTGTGGATAATTAAGCAAGATTTATTGTATTTATTTTTTGTGTCTAAAAGCAACATGAAATAGTTAACATACAATATTCTGCTAAATTGATAGTATCCTCATTTTCAACAAGCAGGTAGTCAAGTTTAGATGGCTTTCTAAGATTATTGCACATGATAAGAATTTTGCTGTACCAAATTGGTGCACATTCACAGGCTCCATAATCAAACACCACTTAAAAATTTTACATTTGCCTCTTGTCACACCAATCTAGGGATGATGGTTGAGTGGCTTCCAAACAGTATAAGAAAGGTGTGACCTGGGTGCCAGCTCTTTTTTCAATTCATACAAAAGCTGGAGTACTTGGTACAACTATACAATTTTGTATCTGTTGGCTAACAGAGTGTCACTTCTCTTGTGAAAACTTCCCATTAGTGCAAGTCTCTTAGACTGCATTTGGTGCCCATACAGAGGTTGATGTGGATCTGTTGACTGCTCCCTACATCCCAGCTTTTGCTGCTGCAACTCATTAGACTTGTGGAGGAGTGGTACCATTTAAAGGGTAGACCTGCTCTATGCAAGTGCATTTAAAACATTCTGTGATTATACATCCACCTGCTTGCAGAAAGAAACTGCATACACTGTGGCAGAAGCTCAAGGAGCCATGGCTGATGTGCAAAGAAGTGTGGCTGTTTGCCCCAGGATGTCAGCTTGGTCTTTTCTTGCACACTTTCTCTGTTTGGTGTCTATTTATTTGACTGACAAGGTTTGATGCAGTTTCACACCCAGATACTTAGCAATACTACAATTTTAGTTGAGATTTGTTGTTTCAGATTTACTCCTTGGTTTTGCAGCAATTTTTGCTGTGGATGATTTCCCCATTATTTATAAGTTCCTCTATAGATTTCATCAACATCTCTTCATCATCTTAAGATGTCATACCTTGGGCATTGATGGAGGTTTCAACTGTGTAAATGAACTGCTTTGTGCCCTAATGATATGGCTAGTAATTTGTGTATATATCATATAGCAGAAGGGCCAGTACATTCAGTACCTTGTGTGAGACATTTTTCTGGATTTTTTAATTGGCTGTTATTATTCTGGTTTATGACATAGAAATGGTACAATTTTGCAAAAAGTTGTCTATCATCGTATGTGTCATAGGCAATGCTAAGATTTATGAATGCTACCTGTCACTTGTCTTAAGTTTCAGTCATCCACTGTGTGCTAAGTGAGCCTGTCGAGAGCAAGATCATAACTGCCAGAAACCAGTTTGTTCAGGACTAACTGCAGCATCTACCATCAGTGAGATCCTTTTCAGTACCATACCATACATTCAGATACCTGTGTAAAATGTGTTAAGTATTTCTAGTTTTTGCTGCTTGCTTGCCTGGTTTTAGAAGGGCAGCAACTCAAGCTGTCTCCAAAATCCTGGGAGTGAACAAAAATGAGATCCTTAGGAAGAGAATTATTTTACCATAATTGTAACATCACATGCTCCAAAATTGTTGACCAGAATAATACACACAAGAATAGAAAGGATAATGGAAGCAATAGTAAGTGAAGTTCAGTTTGGATTTAGGAAAAACTGTGGTACAAGAGAAGCATTTCTGACCTTCAGATTAATTCTTGAATGGTACATCAAGAAAATCAGAGATATGTTTATGGCATTTGTTGATTTAGAAAAAGCTTTTAATAATGTTAGCTGGTACAAGATGTTCAAAACTTTGAAGAAGTGAGGTCTAAAATATCAAGATAGAAGAATACTTTATAATCTATATAAGAATCAAATGGCTGCAATCAAAGTAGAGAATCATGAAAGATATGTATCATTTAAAAAGGGTGTATAATATTCTCATTTGGTGGGGGTGGCTCTACCTTTTAGACACCCTGTATGGCGTCAGCAATTGAAACTTTTCTATCTTTCTCTATCAATATATCAATATTAAGCCTCGCACATGACATGTCTCAGGGGTTACAAGAATATGAAAGATGGGTAACAAAAGACATGAATTTATTCTACAAATTAAAAGACATCCATTTTTGACATTTGAAGTTTTACGGATGGTTAGCTCAGTTGAATATTTCAAACAAGTATCTAGCTAATCAGGGTAACTTCTCAGGGGTATTTTCCGGGCTCTTGATATGTTGCACTAAGTCTCACTTTTATAGGCACATTACCGTGTCCGCGCACTGCTCACTGCCGGCGACGGGAAATGAACCTCAGGCCCACCGAGGATGGCGGTGGTCTCGCAGTCCCTCTTCTCACCTCAACATACAGTCCAGAAGTGTCTCGTCTCCACTCCCCCTCCGAGCAGCATTCCATGCAACAGGATACAAGAATATCCGAGTGGCGGGTCACTATTGTCTGTAGGTTGGCTGTCCATGCTGTTATTGTCAACAGCGCAGCGGGTGGCTTGACGAACAGGCTCGTGGCTTCCGCTCCCCGAAAAATAGCCCTCGCTTTATCTGTGCACACTGCATCACCTTGGAAACGCGACTTATTACAGGTGTGAGACAAGGTTGTAGTCTATCCCCATAAATATTCTATATGTATGTAGAGGAAGAAATAAAGGAAGTAAAAGTGTAAAAGAGAAATTTGAAAGTGGCATAAGTGTTCAAGGAGAAAAAATTCAGTATGCTACAATTTGCTGATGACATTGTCCTCTTAACAGAACAGACTGAGAATCTTTTAGAAGTTACTGAATGGCATGAAAAAAATACTGAAGAAAGATTTTAGACTAAATATAAGCAAGACAAAAGCAATGAAATGTAACAGAAATGATAGTAGCAACAATAGTAGATTAAATATTAAAATATGGTCAAATGCAACAGAAGAAGTAAGTGAATTCTGTTACTTGAAGTAAAATTACAACCGATGGGTGAAGCAAGAATGACGTTAAAAGCAGAATAGCACTAGCAAAAACACCTTCTTGAAAAAGAGAAATCTTTTCGTTTTAGATATACAGGAATAACGTTTTAAAAATCTGTGTGGAACACAGCACTTTATGGTAGTGAAGCATTGACTTTAGGAATACCAGAAATAAGGAAATTTGAAGTATCTGAACATTTCCATAGAAGAATGCTGTAAATTAAGTGTCCAGATAAAGTACGAAATGAACATGTTTTGGAGATATTATCTTGGTTTTCTGGGTGGAGCCACGTCGATTTATTAAAACCTAACGTTTCTGCCATCGTGCTGTGGTTTTAATCAGAGGACTGCACAGCCACTGCACTGCCATAGCACGATGGCAGAAATGTTACATTTTAATAAATCGATGTGGTTCCACCCGGAGTACCAAGATAATACATACAAAGACCGTGGAAGCTTTTGTAATCATGTGTTTTGAAGATGATTGGTGAGGAGAGAAGGTTGTGGAAGAGTCTTGCAAAAAGAAGAGACAGGATGGTGGGTCACATTTTAAAACATGTCAGATTGGTTAATTTGTTAGTGGATGGAACAGTTGAAGGTAAGAAATGTAGAGGTAGACCAAGATTAGAATATGTAAGACAGATAATTTAAAATGTAGGTAGTAAGGGATATGTTGAGAAGAAGTTGTTAGTGCAATATAGAAAGAAATGAATTATTACATCAAACCAGATGAGAGACTGACGACACAAAAAAAAAGGTAGAGACTGAATAAACATTTGGAGCCCAGAGATAATCATTCTATAATGTACTTAAATATATTAGACATGGACTAGGAAGGAAACAAGATCAGTAACGCAGAGGAGTTGTCAGGAAGTGAAGGTTTACACAGATGGTGGAGGAAATCATAATGAAGCAGAGTATGTTTGGTGCCTTTCTAATAAAGCTAGGAGATAACTATGTGAAGTCTAGTCAGACGGAAAATATGTGATCATGACACAGTATGATGGATATCAAATGGTAGATGTAGATATAATTATTAAATGGCAAAGGCTCTGAAATTCAGCAGATATTTTGGTAAAACATGCATTATTTGGAAGATGGGTGCTGCTACAGTAGAAAAGAAAAGGGTCCAAAGGCGTTGTAAGAACAGTGGATTTTTTTTTATTTCAAACGAAAACTAAAGAAATACTTCATACTGTTTTATAACAAGTAGCAAAGAGGTAAAAGAGGTTGACTGGAAAATAACTTGAAAATAGTAAGGCACAGAACCCTTCCACATAATAAAGACTAAATAAACAATTAAAGCTGATGAAACAATAAGAGACAAGGTCGCAATTGATGGAACGTTGTTGGTGAAAATATAACAGTCTTTTATAAGACTGTTGCCTGTGAACTTTATTACTTTACTTTCCTTGTCCGGACTGTTTCAGATTGTGTTTTCCCAGAAACTAGTTGCTTGGATCGCTTTATCATTGGTTAAGAACAGGTCTTCATCTTGGCATGTGAAACAGATGTCTCTGCACTTGAGGAGATGTTCTGGTGTCTGAATGTAGCCGCAATCACTTTTGTCGTCTTCCGTGTATCCCCACCTTTTTGTGTTGCTCCTGCACCTTAATACTCCTGTTCTAAGTCTGTTCAAAGTCTTCCATTTCTTGTACAGCAGGTTCCACGCGGGGGCCAGTTCTTCTTGTGCCCTAAAGCTTGAAGGTTTGGGAACCACCTCCTCCCATGAGGATAGTCTTCTATCTTCTGGAGTTCTGTCTAGTGCCCTACCTCTTTTTAAGAAACTTCTCCGTGAGCGGAGGCGTGGTGGAGCCATAATTTGATTATACATTGGGTGCTTTGGGTCAGTCTCTTGTTTGAGCTTCTCCTTCTCTGTGGCCACTCTCCGTCTTATATCCGGTGGTGCTATGCCTGCCAGTGAATATATTTTTTGGGTTGGAGTTGGTCTCATGCACCCAGTTACCAGCCTGACAGTCTCATTGAGCGCCACGTCTACTTCTTTAGAATGAGTGGAGGCTTCCCATACTGGTGCGCAATATTCTGCAGCCAAAAAGCAGAGAGCCTCCAGCGTGGTGGGTGAACGGTTAATGTTCTGGCCTCGCATTCTGGAGAACACTGGTTCGAATTCCCGTCCGGGCATCCAGATTTCGGTTTTCCATAGTTACCCCAGATCACTCCAGGTGAATGCCGGGATGCTTCCTTCAAAAAGGCCATGGCCGAATTCCTTCCCGTTCCTTGTCCCCAGTCCCATCCCGCCTCTAATGACCTTAGCCGCCGACAAGGCGTAAAGCAATAAGTAAAAAAAATAAAAAAATAAAAAAATAGCAGAGAGCCATAGCTGTGGATCTTAAAACTTCAGGGTGTGCTACACAGATGGAGCCAGTAAGTTTGCGTAGTATATTATTTCTGGCACTTATTTTGCTTTTCAGCTCTTTGCAGTGATTTTTATACATGAGAGACCTATCGAGTTTAACTCCCAGGTACTTTGGGTTGCTAGTGTGTTCCAAAAGGGTCCCCTTCCATACTATCTTTAGTGGCTTCATTGCTTCCTTGCTTCTCAGATGGAAGGCACTGACCTGAGTTTTCCTTGGGAGGTCTTAGCAGGTTGTCATCATAGTAAATTGGTAAAGCCTCAAGGGCTTCAGTAAGCTTCCTTTCTAAGTCTTCTAAAGTTTTACCTTGGGCAGTGATAGCTGTGTCATTTGCATAAATGAAAATTCTTATGTCCTTGTATCTCGGTTGGTCATTTGCATTGATGTTAAAGAGTATTCGGGACAGCATGCTCCCTTGGGGTAGTCCGTTTTTCTGGTCTCTCCATCTGCTTTTCTTACCCTTTAGAGTCACATAGAACCTATTGTGCAGCATAGTTTTAATGGTTTGTGTAAGTAGATGATTTTTTGTTAATGAGTATACTTTAGAGATTAATTTCTGGTGGTTTACAGTGTCATAAGCAGCTGTAAGATCTATGAAGACTGCTCCCGTGATGTGTTTTCTTTTGTAGCCATTTTCTATGTGTTGGGTTAAATTCAAGACTTGATTATGGCATGCTTTTCCAGCTCTAAATCCTGCTTGCTCCGGGATAAGTTTTGCATCAACAGTGGCTCCTATCCACTCTAGAATCATTCACTCGAAAGCCTTGTACAAGTGGCAGAGGAGCGAGATTCGCCGAGAGTTTTTAGCATCAGTTGGTTCCTTCACCGGTTTTAAGATGGTAACCATGTGTGCTTTCCCCCATTTTTTTGGGATAGTCTGAGTAGTCACACATTTATTCATCATATGCACCAACTAAGAGTTCTCGGGCAGAAATGTTTAATCTGTTCAGTTCGAATCTCATCTGGGCATGCTGCTTTATTTTCTTTCATTTGCCTTATGGCCTTGATTAACTCTTCGGCACTGAAAGGGTTCTCGAGGTCACTTACTTTTTACTGCTCTGGGAGCATTGGCATTTTTGTTTGCAAACTCTGTGGCAAGGCTTTCCATTCAATAGAAGTTGATGGGCTATTTCATTCTGACTCACTTTGTTGTAATCTGATTTTGGTCGTGCGGAATCATTACTGAGGTTTGTTACCAGTTTCCATGCTCTCTTGCTCTTTGGCTTCATATCCAGGACATGGAGAAGTTTGGTCCACTTTTGCTTTCTCCCTTCACTTATACATTGCATGAGTTTTTCACCCAGATCTATGGTTTGTGTAGAAAAGGGGTCTCTGTTATTGTGTTCTTGGTAACTTGCCAAAGGTTCTCGAGCACTGGGGGTTAGTCCTGTGATGTACTGGGTACGACATCCCCTGGGGATGTGCTTCCTAGAAGTGTTTCTAACAATTTCAATAAAAGCCTCTTAGTGCAGCTTCCAAGTCACACAGATTGTCATCCAGTTCTTGCCTTTTTCAAATTAAATCTTTTCTTAAAAGGCACTGTCTCAGGTTTAATGACTCCACTTATGGTGCATGTAATTGGTCTATGTTGGAGTCTTGGTATGGGACAGTCCACTGTTTTTACTATATTTTGTGCAATGAAACTACTGGCAAAAATATTATCCGGGTTATAGCCTTTCTGCAATCGTCCACTTTTAAAAGAGTGCGGGAGTTTGGTATCATGGATCAGTTTCAGATCTTCTTTCTCTACCCAGTTCTCTAACAATTCTCCATTTCTGTAAGTTGCGCTGTAGCCTCAGGTGATCAACTGGGGCCTTTGAACTGAAGGAGTATAATAAACTAGGTGATAGAGTTTCGTAAATTAATAGAGGTACACAAACCACACATAGTCATGGGAAAAGAGTCTTGGTTAAAGGAAGGAGTGCTAGACAATGAGATTTTCCCCAATGATTATAATGCACCACAGAGATAGAGGAGCAATTGGGGGAGGGTTATTCATATTGATTAACAATTACACTGGTATTCATAGACCATAGCTATGGGAGGTAATATAGAAAAAATAAGGTTTGGCTGCTTAGCACTCTAGAAGAATTAAAGATGAAGGTATGGCTGTTGAGTAGAAACTAAATATGTATTCAGAGTTTATATAGGTGAACACAGAATGGTCATTATTGGTGGGGATTTAAATTTATCAGATGTCAATTAGGATGGAAACACAAGGGAACAGAGGTTCATAAATACCTAAGTAAGGTTAGGAGACATCACACAAGTGGTAGAACAGAGCACAAGGAGACCAGACATGTTGGATATCTTCAAGCAGTTCTTTAATTGAAAGAAAATTTACAGCAGGGCATAAAATCCATCACATTTATTAATAAGGATAATTATATTGGAAGTTTTTTTGACACTATGTCATGTATGACATTTTTTTAATATAAATTGTGTTAGTGCTGAAATTTCCAAAACCCTGAAGAAAAGGAACTTATTACACTTACTGATGGTACTTCCATTAACAATTCACTCTCAGCTACTCACCAGAATCAGTACACTTTCTCCTTGTGCCAACTTCTATTTAGTTTTTACAGGTTCTTATGTTATCATCAAACATTTATTTCCCTAGGAAGACAATATGTCAAAAAATTAAGTTGGCTGACCTTAAAATTTCATATGCTAGTGGTGTACGAATTCTGTTCGTGATAAACCTTTAATAGTTTACGTTATGCTATTGTTTAATTTTATTCGTGCAAAATTATATTTCACACAAGAACTTTCTGATGGTTTGTAAATAGAATTCCTTATCCAAATTCTGTGTTTGTCAGAGAAAAAGTAAATCTCATAGATTCCATTTACAAGTTATAAACTCTGACTCCTGCATTGATTTTTTAATTTTGTTATGAAAGTTCCTTTAAAATTTTGTACCCTTTGCTTCAGATATGTTAATATCTTTAGCTTTCTAGGATGTGTTCTTGTCATTGTTCTTTCTTTAACACAAAATTAATTCTTTTATCTGTTATATTCATTGTACAAAAGGGTAATATCAAGATGGGGATACCGCTGCGGCCTTGCGTCGTAAACACACAGATTACGTGGTATATATGACATCATCGTGAAGTTTGGTCCAGGCTGCATTACAACATAAACTCAAATGATGATTGACGAAATCATATTTTATAAATATGCGTTTTGGTCGTAATGCAGCCTGGACCAAAGTGAAACGAAACCATAACGCACGATATCGCAGATATCCAATTTACGGATCATATCTATAGCTGTTACTATGTTGGTATGTGCAGACTGAATATGTTGCAATGATGTAATATATACCACGCAACCTGTGTGTTTACTACACGAGGCCGCAGCGGTATCCCCATCTTGATATTACCCGTACAAAATGCTTCTCAGAGAGAGAGAGTGAAAGAGCTAAAAATAAGATAAGCTACTATTGTTAAAAAAAAAAAGTATTAATCTAGTGGAATAGCTCCCTCAGTGTTGTTTATTCTGAACAACTTCTCTGAAGTCACAAATTGTGTAACTATTTGTTTTTTCTTACCATCTTTCCTGCATCTTTGGTAAGTATCTATAAATAACATGCTGTAGTTGATTTAAAAATATTTATACGCGAGAAAATAAATGATTTTATGTGGTTCATTGATCATAATAATTTATTATTTCTATCTAATGCATGAGATGAAAAACATACCAAGGAGAGAAAATAAACATGATTGTAGTATGAGTAGTTTACTTTATCTTAAATTACTTTTATTGCAAGTTGTTCTTGTGATTGCACTGCATGTAAATGGTAAAGTTACAGTGCATGTTCATAGATTCCTCAAAAATGCTATTAGTTGCTTATTTGTTATTTTTAATTCACTACATTTCTTAAACTTTTATCTAACCAAACATTCTGCTTACAAATTCAATAGCTTAGACCAGTATTACCTTATGCCATTGCTACTTTCTAATATTTTTTAAAAAAAATAATAGTACTTCACCAATTAAACTGTTTTTGAATTATGTTTGTTGCTTTTTATGTTTATTCAGCTGTAAATTTTGATTAGGCTACTTAATTCATGTAGTGAACAATGTATTTCACTATTATAAAGGCCTTTTGGATTTATCGTGGTTAGTGTGGGTAAGACATGTCCTGAGTGAGCATTTTGACATATTTTTCATAGGCTTTACATGAATTCAATCATTAGTAAAGCTTTGGAACTATTATTTAAGAGACTTCTTATTTTGTTTTGCCAGGTAAAATATATACAGTAGAACTTCATACAAGCTATTGATGGAAGGACAGCTTGAATATTCATAATAATTAATATAATGTTTATTTGTTACAAATCAGTGCCTGGAAATGATAAAAAGTTTCAAGTGATAATCAGTTAAAAAAATGTACAAGTTTTAATCAAGAAGTCCAATCCACTGAAGACTTGCCAAGACCATGAATTGCAGTGCATTAATTTAGTATGCTGTAATTATTTAAGAACAATCAGTGTTGTTTGTCTGTAAGAGTATGATTAAAATAAAGTGGAGTAATATTGAAATACCTTTGTCTCCATCTGAGTTGATGAACTGATGATAACACTTACATATTTAATCACATATAAGAAAGTATCTAAACCACCTGACATGGAAATACAAGGAGGAAAATAGGATTTTAAAACTTTAATCTGCACTACCGAATTTTTCTTCGATATTTTTTATCCCCAGTAACCAAATTTGTTTAATTTTTATCCATTCAGTGTTTTTTTTTTTTTTTTTTTTTTTTTCCCTTACTATACAGATGTATGAAATGATGATTATTAACATGCATTATCTTTTTACAGGAGCTGAAGGAAGCATGTAAGGTAAGTCATATTTGATGTATTTTTCAACTTCAGTGGGTTTTAATAGTTCATTTTCATTTCATTCAAATTTGCTGTAATATTTAATTCACTTCCGTGTTTGATTAAATTTTCTCTATAACAAAATATTTATATTTGGTTTTAATATTTAAAGATTAGAAACTTAAGAGAAAATATAACTTACTTACTTTATGATGAACTGATAAAAATGAACATTCATCAGCAGAGCACACAGTATGTGTGCTAAGTGGAAGTCAGAAAATTGAGTTTCCCTCTGTTCTTTTAATTATAAATAGTTTAAAAATGTTTTTTCTTCTGTCATACCATCATCTGTGGTAACAAATTTTGCTTTATGTTAACTGAAAAATAGTAATAATTATACAGTAAGTACTATCTCATAATTAAATAGTTTCATGAAAATCTATTTCACTGTCATTTTAATGCATGCAAAATTGATTAATTATGTTAAAAATATGGAACTTTGTATATATTTTGTCAATTGTAAATATATCACAATCCCTGTCTGTTTCTTCTTCACTTCCAAAAGCATCATTTACTTTTTTTGTGTGTGTGTACTTCGTGTAGTGTTTAAAAAGAGTAATTTTAAAACACTTATCAGTTTATTAATTTTTTTTATGCAGGAATTATTTAGGAAGGTTATCTTTTACGTGATTTTTTGCAAACAAAGCCATGGTCATGTAGTTTTCATATTTTCTGTGGTGGATAAACCAACTGATAGAAAAAATTGTAAAACTGAAAACTTACATTTCCATACGTACCTACTTCCCCATTTCACAATTGTTTATTTTTATTCTTTCAATGTGCTCACCCTTCATAAATTTAATTTTCCTCTCTTTCAGTGAGTTTTTATATATTTATTTATTTTTTGTAGTTAATTATTTCCCTTGATACTTTTTTTTCCCAGTCCCTCACTCCTTTATCTAAAAAAAATAAAATTATCCCCCACCTTGACACCTGAAATTATTCACCAGCTTTTTCTAAAATGAGGGAGAAACACTTGCCCTCCTACCACTTAACATCATTGGTATTGTCTTAATCAGTAACTGGCAAGAATGCCATAATTAATGTAGATATTAAATTGACAGAAAAGAACATGAATCTTGGTATAAGTATTAAAATGTGAGCAAAACTGTCAGTCAAAAACTAGAGTAAATTATGATATTCAGTATACCATTAAGTGCTAAAATCTTTTAAAAGCTTCATATATAACTGTTAAATTTGATATTTTAAGAAGACATTTTAAAACTGTTAAATAAACACTTTATTATTTTCTTTGTGGTTTATTTAATTTCTAAGGACTTACAAAATAAATTTGAAAAATGTCCTTAAAAATAATTAAAAAAAAAACCATGTCAACATCTAATCTGGGAAAGACACCAAAACTTGATAGTGAAGAACATACCTTTTGTATTTCTGATGGTTAGTACTAAAATGGCAGATGCTTACAAGAGAACACACAAACAACATAACTCACAGAATTTAAAAATTCAATTAAGTGTGTGCTGGGTACACATACCATAGGGTTACATAGCTTTCATATTATGATTAAGTTGTTTAGGAAAATGTTGCCCTGTTCTGAAAAATGGGTAACAAGGTAAGCACTCGTAATCATCATACACTTCAACCAAGATCGACAATCAATCTGATAGAGTATTTCATAACAACAGTTTATCAGTTTCATGGGTGACCTATCCATTTTCCTTTGTATCAGTTTTGTTACACTTGTGTAACTGTATTATAATCTTGTCCATATGAACTGCAAAGTATAGTTTGTTGGTAATAGAGAAATGTGAAAATCTAAAATCCTGTGAGTTTATCAAAAAATATTTATTGAGTATTATCATACTGAATTTCTTCTGATTGTTTAGTTGTATGGTTGAAAAATTGAATTTAATGCAATGGAGTGCATGCGGCAGTTGCAATTTATGTAGCCTTCTTATTATTTTTCTTAATTTTATATACTTTGAGTATAAATTCTCCTTTTCTTATTGTTATTTCCTAATATAATTTGAGTGTAAATTCTTCCACCAATCTACGTTTGTCATTTATGAATTTTAATTTTAAATTCTTTCAGCATTTTGTTATTCATCACCTTCCTTGGCAATTTTTTTTTCTAATCCCAGATTCCATTACCTACAAAAATGTTTTCCTCTCTCCCTTATGTATGAAATTGAGTGCCATCATCTTTTCTTTTCCATGCATTACTCCTAATTCTTCAATCAATATCTTTCCAAGCCCGATCTACAATGTACACACGTGCAATACCAGCATTTTAGTCACTGAGCGAGCTGGGTGAGTGGTCATGCTGCGGCCTCGTGTTCAGTAGCATGCAGATTTGAATCCTCATCAGGCCATCCTGATTTGTGTTTTCTATAGTTTCCCCAAATATAGGCAAATGTTGGGATGGTTTCTTCAGAAGGCCATTGCCAAATTACTCCATGTTCCTTATCCAAGTCCTTTCTTGCCTCTAATGTCCTTGACATTGATGAGGCGTAAAGCCGTAAATGAAAAAAAAATATTTTCCCTTCTCATGTTTTCCAGAGAATCCCAATCCATTTCATTTATCATATCAGTTACAGACTTGGGATTGCGGTAATTTCCAAAAACAAATCTAGCTGCCCTCCTATGCTTGACCTCCAACTCCTACATTTGACAAACAAAATGTGGGTCTCAAACTACACCACCATACTCAGACAATGGTCTGACAAAAGTTTTGTACCCCCATTCTCTCTATTCTCTGGCATATCTCTTCATCCTATTGCAGTAAATAAAGAATTTGGTAACATGTTCTCGTCACCTGCCCACTTTGTCCTGCTCACTTGAGTTGATTTTAAAATGTTATGCCAAGATATTTACACTTCAAGCATTCAGCAAGCAATTTTGTCCCTACTCTATAACCATGAACAGTCTTCTGTTTTGATTCTGTTATATAATATTGTATCTTCTACAAACAACCTAACCATCAACACAATCATTCATAATAATAATGAATGCAAATGATTCCAATACATTGTGGCACTGCCATCTTCACTTTCATTTCTTTTGATATTGAATTTCCTACTTTTTGCTTTCTATCTTTTAAGAATTCTTCTACCTAACAAAGCACTTTTTCAATCACTCCCATAGTTTTCAACTTATTTACCACCATTTCATGACTCATTCTATCAAATGCCTTAGAGAGTTCTAGTGGCACACTATCAGTTGAGCCTCCCGTGTGCATTTGATTTGAAATATCTTCCATATATAGCCCACTATCAGGGCACCCTCTTGCCCTTGGGTGAAAATGGCCCCTAAAGACAGATTAATCAGAAATGATCAACGGTATGAGGATGCCGAAGGCAATGAGAAACCACTGCATTAAAGACCCTAAGGGTGTCCTGAGGCTATTTAATCCTCTAAAATTACACATTGTATGATGGCTATTTCCTGGGTAAAATATTCTGGATGTAAAATAGTCCCCCAATCAGATCTCTGGGTGGGGACTGCTCAGGGAGGAGTCATCAGAATGAATAGACACATTCTAAAAGTTGGAGCGTGGAATGTTAGAAGTATGAGTAGGGCTGGTAGATTAGAAAACTTAAAAAGGGAAATGGAATGAATTAAATTAGATGTTGTTGGGATTAGTGAGATTAATTTGGAGGATTTACAGGATTTCTGGTCAGGGGAATATGGGATAATCAGCACACAAGCTGTCAATGGAGTCCCTGGTGTAGGATTTGTAATGAATAAGAGAGTAGGGAAATAGGTGAGTTATTGTGAACAGTTTAGTGACAGGATTATTTTGATGAAGTTAGAAACTAAGCCCGCCCCAACCACATTAGTACAATTGTTCATGCCAACGTCACAGGAAGATTATGAAGAAATAGAAAAAACATACATTGAAATTGAAGAATTAATCCAATATGTGAAGGGCGGATGAAAATCAAATAATAATGGGTGATTGGAATGCTGTAGCGGGAGAAGGAAAGAGAAGAATACTGTATGAAGTTTTTGTTTGTGAGAAAGAAATTAATGAGGAAGCAGATTGTTAGAATTTTGTGAAAGCTATAAACTAGTCGTGGTGAACACACTATTTAAGAATCATGCTATAAGGATATACACCTGGAAATTTCCTGGGGAGACAACACATCAGCTAGATTATATCATGGTCAAACAGAGATTCAGGAATCAAGTTCTAGACTGCAAAACATACCCAGGAGCAGATATAGACTCTGACCATAATCTGGTAGTTATGAAGTGCAGGCTGAAATTCAAGAGAATAAAGAAGCAACACAAGCAGAAAATATTGGAAGTGAATAAACTGAAACAATCTAACACGAGAGAAAAGTTTGCAGAAATGTTAGATGTGGGTCTAAGTGGTAACTCTGAAAAGAGTTCAATTGAGGACAAATTGAATGCATTAAAGACCGAAATAATGGAAGCAGGTAAAGAGACTGTAAGACCGTAGGCCGATACCGGGGTTGAGTATCGCCTAAGTGCCTTAACTTACTCTCTTGATAGCAACTCACTGTTCGATGAAAACTTACTGAATATTTTAATTTGGTTTGACCATGTAGCCAGGATGACTCAACTAAATGCCTTAGGTCGCCACAAAATTTGTTACCCACAAATTGAGAAAAGGGTTTTATGTTAACAACTGAAGTACACAAGTTCACTGTTAGTAAAATCCAAAGTTTTATTTTTCAAAGTCAAAAGTTCAAAATTGCATTTACAGTTGAGCAGGCATATCGAACTCTCTTTTCCAAAGGTCTGCAGATTGTGGAGAGAAATTTTGAACCGACCAAACCCCTTTAATAAATTTAATTGTTCTTAATAGTCATTGAAGTTGAGATATAACATGACACCAAAGTTTCAACATGTTCGAACTAGCCGGCATGGCGAGTTACGACCAACCGAGACGAACGACAGACAGACGCAGGTTCACTCACATAATGCTAGACAGGAACAGACCACAGGCAGGAATAGACCGCGGACAGGAACAGACAACAGGCAAGAACAGACCGCGCGCAGGAACCGACAACAGGCAAGAACAGACAGACCATAATGGCTGCGGGGTCTTCTTTATAGAAACGGCTAGAACCAGTGACGTCAGCAACTGTATCACATCTTTTTGCTTACGCGTAGCTCAAAGTATGTGTAATTTATTTGACGATCCCGACTATTAAAAATGTTCAACCTTTGACAGTATCTGGACTTATCTACTAGAAGTCCGACGGCAGTCTCTTGAGAAATTTAGAGTAATTAATTTTAAAGTTTTAGCTGTTTAAGACTCCGCGTAATGATACATTCGAATTTGGGTAAAATCCCTAAATGTTCTAGAACTTTTTACACGCGTGCACAACAATCCGCGACAATCTATTTTACAAAAACTTAATTACCGGGCAAATGCTTAAACTTTTTATGAAAACCCATATATGCATAAAATCGTCTTAATTAGGGCTATCTGCTGATGTAATTTTTAATTTAATATTTCTTTTAATAAAAAAGCTTATTTTTTTCTCTCAATTAAAATCGCTAATTAGACTTTACCAAGTTATTTAATTTTACTGCCAAAATATCGGGGATAGTGCTGACTACAGCTGGTGATAAAAGTTCGGTTGTAGCTTTACGCGATTTAGAGATATTACAAATCTTAGATTTTTTACTTTTATGATCACGTGTTTCAAAACCTGAACAAAGCTAAATATCTCTTAAACCAAACGTTTCCCGATATGATAATTACACTTTAAAATGATTTATATGGCAAGTTGTTACTATGAGCAAGATTACAGGGAAATTACTTAAAGTTGAAAATTGGACTTCTCGAAATTTCTAAGTCCCGCCAAAGCAAAACTAGAATTTGCCAAAATTCGAAGGTCCTTACAAGACATTAGGGAACAAGCTGCCTGAAAACCTTGGAACGCAGAAGAAATTTTGGAGCTGATGGATCAGAGAAGAAGGCACAAAAAATGCTCAAGTTTAAGCAAGAAGAGAGCAATACAGACAATTTAGAAATCAAATAAACAGGAAATGCAAAGAAGCAAAAGAAATATGGTTGAAAGAAAAGTGTGAAGAAGTAGAAAAGGAAATGGTTGTAGGTAAAGTAGATGTTGCATATAGGAAGATCAAACAGAACTATAGAGAAATGAACATTAACTCTTCCAATGGGAAACCTCTTCTAGGTTCAGAAGATAGAGCTAACCGATGGAAGGAATGCATAGAGAAACTGTATGGTGGAGTTGATTTGAACAACAGTGCATTAGAAAAAGAAGTTGATATTGACATTGAAGACTTACATGATCCTGTTTTGAGGTCAGAAATTGATAGAGCTTTGAATGATTTGAAATCAAATAAGGCAGTTGGAATTAATGAGATTCCTGCAGAACTGCTGAAATTGATAGGAGAAAAAGGAACACAAAGATTATTCAAACTGATATCAACAAATTATAAAACAGGAGAGATTCCCACTGATATTATTAAAAGTGTCATTTTCACTGTTCCAAAGCAAGCACAAGCTGACAGATGTGAGAATTATCACACTATAAGTTTAACATCACATGCTTCAAAATTACTGACCAGAATAATATACAGAAAAATGGAAAGGGGGTAGCAGAAAGGATAGTAGGTGAAGATCAGTTTGGGTTTAGAAAAAACTGCGTTACAAGAGAAGCAATTCTGGCACTAAGATTAGTACTTGAAGGGTGGATCAAGAAAAACGATGATACTTTTATTGTGTTTGTTGATTTAGAAAAAACTTTTGATAATATTTGATGGGACAAGATGTTCAAAATTTTAAAGAAGTCGAGTCTAAAATATTGAGCTAGAAGGGTACTCTACAATCTTTATAAGAATCAAGTAGCTATAATAAAAGTAGAGAATCATGAGAGACATGCATCGGTTATAAAGGCTGTGAGACAAGGTTTTAGTCTATCCCCAGCAATAAAGGAAGTGAAAGAAAGATTTGAATGTGGCATAAATGTTCAAGCAGAAAAAAATCAGTCTGCTATGATGACATTGTCTTGTTAGCAGAATAGGTTGAGGATATTGAGAAGTTATTGAATATCATGAATAAAGTACTGAAGGAAGATTTTGGACTAAATATAAACCAAAGCAAGACAAAAGTGATGTAATGTAGCAGAAATGATACCAATCACAGTTGATTAAATATAAAAAATAGGGTCAGATGCAGTAGGAGAAGTAAGTGAATTCTGCTATCTGGGAAACAAAATTCAACCGATGGTGGCAGCAGGAATCATTTTAAAAGCAAAATAGCAGTAGCGAAAAGAGCCTTCATGAAAAAGAGAAACCTTTTAGTTTCAAATATTGATCTAAGAATTAGAAAGAACTTTTTAAAACTCTATGTGTGGAGCACAGCACTTTACGCTAGCGAAACATGGACTTTAGGAATACCGGAAAGAAAGAAACTTGAAGCATTTGAAATGTGGTGCTACAGAAGAATGCTGAAAATTAGGTGGACAGACAAAGTAAGAAATGAACGAGTTTTGGAAATGATGGGTGAGAAAAGAAGTTTATGGAAGAAGCTTACAGGAAGAAGAGACAGGCTGGTAGGTCATATTTTGAGACATGCTGGATTGGTTAATTTGTGGTGGAGGGAACAGTCAAAGGTAAGAACTGTAGAGGATGGCAGAGATTAAAATATATGATGCAGATAATTGAAGTTCGTGGGTTGTAAGGGGTATGTAGAGATGAAGAGGTTAGCTCAAGATAGGAAGGGATGAAGGATTGCATCAAACCAGTCGAGAAACTGATGACAGCAAAAAACAAATATCCTACTAACAGCAATTTATATGAATAGTCTTACCTAAACCAGTGTTGTTGATTTGCTAACCAGCTTTTCTTAGAGGCATTTCGTATGTGGTCACTTGTAATTCTCTTTATCATTTTGCCTATCACTAATTTCAAAGTAATAGGCCTGAAATTTTCAACCCTATTTGTCACCTCTCCCTTTGAGCCAGTACTACTAGTATTTCTACTTAAGATATAATATCTTATTCCACTATCATCAAGACATCTGTAATAATATTATTTATACCCATCCATTTGCACTTTTTCACCTTTCTCAGTTCCTTCATAATTTCCTGAGAATCTATTTCTAATTTTGTAGGGTGCTCATTTCTTCTTATATGGAGATGCTCCTCCTCTGATATACTGCCTCCAATCCCAGGATGATAGCCTGTAAGCACCTTAGAATTTTGTTAAATTCTAGCTCCTCACCTTTAGGCATAAGGGGGGGAAGATAACTCTTTAGTAACAGATAGTTTCGTTGCTTATATAGGTTAGGAGAGTGACGCTTTATAGAGTATGCAGATACCATGACCAAACCGACTAAATAAACCCTTTTAGAAGCAGTAAAGGTATTTAAAAGTTAATAAAAGACCTAAGTAAA
This sequence comes from Vandiemenella viatica, assembly GCA_031002005.1. Classification (NCBI taxonomy): domain Eukaryota; kingdom Metazoa; phylum Arthropoda; class Insecta; order Orthoptera; family Morabidae; genus Vandiemenella; species Vandiemenella viatica. Next base: position 129,952,423 of record CM061919.1, read on the forward strand.
CTTTCTATGACAGTAAGAAAACATTATGTTGGTCGGAAATAGGTTAATTCACATAAATTCAATTTCTAAACAATAAACTTTGCTATAGCTCAATGTCACCATTTCTAAACCAATTTAAATGCAGTAAAGACTGTCAGTATTTAATAAAAGCCCTATTTAAACTTTGTATCACAGTAAATAAACTTTAAGTCAACCGGGAATAAAATAATCATTAATAATTCAGTTTTGAAACAATGAGCTTCTACTATGTGAGCATTTCGTCATTTTTAAACCGATTTAAGAGCAATAAAGTGGCTCAACATTTAATAAAACAACTAAATTAACTTTCTATAATGATATAAAAAACCTTCTACTAACCTGAAATGTGATAATCCACAATAATTCAGTTCACCAAACAATAGATCTTTGATATTCGGTATTTCACTATTTCTGCATACTTTTAAATGAAATAAAGTAGTTTTAAAGGAATAATAAGTTAATTAAAGTATAAATTCACTAAAATTCCGTAGGTTCTGGACGTGTAAATAACTTAAATCAATTTTTAAACACTTCGCTAGATGCACTTCACTTTTAACATTTTTTATCACAGAATCCTAGAAATCTTTCGGAATAAAAAGTAGATTTCTTGAAAGACCCAAAAATCTAATATCACATATATTAATTTCAGGCCATTCCATGCAGTAGAACAGATTTTATAAAGATTTCAGAAATTATTTCACCATGAAGCCATGTGCCAAGTTTAGGAATTTATTACAGCCAATCGAAGTTAGATACAGAGATGAGACAACTTTCAGAATACGTAATTTAATTAAGAGAATATTTTGGTAATTTTATATTTCCGATAAAAGCAGTAGAAGTAAAGTTATTAAATTAAAACACGTATATCATTTTTGTAAATCTTGTCAAAGCTGTAATTTCACTATCCGGGCATCAATCTCAATAAAACTTACACCATTAAACTCAGGAATTTTGGGAGAACACGCTGATAATAATAATATTTAGATAAATTGCGATTCAGCCGAAATGATGCAAGCTCAAAAAGAGTAGTAATTCCCCTAAGCAGAAAGTAGGTCGCCTCATACGTGTAGGTTAAAATAGATCTTTAAAACCAAACACTTAAAGTTACTCACTACATATCCACTGTTTCTCTATTAAAAAAGTCTAAACACTGTCAGCCTTTAATTACCATATATCTGTTTGGTTACCGAGTTAGTTAAGGAACATTTTTGTAGGGAGGCAGCAGAATGCTGCGTTTTGGCTGTGACGTCATAGAACCTATATAATCTGGTGTGGACATGATCCACCATCTTTATTCTTTTGCGAGCTGAGCATTATGTGCGTATAGTCTGTGTGAGTGTCGAGTCGGTTGGGAGGAAGGCGGTTAAGGTGAAGCTACCGAGTCGGCCATCTTGGGACTTTGGTGTATGGCGCGCATAACTTGTAACATGAACTGGTAATTTTACATCAGGGGTTCGGTCGGTTCTAATATCTCTCCACAACTTGCAAACTTTTGGAAAAGTATGTTCGATTTGCCAATTCAACAGTTAAATGCTATTTTGAACTTTTTCTTTTCTTTTAAATAAACTTGAAGATTTTTGGAAAGTAAACTGTTATTATTTCATAGTTATCTGACAACCTTTTCTCTATTTGTGGGTTAACAAATATTGTGGTGACCTCAAGCATTTAAGTTGAGTTATCCTGGCTACATGGTCAAGTCTAAATTACTTCGTAAGTTTTCCATAGAACTGTGAGTCAACATCAAGAGTTTAGTTGAGGCACTAAGGCTATACTACAGCCCCGGTATCAGCCTAGGGTCTTACAAGCCCTTATTGGTTTTATTATACCAGTCACTCAATATCTTTGCCATTCTCAAATCATAAGTAACTTCTCCAGCGTTATCTACAATTGTCTCAATACCTTCCCTTCTCCTCAGTTTTCTAATATGGCTTCATTCAGTGATCTTGCTGCTCCAATTATATTCTTGATAAACCCATCTTCTCTCTTTGCTATTATTAATTCCTTTTTTTTAGTTGTTTCAAGTATTCTCTGTTGCCTTGCTGTATTTTAACTCTAGTGTTGGCTTTTTACCTCATATCTCACAAAATACACAGTTAAACAAAAATGTTCCTGAACATTCACTGGGATTAACTGTTTTTAGTGTTTGTATATGGGTCTGTTTTTGGTCAGTAGAACACATCATACTGTGTTTTGCTATTTGGGCTATTGATCCCTAAAATGCAAAGATTAAAAACATTTCTTGTACTATTGTACTCAAAGAAACAAAAACGTGATAATGCATTTAAAAGGTTGTTAAATTAAAACAGTGTAACATTTACACTTTTTACTGTTGGTGTAAGGAGAGAAAATGTATCTGTGCACTGCAGTACAGGGAATGTTAGAGTGTTTCTACTATAACTTAAAACTTAACTTAGTCCACAACCCGAAGGTTGGTTGGATCCTCCAGAAGGAGGCATACTAAGTCATTGTGTCAGAGGTAGGACGGCCAGTTCCTTTCCTCTGGGACCTACAGTTTAACATGGAATCCGAACCACGGAGCGTCCTGGCATAGCTCATATGATTAAACACAACTCTCAAAATTCCTGCGCCTGCCGGGATTCGTTCCCAGGGCAGGAGAAGCGAAAGTTTTGAAAGCAAGCGCTTAGGCACTGAGCTACCAGAACGCTTGTTTCTACTATATGTAAATTTAATCCTGAGTGATTCAAAAAAATTGTTTGTTTGACATCACTGACATTCATATATCACATAAACTTTTATTTTTCCCCCTTTTTTTCTACTTCTTCTTCTCTCTCTCTTTTGTAACAGATCAAATTTAGTAGAACTGTAAAAATAATTGAAGCTAATTTAATTTCATGGACATAAAAATATATATAAGAACGAAGTCTTTCTCGGCGTTGAGAATGTATAAACTGCTCTCGGGTGACTAGCCGAGTCAATAGTGCGTTGCTACACGATATTTCGGCAATGATGGCGGCAATGAATCTAGTCACCGAAATATCGTGTAGCAACGCACTCTTGACTCGGCTAGTCACCCGAGAGCAGTTTATACATAAAAATATATAATAAAACCTTGTTATCTGCAAGGGCTACATTCCAGAATCCTCAGACAACAATGTTAGGAATTCATGTAAAACAGTGGATTCAGTATACCAACAACCAGGACATAGATTTTGAAATATTTCGCTTGAAATAATAACAACCAAATATTATGATAAAGCTTTATTTAAACAAGGATTATGTTACCTAATCACAGTCAGATTGACCATTATTAGGGTTACTCACTTAGTTATTTTGTTAAAGAAATCTTCATATATTTTTATTGAAAAATCTGTCTTCCATTTCATCCTTTAACATTAATTCTTTATTCATGGTTGTTATAAATTCTTTCAGCTTCCCTTCTGTTTACCATGACTAATGATCATTTCTTCAGTGTCTGTTTATTTATTGTCTCAAAAACTTTCTCCTGGGTTTAATGCAGTAGTCACAATTTGAGGTGAGGACGGGACACACACCCACCCGACCTCAACAACCGATAAAATTCTTTTCCTTGACGCATCACTTATTATTATCAGTATTAGCATTATTGTCATTTAAGTAATTACATGTAATCTCTATATCTGTATTTTTTTTCAAAATTTATATATCTATAATTTTTTTTTCTTTCCAAAATTTATATATCTATATTTTTTGTTTTCATCTGTACATTCCACACCGTTTTAATATATTACTCCTTCTATCACCTTCTGCGATATACGAGGTGTGTTAGAAAAGTAATGAGACTGATTTCATACTAACCAAAGTTTTTATTATTTTCAAACAACAATGTTATCCCCTTCAAAGTAGTTCCCTTGGGCAGCTATACATCGGCGGAGTCGTGATTCCCACTCTTGGTAGCAGCGCTGGAAGTCTTCAATTGGTATGGCTTTTAACTGGTCGGTCACAGTCTTTTGAATGTTCTCTAGAGTTCCAAAATGACGTCCTTTTAGGACATGTTTCAATTTCGGGAAGAGGAAAAAGTCACAAGGACTTAAATCAGGTGAATAGGGGGTTGAGGAACAACAGTAATGCATTTCGAGGTCAAAAATTCACGGATGAAAATGGCCGTGTGACACGGAGCATTGTCATGATGAAGCATCCACTTGTCTGCAATTTCTGGTCTCACACGGATCACTCTTTTCCTCAACTTTTCAAGGACACTTTTATAAAACACTTGGTTGACAGTTTGTCCTGGTGGAACAAATTCTTTGTGCACGATACCCTTCCTGTCAAAAAAACAAATCAGCATGGTCTTGATCTTTGATTTGCTCATTCGACATTTCTTCGTGTTCTCGGCCTTCCAAAAATGATTTGTGCCAGCGGAAAACTTGTGCTCTCGATAAGCACTGTTCCCCATAGGCCTGTTTCAACTTTACAAAAGTCACACTCGCGGATTCACCAAGTTTAACACAAAACTTTATCGCACAACGTTGCTCTAAATTCCGATGCTCCATTTCTGTGACACAACTTTATTAATGGCGCTGTCAAAACTAATGTGTTAACTGTATGGAGTTGTAACTCAGACTGAGGAAGTGGAAGGGATCAACAATCAGATTTAGCATCAGCCAGTAGACACAACAATGCCAGATCTCCCGCAGTGTTGCCAATCTCATTACTTTTCTAACAAACCTCGTACATATTTGTATATAACATCATAGTCCCATTGCCATATTGATAATCCACTCAGCCATGTAACAAACTTCGGCGTGTGCACACCTCCTGAACCACATGACTCATTCTCTTTAACATGAAGAAGGTTTAAGACCGAAATATTGTGTATATTTGTGTGTTCATGATATATGTTCTTCTCCCGTTGCTGCCTTCAACTTTGGTGAGTGATGAGTCATTTTTCCTTTCCTTGTAATTTATATTGCCCAAAGCCGTTTCCTTTTTCCTTTGTTTAGTATATAGATTCTGTACTTCTCTTTATTTTCCACTTTGGAATAAACATTTTGTCACTGTTTTTTTTATCATCTTCTTAAACTCTTCCCACTTCGCCTCCCCTGTACTTGTGCCATCCTTCTATTTTCTGAACCTTTTCCTAAAATGTCTTTTCAATTTTAAAGTCTGTGACTTCCTATAATGAACGCTAGAGAAATGTAGTAATCTTTGCTAACTATTACAAATACCTCTCCACTAATTGCTCGTCTATCTCTGTGGTACGCTCTGTAACCATCAGGTAAAACCTTCTTGTCTAATACTCCTTCTTTTAACCAAGACACTACCTGTATAATCACTTGTGATTCATGTATCTCTATTAAATTGGCAAATTCTGTTATTTTGTTCATTATACTTCTGCAGTTCATCAAAAACACTCTAATTTTTGGCTTTGTGGTATTTTCAGCATTAACCGATGTCTTTAAAGTTGTATCCTTGCCCATTATTATTTCAACAGCTTCATCTTATTTTATTTTAGCATTTGCATTTTTCCCGTCGTGCATCTACAATCAGTAGCCTTTCGATCACTTGTTTTTATTCTCTCGTCAGCAGCCCCTCATCTAAGAAAGGCACAGTCCTAACCCCATCATAACAGGAAGTGAGCTACTTTACAGCTTTAGCTAACAACTCAGAAAGTACCCCCTTCCTCCTTCTACTTAGTTGTAGGCCAGGCCCAGTGGAACCCCACCTACCAATGGTGTTCACAGGCATCACCCCCAAAACAGAACCAGTGCCTCTTCCAAGTAGCATCTCTGTTTCCACGTTAACCCGTCTCGTAGCATTGTTCAACTTTGGCTGATCATGGTGACTTAGAACATGCATGAGTTCCACCATGGTATGCTGTGCTTCCTTCTCTATATTATAATTTGGGCCCATATCACCTCCCACTATCATTACTCTATCATCCTTACTGAAATCCCTACAAAGTGATCCTATATCCTCTATTACCTGCCATAATGTAGCACTAGGTTTGAAAAAACTCGTGACCTGGTAGCCTATGTGTAATGGATCCTGTAGAAAAGGACCTACACCTCTCCCATGGTTACTACCTAGCAGCAGAACTCTTTTCTTCCTATTTTTTTCGTTCCACACCTCTATTCCTACAGGGCTACTGCAACTTACCTACTTCTATATCTACATGGGAATCTTCCCCATCTGAACCTGTTTTTTTTTTTTTCATCATTCAATTCCTTGGTTTACAATCAGTCAACAGAAGAAGTTTAGACAGGTTTTTTCTTGGACTTAAGTAAGTCCTCACTTCCAGAACAAACCAGTTCTTCAGCCCATCACTAAGGCCTCGTATCCACTTGAGCATGCTCAGGCGAATGAGCCACTAAGTGAAGCAAGTGTGGATGCCTGAGCACAATGCAGTGAATAACGGTGAGCAAGCAGATCGAGTGTTGTTATTTCAGAATCTCAAAGGTGAGTCAGTGTGTGTTCGGCACTCAGTGTGGACGTTAGTTTGGTGGTTTTTACTATGAGCGTGTGCATGTGGGATAGTGACACTTGCTTGACAAAAATTAATCTATATGCATCAAAGAAGTTAATACTGGAAAGGTCATACAAACAGTATTTATAGTTGAAGTAAATGAGAGGATGCATGGCGGGAAATCAGCGAGGTATTAAACCATAGTATTGATGACGAAAAAAAGAAACATAAAACAATATTTGAATATATATTGATAGTAAAAGTCTATTAAAATAATAAATAGGTACCAACTTATATACAGGGTGACTTGTGGGAACCGGACGAATTTGTATCAGCTGTTGCATTGTTGTTACACGTGATGGTGAGATTGAGGTTATGTCATTGTTTTGAGTGTGTCTTACCATTTTAGTTATAATGGATCAGTGGTCAGTACAGCATCGTGTTTTTGCATACGACACGTTTGTTAAAAATGGTGAATCTATTATCAAAACACAGCGTATCTTTCGATATCGGTCGGAATGAGACAGTTTCAAGCCGAAAGACATTAAGATGGGTTCACGCATTCAGAACAACAGGAACAGTAACAAAGAAAAAGCCACCCAGGCCTGCAAGAACAGTGAGAACGCCCAATAACATCACCATAGTGAGAACTGCTTTAATCAGGAGTTCGAGTCGATCTGCACGTAGACCTGCACGAGAGCTAAACATCAGCCGCGATTCTGTGAGGAAGATTTTAGGATTAGATTTGAAATTTCATCCCTACAAAATGGAGGTGGTGCATCAACTCAAAGAGAGGGACTATGAACAAAGAGAAGACTTCGCAGTGCGTATGCAAGTGCTGCTTAGTGATAATCCTAATGCAATACTGTTAATGAGCGACGAAGCTCATTTCCACTTAAACGGCTCAGTTAACAAACAAAACTTTCAATATTGGGCGACTGAAAATCCATGTAACATTCATGAAGAACCTCTCCACTCTCCAAAGGTAACAGTTTGGTGTGTGGTAGCCCGCTTTGGAATAATTGGGCCATACTTTTTCGAGGAAAATGTTATCACAGTGACAGTAAACTCTGAATGTTACATTCGCATGTTGGAAACGTTTCTCATACCAGAACTTCTGAAGCGAGGAATAAACAAGAAAAATGTTTACTTCCAACAGGATGGGGCCACAGCGCATACTTCCCGTGCATCGATGCGAGTTGTGAAGAAGATGTTCCGTGGCAAGCTAATTTCGCGTTTTGGTGATGTGCCATGGCCGCCAAGGTCACCGGATTTGTCTCCCTGTGATTATTTCCTATGGGGATATTTGAAAGTTCGTTTCTACGCTTACAAACCACGTACTTTATTAGAGCTGAAAGATGCAATTACAGAAGAGGTGAATTTGATTGGAGAAGGTATGCTGACCCGAGTTTTTGATGATTTTCTACAGAGGATGGAAATCTGCATTCAAGTGGATGGGCAGCACATGCATGACATCATATTCAAGAAATGAACACAATGAACACTTAATGTTTCATACAACATATGTTTTATGAAATGGTATGTTTTCACCATTATATCTATAACAATTAAATAATTTTACTAAGTAAATTAACTTTGTACTGTTCATTTGAAAAATGTCTGGTTCCCGCAAGTCACCCTGTATAATTTTGGACTGAACAGTATCATACTGACTAGCGATACAAATTGTTGTAGGTAACTTTGGACATATGCTTCAGGTTTGTATAGGAATGTCCCAAAGGCAGGAATCTTAAAGTTATCATTAATTTATTTCCTGGTGGGATCGCCTCAAGTAAATGTGTACAGTGCTATTTAATATGAGGTTCAACTAAATGCAGGAAATGTTTGAAATTGATCCTTGATAATCTCATAAAGTTTTTAAAAGGCTCATTACCTCTTTCGTAAGTCAATTTGTGAATTAAATTATTAAGATAATTTCTTCGCTGACGATATCTTTTTCTAATCCACCACCTTGGTACTTTTTATTTTCTTCTTTGACATTGTATGGATATTAACAAAGGCTGCAGCTGCCGCTCACACATAACCGAGCATTTTCTGAGCACTGGCACCAGGCTCGTTCAACCAAAAGAATGAACGGCTCATTCGCCTGAGTGTGCTCAAGTGGATACAAGGCTTAAGATTGTCTACTGTTATCCAAGTTTTGTTATCGGCTCTTAAAAAACTGGCCCATCCCCCCCTCCCCCTTAAAACACACAGATTCTGTGATAGATTTGATGATTTAAGTTCACACAACACAATAAGGAGAGCCTGTCTGAGGTATTTAACAACAACCCCATAAAAACCAAATGCCATGATGGCATTAGTTTTTCAGATTTGTTTGAACAATCCCATGACTGCAGATAACGAAAATCACAGTTTTTTTTTAAATTTTTATTTATTGAAGATAAACATTGGTAAAAAGGGATTGCAGTATACTCTGTTATTCCACCTGTAGGTTTGAATCACTTTATAATTTCTTCCAATTGTGTTTTCTCCTTCTCTCTCTTTTTTTTTTTTTTTTATTTCTCACCACTCTGTATTAGGTAGAAAGTAGATGAATTATGAATGAAAAAAGTTGCCATGTTCATTTACATTCTACAATTGTAGAACATTATTCAAGTGCATGGTAAGTCACTTTACTATAAATATAAGGTTACAATTCTGTTTAATTTTTCGTTATTTTTGTAATTTTTCCACATTTCTGCTAATTAAAATTATGAGAAAATTTTTTTTCCAAAGATTTATTTTTAGCTGCCATTTTTTTCAGTAATTAGATTCACTTGAAGACATTGGTTTAAAACATTTTTCATTTCAAAACTTATATTTTGCTTTACAACAAAATTTATTAATTCCGAAATATTTTGAAACTTAATGTTACAGTCATTTGAGAAAGTACTGGTGCAAAACATTCAGATAGGCCTTTCACCCAGCTTGACAGATGCAATAAAAACGATTCCAAGATGGCGACTGATACAAGCTGCATTTCCACATGTCATGCAATGTGCTGCATCACTTCTTCATAATAGGTATGTGTCAATGTTGAAAAAACTATTTTATATCCAACTTGTGTGATTGTAGAATTCTTTCTAATAACAACATTAATAAGATGTGCCTCAGTGGTTGTGCACGTTAAGATGGTACAATGGGGCTAGGTTTGAATCCTGCTCCCCTTGTATCGGCCATTCTGATTGTAGTTCTTTGGCGGTTCCTCAATCCACAAGATGAATGAAGGGATGATGCCCAATCACCGGCTCATAAACTATATACTACACAAACTACACCTACTACACATAGAACATGGTTACATGTTTCACAGATAGATGGAAACTTATCTGCATCCTCATAAAACTATCAAGCTGTTAGTCTGAATGATAAATGTACTTTCAAAAAAATCACAAACCTCTGGACTCATCCGCGAAAGAATTTTTTTTTCCTTATGTCTTTATGTCTCGTTGACATTAATGTCGAAGTCATGGAACTCAGGACGAGAAATGAGAAGGAATTGGACCATGGCCATGACCTTTTGAAGGAAGCATCTTGGCATTTGCCTGGAGTGATTTGGGGAAACCATGGAAAACCCAAATCTGGATGCCCAGATGGGGATTCAAACCTGTGTCCCACGAAAGTAGAAAAAATCCATAAAAATGATGATTATAATAGCAAAAGTAAATCCATCACTTACCATGTTGAAGACAGGAGGGATGTAACTACACAAAAATTAATAGTCATCATTAACAATATTTTGAGTAACTGCATAGTCAGGGAGAAGATAAATGAGACACTTGACAAGTGTGATGGTTGTGCACATGTCATACTAAGATTCAATGTTTGCACTTCCATCACCCTTGCAGTATTACTTGTTCCACTTCTGTATGACTACTGGGGTTATGCTAAATATCATGAATTATGTTTGTATAGCTTTAACAGCACTTGTAACCTTACCTTTGTTAGGTGATGGATTTACTTTGATTAGCCTTTTTTTGCCTCAAAGAAGTTTCCTCCCCATTATCATCATACTATCTAGTAACTTTGAGAGTATAGACAAGAAACAGTAAACTCTATGCCTGTAAATTACTCTATTTTCAGTAAATTTTTTTGTGTTAAATCTTCCGAATTACAAAACTCCTATTTTTTTTACTAAGTAACATTTAATTTTATTACATTCTCCCCATGTTTCGCTGTCATTTTTATATGGAAGCAAAACTCGACCTGGCTTAATTATATTGTGGTTGTCAGGTATTCCATCAAATATGTTTAAAATCTCAGCATGTGCTTTTCAATTTTTACAGAAAAGATACAAATCTCCAGAGCTTGGGACAAGCTGAAACCAAACTTCTTTATACACTTCACTGGATCATTCTGGATGCTGCAGAGGAGTGTGCTGATGCTGATTATGAAAAAGGAATTTATCATGCATCTCCATTTTATTATTTATTCTCAATTCCAGCAATCACAGTTAGTTGAAGCATTAATGGTATATTTTCTTACTGCATGCAGAGCCATTAGTTTGTGAAATGTTTTATTACTTTAGAAAATTACTGTATTCATTATTCCCCTCCTCCCACCAATTTTCATCTAAATGAGAGGTATTCACATTCATAAAATAGCATCATTGCAATATTATATTGTAATATAATTTATATTCAATAGTTTGTTACTTCTGTTTCCCTAAAGAACTACATTTTTAGATCTGTTTTATTTTTATGTATGTGTATGTAAATTTGTGTTTTTTTAATATAAAATTAGATGTGTTTTTAATATCTTTCTCCTCCTGTAATTCAACAGCTGTTCGTTTACCTTTTTGCGCCAATATGTCACCACCTGAAGGAATCTGATTTTCAAAATTATAGACTTGAGAATGGATTGAAAATGTGGCAAGCTCTATGGGATTATCAGCATCCAGATACAGCTTGTTTTACAGCTCATGTGAAACCAAAGCCACGTTCTATGTGGGCAAAGATGCTTCGTGGTCCACAGCCACAGTTTGGTGATGTTTTCCTTGGACGAAAATGTGAGTATATAGATACTTACCAAATGTTTGTATAAAATTATTAATAATTATCTGATTGTATATAGTTAATAGTTTATTAGGAAATAGAGGAGCAGTAAAGTGGGATATATTCAAAATTTGCATATAGGAGAATAACCACTGCTTACCAAAGTTGTAGGCTGGAATGACGTCGAAACAGATAGACAGATACACACATTGAGTATTGTAATTTTCAGATTTATGTCCCTTCATCAACAGCAGAATGAGGTGGCAGCTGCATGATGGAGGATAGCAGTGACAGTTATTCCTGAAAATATTGATTTTTATAAGTTTTTGCTAGCTTTTTAAGAAATCTCATTTTTGCAGTCAGCATTTTACTCTTATATCTTGCTTTAGTTATCCAAGATTCATTAACCACAGCAGAGTAGGGGTGGCCATTGTCACAGAGGTTTTCATTTTTGTGTCTTTTCTTGTTTAGTTCTGAAGTGCTCTATTCACTGTCCCACATATAAGAAAATTATATTTTTGTTCCTTGAGTGTAGGCAAAAATCAGTATATTTATCCTTAAAGAAAAGAAGTGTAGGTTGCTATGGAGATGAGAAATAAATCAAGACTTAGAAGCTAATGACATAGAGTCAGATCGGTCGCTTTTAAAACATTCATACTTGCATCTTCGGATACTACAGAAGTTCGATGTAGTTCCTAAAGGAATACAAATTCTGTATAATAAACTGAAAACTGTTGAAAACAAAAGGATTGGATTCTTTATAGTTATGATCAGTTCACAAAATATTCAGTTATATCATACACATAATGATTGGAATTTGTTGATCTTTCTGTTTATATCTTTATCTGTGTCATAACTGATTTCACGGACTAGATAGTTAAAATTCATTACCTGTTCTATCGTTGCATCATCATCAATTAATATTTTAAGTGAATGGAATGTGTACCATAATGGGCCATCACTTTGTTTCTTTTTAGATATCTGGAGGTAATACTCTTTTTCTGCTAATTGTTGTAGTTTATATAGTATTCTTTGTCTTTGTCATTCCTCTTCACTTTATTCTAGTACTGTTACATCATCTGCAAAAGGAAGAAGATTTAGATATTTTTCAACTATTCCTAAATTGGCAATTTATTTCCAGTTTCCAATAGGGTCATCAATGTATATGTTGAATAGGGTTGGAGATAAGCTGCAATCTTGTTTGTCAGTCAGAGGCTCTTCATTTTTCTTCATTCCAGTATTGATTATTATTATTTTTATATAAACTTCTGATGGTTCAGGGTATCTGTTTTGGGATATGATGTTTTACATTTTATGTGTATCCGCACTATGAAGTCAATGAAAAGAATATGAGTTTTCACAGTAACTTCACACCTCTTTTCTAGAATTCTCTTAATGCTAAAGATGCTATTATTGCAAGACCATCCCATTTAGGAACCCTGCTAATTCCATTGTAATATAACTTCAATTATGATCTTCAGTCTGGAATTTATTATTTTTGTGATTTTTTTTTTATAAACATCATTTTTTAGACTAATGCCTCTATAATTTTGGCATTCATTTCACTGTCCCCTTTTAAAGATATATAAAACATCTTTCTTTTTCTAACTGCTTGGAGTTGTATAGTTTTTCCAACACTTATTTTATGGATGTAATACTCTAAATTCACACAAGAGGTCTGCATATTTTATTAGTTCCATTCTGAGTCCATCAGGACTACATGCCTTCCTATTTTTCATATTTCTCAGCACCAATTGTAATTCTTCTAAGGAATGTGATCTACAGTGTTATTATATGAAAGTTGCTTCTCTTGGGGATCTGGGATTCCAGGTACCACAAGTTCCTATAGTGTTCCTTCTATTATTGTTATTAATTAACATCTTCCTCTCTTTTATTTAAATATCTTAGTGCTTCATATACAAGTACCTGTCTTTGATGTTTGTTGTTTTCTATATTAGCTATAAATCTGTTCCATGAATCAGAATGTGCAGTGCTTTTATCTAGTTGGTATGATTTCTTTTTGCATGTATTCTTCTTTTGTTCTTGTGTTTTATTTTAAAGGAATTTCATATATACTGTTTCTTTATGTTTTATTGCCTTCGCTATAAAACCATTCCATATTTTTAATCCCTTCCTTTTCTCATACTTCTTTTTCTTTCCTTTATGAGATGCCCTCTCTATGCATCGATTTATAATCTGCCATTGCTTATAGATATCATCCACCATTGTATGTTTTGCCATTTATTTTCTTATTGGTTATTCTGTTCAAAGTTCCTCTTATACCAATAAAAACTTTTGACTGTGTTTAGAATATACTTGAAAAAAAGTTTGATCCAAAATATTAGCAGGTTCCCTTTCTACGCAAGATCTATCAATTAAATTTTCTCTTTGCAACTTTCTCACTCTGCATTTATTATTCCAAAACCTCTCAAGCCTCTGCTCGGTTTTCATAAGTTTCAATCACTCGCTATCTCTACAAACAATCACTTTACTTCCTTTTATTTCCAGAGACACTATATTTTCCAACATATTAATCAAAGCAAATAATCTCTATTAGACTTGCTATTCTTTTTCTTTTTGTTAATTCCATAAACTTTTATTTTCCCAATATTATGGCCTTATTATCTGTAATTTTATTTGTTTTAAGGAATTGCTATGTTACAGTGGCTGAGATTTCTTGTTCCTCTTAATTTTTTCCTAGTTTTAGGTATAATGATGATCTAAACTCCTTTTTCTCATCTAGTTTATTCCCTAGTTACACTTCTTTATTATCTAGTCCCCTTATGTTCCATGTACCTAATTTTACTCAATCCATGATACTTAATCGCTTCTCCTTGATATGTTTAAGTCATTCCTGTGGTCCCTCTGGTTGTACATTGGGAAGAGAAACAGTGATATTAAAATTCTTAGGCCATGTTATGAGTGCTGTGCAGATTAAACTTGGCACTGGGGCTGCTATCTTACAGCTTCCAAGCATGCTGAGTAATATTTCAGTTTACAATTCCCTAGGTAGATTCATTCTACAACAAATTATTTATTACCTTTAGATATTTAACAGAATCTACCATACTAAGGGCTGTGTTATTAACTGCATATTTAAAATAAGATAGGATAAGGAAAATAAACAGTTACCCGTCACTTACCACAGATGAAGGCAGGAGGGCGAGACACGTAAAAACACAAAAACAAAAGAATTACACAATATTTCGACTTAAGTCTTATTCATGTAGGAGGCGAGACATATGGCAGGGGGAAAGATGTGGTCACATCCGAGCCCGCCACATGATTCATCTTTCCCCCTGCCATATGTCTCGCCTCCTACATGAATAAGACTTAAGTCGAAATATTGTGTAATTCTTTTGTTTTTGTGTTTTTACGTGTCTCGCCCTCCTGCCTTCATCTGTGGTAAGTGACGGGTAACTGTTTATTTTCCCTATCCTATCTTATTTTCAGTGCCTCGCGGCAGTTTCTTTGTTTCCTTTATCTAACTGCATATTTAGTACTATTTGGCATCAGCTTTTTGCTTTTATATATAACTTAACAGTTTTTATCATTTATTTCCAACTGAAGTCTTTGCACCAAGCTGTTATTTACATAACATCTGCTTGTAACAAAGCACAGTCCTCCTAGGTTTTTATTTCACTATAAATAATAGCATCATTGGCAAGTAGTCTTATTTTCCCTTCCATTGTGTTGCACAAATCATTGATGTATATGAAAAACCGCAGTGGCCCTAACACTCTTTTCTAGTGGATGGTGGACCTTTCTTCGGTCAGTGATGAATGTTCACCATTGAGAGCTACTATGCTATAGCCTTCAGGAAGTCAGCAAACCAGTTGCATATTTGTCTGGATATCCCATAGCCGTGAAGTTTTGTAAGTAACCTAGCATGAGGTACAGCGTCAAAAGCTTTTATAAAAATGTAATAAAGGTACGTCAACCAGAGATCGTTCATCTGTCATACTGCACAAGTCATTTATTAAAAGTTTATGTTATGTTTCACAGCATTGGCCTTTTCTGAATCTGCTGACTTGGTTTTAATAGCTCCCATTCAGCTAGAAAATTCATGACATTTGAATAGACAATATGTTCTAAAATATTGCAAAATGTTGAAGTTAAGATGATTAGCCTATAACATACCCACTCTTGAACATGGGACTTGTGATGGCGATCTTCCAAACAGCTGGTACTTTTCCTTGTTTGAAGGAGGCGGTATATAATTTCATCAAATATGGTGCTATTTCTTTTGCATTCCTAGAGCAGAATTAAGTAGGAATACCATCTGGCTTTGGAGTCTGATTGCTTTTTGTTTGAGATCTTCAATAATTTTGTTGCTACAAGTGATGAATGTCAGGACCTCCTCTTCATTTTCTGTTCTGAAAATCTTGTTAAAAATATAATTCAAAATTTTTGCTTTCCCTATACTGTTAACTCTGCTTTTTCATTAATCTGTGACAGCATCACCATATGAGAGCCAGTACCACTTTAATATATGTTCGGATCATTTTTGGCTTAGTAATTAGATCCCCAGTCCTGACTTGGAATTCTTTAAAAGCATCACATATTGTTTTACTGTACTAATTTAACACAGTAAGATGGGTCCTCTGACATCTTTTGCCTTGGCATTTTACTACCTATTTGTACTGCAAAAAGTTCTTACTAAACTACTTAGGCACAATTCGATTTAGATTGTTCTCAAATTATTCTAAGTTTGTTTACCTTTGTATATTGCATGTAAATTTAAAAAAAAAATGATGTACCATACCTGATTAATTTGCCTTATCAAAGTAGTATATGGGTTTACCTTTATTGGGTTTTCGTCGTTTGTCTGGATTTGAAGATACGACAAATGTTTTGTGATCACTTATTCCATTTTCCATGTAAACTGTATAAACAATATATAGGTTGCTTATAAGAAGTAGATCCAAAATGGGCAATGTAACTTTGCTGTTGTATGATGGTACCTTGAGAACATGCTTAAGAGAATTTTGTGTGAATAATTTGAAGAATATTTCAGTTAGTAGATTATCTTTTCTGCCTGACTTAAATGTACTGTGACCTAATTAACTGAAATTAGGTTAAAATCTCCACCTGTGATTAAAATATATCCCTGAAAGTTCTGAGAAATATTATTGAGCAAGCCTCTTTTAATCTACTGATCTAATTATGCATTTCATTATCTTAGGGAAAGGTTCTCATGAAGAAACAGCATTTCAAGGAACTGAAAGTCCCCCGAGCCAGTCTGCGAGTATGTCAGCCTCAGAACACACTGGTACAAGAACGGAGGGAAAATCAGTAGAGGAAGAAGTAAGTACAAGTTTCGGAATTCCCACAACAATATAGCTGACTTCCCAGTTGCTAACAGTTGTATAAATGATTTAAACAGTTCCATTCAAAATACTCTCATCTTCATCAGAAGTCATGGCTTCATTTCTTCAGGCCTATTTAGGCCCTTCGTGTGTGTCAGTATTCCGTTTTTTACAGTCTTAAACCTTTCATCCACAGAAGGCATTCATTCTACTTCCACCTGTAACTGTTGCTTTACGCTTTGTGTATATTTTATGCAGAAATTTTGCATGTGTGTGATGCATTCTTTTAGTGATGAATTACTATCTGAAGTTATCATTCTGTTAATGTGAACGTCTCATAGAATTATTGCCATCACTGTATAAAACTGGGGCTTTGTTTCTTTCCCAGGTCTCATTTGTCTATATCTACCTGTCTTTATCTGATCCAAAAAAGCTGAAAAATTACTGAGCAGATTTTGATAGGGTTGTTGCTGTTTTAAAGCTTAGTATCATACTTGAAATATGTGGTGTGTTTTATGTTTCTACATTACATTACTGGAGATGAAATTTTGAAAAAAAATTGTCAAAAATGCCAATGATGTAATATCAACTAGATGCCGTATACTTCATCACTACAACAAATTTACACACTTCATAAAAATATTATGGTATCTCAGTCTTTAAACCCCTACAACTGGCAATACTGAATGTGAATAGTAAACAATATAAATTAATAATTGCAAAAAATATATATATACTTAGAAAAATTCTATATACTTGATATTCAACTGTAAATGTGTGGAAGTAATTTTAACTTTGAGTTCCAGTGCCAAATATAGCATTGTATACGAGATACAATTAAAAGCTTCAGTGCCAGATGAAACAGCATAATGAGATATACCTAGCAAAATCGATTCAGTAATTTTCAGGTTATGTCAAATTTTAATCCATCAATCTAATCTACTCTTGAGTTTTTCTGTTTGACTCCAGAATCACTTTGTCATATTCGGTCAATGCTGCATTATGCTACTTTGCTTTAAAGTTTTTAACTCAGACCACAAGCGTTCAAATTGTGAAAACTCATTCAAAATTTGTATTTTCTGCATACACATTCCAGATATACATATATTAAACATTTGTATAGAAGAAAAACCACTGCTCATCATAGAAGAGGATTCCTGTGGTGTTGAGACACGAAAGAAACACGTATACACAATTTTCGAGTCTATAGCCCTTCTTCAGTAGTAGAGTGAGATGGCTACATGATGGAGGCTGGCAGCCAACTGAGTTAGCCAACAAGGCCGGTAGCTCATGATGGGGGGAAAAACAACATGGTGGAAAGTGAGGGTGGGGGTAGAAAGGCATAAACCAGAAAATAATAATAAATAATAAACCTGTCCACAGGAACCTGTCGCGGAAGTGAGGTAGATGACAGCATTTGCATATGGCCAACCTCATCAACATGAAGGTCATATGAGGTGGGAAAGACTGGGTGCGAAGAACAGAAAGGAATTTGGCCAGTCTTTTGAAGGAGCCATTCTGGAATTTCCATGGAGTGTTCTCAGGATACCATAGAAAACTGATATCTGGAAGGCCAAATGGGGTTTCAGACCCGTGTTGAATCCTAGGCTAGATCATTACTACTAACTCCATACTTTGTTTCCAGATACTGAGTCATATATGTGGAATTTAATAATGGTATAATTTTCGATCAGTTACCTTTGTCAAGTAACCTAAAAATTTTGTAAATGCATAGTAAAATTTGTTCTCAGAACAGCGAGTTAAATTGAATAGCATTGCATATCAGTTTTAAAGTCATTTGTCTACATAATTCGAGTCATAAATCAGATTTTTACAGTTTTGAGGAAGTATTTGAACATGCCAGTATTTCCTGCTACATCATCCTGAAGCAGTGTCTACTTTAGAAATTCATAATAAATTGAATAAAACAGGTAGCGACTTCAGATTTGCTCATCAGTCATTTTTTGAAAACGTGGAATCACAGAAAGTAGATTTTACAGATATCAGAAAGTTATTAGCAGGATCGAAATTTAGAATTTCACAATATTTTGGCAGAACTTTTGTACAACCTGGTAGAAAACAGTGAAGAGGGAGTTTCTGGTACCAAATAAAAGAGCAGTCAATTAGAAGTAAATTAAAAGTTATTTCAGTTTCGTAGCTGTACAATTGTAGAAGTTATGAACAGTTTTTGGAATTTCAGAAAATAATTTTTTATGGCCAAGTTACTGATGCAATTTTTTTTTAATAAGGATTAAAATTAAAACTTTTTAATCAACTTAGCTACTGTCAAAATTTCAGATCAATTGGAATATTTTAAGTCACCAAGGTCATAAGTATGATGAAATCCACAAGCTTGAGATACTACAAATGATCAGATAGTGGGACTGCTCTCATGTGAACAGGAAAAATGTTGCAATCCCACAGGCTTTTCTATATATAGCAGCCTCAGGCTTTCCTCGGGCCAGTCTGTTTCAAGTCATCTGAGCGTAACCACGCTCTGCGGCATGTTGTTTTGGCACGAGGCTATGGTGTAAGGCACATGTAGACACTGCCATTCTTTGAAAATTAGTCAGAGTGTCTCCACGCTGCTCTGAGGTGGAGTTTTATCCCAATGTGGTTTGGTGGTGCAACTTAAGTAATGGTCGTTGGCAGACATGTTGAATTTTTTGGGCGTGTGACAAAATTTTATCATCTTCCATGCATTAGTGAGTTTTAATTGTGAACAATGGGGTTTGGTCTGTCTCGAATGTGTTAATTGGTCCTGCATTTAATATCATTGGAGACTTTATCTGATGCCAATTTAGTGTTGTGACTTTGTTTAAAATTGGAGAATATAATGATCATCTATCAACATTTACCAGTGACTTTTATTAACAGTGACCCTTCCTAAGTTGGGGTTAATACAATTTAGGTGGCGACCAAGTTAATTTTGCAGAGCACAGACTAAAATTCCAAGGCCCCGCACGGTTATAACTGAGACCGAAGGTTTAGCACTAAAAATACTATAGGCTTAATTCAACCCCAGTTAGATCAGACACTGCTAGTTGTACAGTAAAGTTTGATGATAAAATATGAAACAGAAAATCTGTAAATCAATCAAAAGACATAAAAATAGAACAAAATGGATCTGTGCATAGTGAAGTAGGAATACTTTGTAAAATATTTATCAAACATTTTACTTTAGCTGTAGAGAATTAGGCATAGAAAAAAATCCCCAGATATTGCCCTAAGACTGTTTTGGGCTATTTCCCAAATAGATTTGTGAGGATGCATTTTCCACCAGTAACATTCTTAGAAATAAATAAATACAGGAAATAGTTTTAAAAAAATTCAGAATTTCAAGTAAATTACTGAAAAGATATCCAGAGTGTATTGTTTCACCTATTTCACCACATCTGTAATTAATCCTTAATGAATTCTTAATGCAATTTGTGAATTCAATTAGACTAACATATGCAGTTATAAAACAATTATTTAAAAAAAATGAGAAGTGACACATATATCTCTTCCAGGGTGCACAAAGATTTATGAAAAAGTCATGTAGAGTAATAAAACATTTTACACATCAGTCCTTTGCGGTTTGGATTCCACAGAGGGTTATTCTCAGAAATGGCTATGTATTCATTTCTAAATAACACATTTGATGAAATGAGTAATAAAATGTGCTCAGTAGGAATTTTTTTATCATGAAAATAGTGTTTGTTTTTAATTACAAATTAATTTTGAAAAAAAGGAATATAATGGTATATATGTACCAGGTCATCACCATCATCAACAGTTTCCAGCCTCTGGCCGGGTCTGCTTTATGCACAAGCCTCTCCATTTGCTTCTTTCATCCCACTTTGTTCCAGTCCTCTCCTCTCTTCCATACACCCTCCTCCATTCCTCCATCTCTTGGTCTTCCTCTGGGTCATTTACCATGCATCTTAATTTCATGGATTTTTCTTGGAATTCTCTGGGCCTCCATTCTCTTTACACGTCCATACCATCTCAGTTTGGTCCTCTCTATCCTTCCCTGTAGGGGTTCCTCTTTTATTGTGCATCTAATCACTTCATTCCTTATTCTGTCCATTTTAGTAACTCCCATTCTACCTCTTAACAACTTCATTTCACTTTCCTGTACTCTGCTGATGTCCTGCTTTTTCATTGTCCACGTTTCAGCAGCATAAGTCAAGATAGGCACATAGTATGTATGATAGATTACTCTCTTGCTTCTCTGTGGCACCTCTTTATTTCATATCAGGCTTCTAATGCTCCTATGGAATATATGTTCCAGGTAAATAGTTTAATGCATACATGGAAAGCAGAATGCAAAACTTTTCTTTTTTAATTCTAAAATCAGTAAAGACACTTTATCAGATGGGGAGAAAATACAACATGGCATTCTGCAAGGCTCTGTCCTATGACCCCTTTTGTTTTTATTATACACTAGTCATTTTCTTGGAAACATATCTGACAAAGCTAAGAGTGTTTTATTTGCAGATGACACTATCCTGAATGTAAAAACAAAGCACCAAATAATAAGATAGAATTTAAGACAACTGAAGTACTTAGAGACGTAGTAAAAACCTGGTTTAAGGCCAACTCAATAAAATTAAATTTTGATAAAACACATTATAATATTAGGTTTAAAATAAAAAAGTTATGCCTAACAAGATTTATATATAAATTATTAAAATAACACAGTCTTTGAAACAAAGAGTATAAATTCAATGTCATTTAAACAGATGAGAAACTCAGTTGGCAAAACATATCATATCACTATTGAAGAATTTAAGTAGTGCCACGTTTGCAATAAGAACACTTTCTTTTTCTTTCTTATTGCTTTATGTCTCATTCATGTCGAAGTCATTAGAGGCGGAATGGGACTGGGGACAAAGAATGGGAAGGAAATTGGCCATTGATTTATGAAGGAAGCATCCTGGCATTTGTTTGGAGTGATTTGGGGAAACAATGGAAAATCAAAATCCGGATGCCCAGATTGGGATTCGAATTGGCGTCTTCCCAAATGTGAGGCCAGAGCATTAACTGCTCACCCACCACACTCAGTAACACCTTCTGTATTAGCAGATCTAGACTTAATGAAATAAGTGTACTCTTATTTTCATTCAGTCATGTCATATAGCATAGTTTTTTGGGGAAATTCTTAACAAAGCAAAAAAAGGTTTCACAGCACAGAGAGGAGTTATTAGCATGTTGCGTTGGATAGAAACAAGATGTCCCGATAATGTTAAGTCACCAGATCGCGATAAACATGGCCAGTGGTGATAAAATGGGCTTTTTAATATGTGGTTTGTATGATATGTAGATTGGCTTGCAGGTTCTTTTCATGAAATCACTGTATGGGTCACTATACTGTTGATTCTTCATTTATTTGAAAACCACATATGTGTTTCCCTATCACCACCAGCAAGTAATATAGTTTATTGATCCTAGATAAGACACATCAAAACTTCTTCTGCTACAATTGCAGATTATCACCATGCATTTGTTAGTACATCAACATAGCACACTCTCCACTGACTGACTAACTACCAGAAAAATCAGTTCTTCTAGAAACAATTTTCTGCAGTACTTAAAGAGCCTATTATGCAGTACTTCTGTTGCCATTATAGAAATAAATTCAACATTTCATAGGTCCATCCTCAACATGGATCTATGGAACAGGAGTGATAAATAAATAAATAAACTCACATTCTGTTGGTACTGAATGAATCATAACATGTGTGCTAAATAATCTAGTTAAAAAAATGTTTGGTTACCGTTATTTAATTTCATTTAGTATTAAAATATTATAATTGAATTTATCTGAATTTTATCTGCATATTCCTTGACAAAAGTCACTGTCATTTAGTTTCATTCAAGTATTAATCAATTCCTTTTATATTGTAAACATGTCTTTAATGTGGACATAGAATGTGGAAATTAAATTCATACAGATCAGCTCACCTTTGTTGGTAGAAATATTTTCTTTAAGGTTTTTATTCAAATCAGCATGATTTTAATAACTTACATCTAGACTACTGATAATATTTAATAGTTATGTGTCCAAAAAAAAGTTGGGGATGTATCTCAGTGCCATGTGATCCACTACGCCAAATGCTTTTTGAGGTTGATGAAATCAAATAATTTTATAAATTTTTGCTTTTATGTGGTATAAAACAGATACGTTGTCTATGATTAAGCTTCTGCTAAAGACGTGTTTTATTTTTATTTTTATTTTTTTATTATTATTATTTTTTTTTAAACCAATATTGTTCCTAATATATTTTCTCTACTATATGATGTTAGTAAACAAAAATATTTATTTCACATAATTGGAATAATTGGTTTATTTCCTGTCTTTCTCACTCATAAAGATTTGTGTTTGTCAAGTAATATTTTGTTTTTAATACCTTTCAAGGCTATATTAGAGCTGGCTTTCTTCATTTTGCTTCTGAACAAAATGCTGGAATTCTTCTTCTTTTTGTCTAATGGTCTATTCTATTTCTTCATTCATACTTTAAATGCCTTTTCCCGTTACATATTTTTTTAATCCATAAAGCCTCAGAATAACTTTCTGCACAGTTTGAATAAACATTTGTCATTTTACTTCTTGTTCTCAGCCCTGAGTTTTAAGCTTTGTGGAATGTTAAATTCATCATAGTAAATAGAATATTTTTATTCATTTTCTTGCCTGTGGTTACTTTCTTTGTAAATACTAATTGGAAGCGTATTAATTTTCATGAAAGTTTTTTCATGAGGTTTTCTCCAGAAAAAGACATGTGATGAGGCTACTATGAAAGCAGTCTTCACTTCCCTCTCATATCATAAAATATTCTCAAATCGTGTAAGAGTATTTTGGATGGGAATTAGATAAAATATATTCTTGTGGTCTCAGTTATTGGGCGACAGAGTTTCATGTAGCTATGAAATCCACTTTTTTATGGCTGGACCTGCAGTTTAACATGGAACTCAAACAATGGAGTATTCCCAGTATACTTCACTTATAAAAGCAAGCATTGTCAAAGGTAAATTTCATATTAAGTAGCCATGAAAATTTCTGGCTGGAATAGTAATTTGAACTGGTTACCATCAATTTTCTAGAGGAACACCTTAGCAAATAGTTATCTGACCACTCAGTGTAGAGAAATTCTCATGTGATGTATACTTTTCTTAGTCAGTCAGTTTATTCAAGACCTTACTTAAAAGCACTTAAAAAAAAGATTGACACAGTTTGTCATCTACTAATCTAATTTAATTGTGTTGGATTAAGAGCCACAGTACCAACTTCATAACTCACAAGCTTTGCCATTTCATGATTTTCTTTCTTTTTTTTAGCTTTAAATTCAATGATTGCAGAAACACCATCCAACTGTTTTTGCCCTTTATAAATTTTAATCTTAAATTCTTTAATCATTTCTTGTAACTTGTTAATCATTTCCCTTTGTATTCCATTCCAACCTTTGACTCCCTTACCTACAAAAGAAAACCTTCACACTAGCTCAAGTACTAGACTGTGGTCATGCTCTTCCATTCCATGTAACACTCCTAATCCATCTACCAAGATCCATCCAAGCCACATCACCACTATGCCTTTTACATTCCCTCCACTAATTGGAACTGTTCCCTGTCATCTGGTGAATCGAAACCCTGCTCCTGTATCATATCATTTATGATTGTGTTCTGTGATAATCCACATAAACAAATCTAGCTGCCCTTCTTTGCATTCACTATAACTCCTATATTTGATACCCATGTTATGGGTCCCATACCACTTCTCCATATTCTAGCAATGGTATGACCAGGGTTTTGTAGACAACTCCCATACTTCTCTGGTAGATCCCCTCATCACCCTCTCCAATAAATGAAAGATTTTGAAACTTCTCACTACCAATGCCACATTGAGTTTACTATCAAATATTAGGCCAAGATATTTACACTTACTAGTTATTTATAATTCAAATTATATGTATCATTTAATATTTGGTTGTATCTTAATACTGAGTGGATATACAGTATCAAAAATAAATATTTCTAGCTGTTTCACACTGTAGGCGACCAACTCATATTTTCATAATTTAACAGAGTGCATTTAGTCTCTTACAAATGATTTCAACGTATGTGTTCCATTTTAAATTACCTTGAATCCATATGCCTAAAAAAAAGTCTATTTTAATTATTAAAGAAGTTCATTACACAGTTTATGGTAAATACTGAACTACTTACATTATATTTAGTTTGGAAATTGTAACAGCCCTCATACCTGAACTGTAAGTGGAATTGTATTTAACGAAGTATTTGTAGTGAGCTAAAGTTTGCTTGAATATGATTTGGTATGGTTGTTTTGCAATTTCTTGTAAATCAGTGTATATAGACTTTGTTTTATGAAGAGAAATTGTTTAAAGGCCATTTAATATGTTTAAGAACAGAATTGTACAAGAGAATTTCTTAAATATGTGTAATTCCAAGTATTAATGCAAGTTACGATGTCTACAGGACTATTTTCTACAGTTGAAAATGATTTCTGTAAATAATTTTGTGTTTAAGTATCTTTAATTTCCATTTCTGACTGTTCTGTAATGATGTGAAATGATTAAGTACTATTTCTGATTGTTTTTAATATGTTTAATTGTTTGAGTCATTGTTAATGTTCGAGAAATATCTCGCGGAAGCTTTTGAAGAATCCCAGAAATTTCGATAGAGCCTATATAAAGAAATCAGCAGAAGAACAGAGTTAGTTTACAGTTAGATGATACAGATTCACTTTGGAACTGCATCAGTAGCATCTCTGGATATTGAATCTTTGCATGTAAACAATATCGCTGACGTTGTTTTGAAAATAAACAAAATCTTAAACTGAGTCTTATGGTAAACTATTTAATTAATTACTATATTAATTAAACCACTGAAGAACCTGACAAAGTGTTTATAGAAAACCAATTTGCCTTTTTGAAAGGATAATGATCTATATTGTATATAGATTTGTTGCGTCCTGTTGTGCAACAGAGAGCTGAAAGACTTAAACACTGAAACAAGTGGGTATCGATTTTGACAATTCGGGAACTCGGATAGGAAGAGTTCAGGAGAAATAAATTCAAGAACACAAGAGGTTATGATGAACACACTTGTGACTCACGAAGCCGACAACTCTCACTGAGAATACTCAGAAATTACGAGAGGTACCTATTCCCAGGAGTACTGAACCAACTAGCAGAAGTTCTCTCTGCCAAAGGTCCATAAAACGTGAAGACCCTAACAGTACAACGGCGACTACAGTAGCGAAATACACGTTGTCATCTCCGCTGCGCTGTTTGCTTGCTGGCTCACTCGCCGACTCTCGAAGACCTCTGGAGAAGTAGTCCCTCTCCCGCTGTGGCGGGCTCTTTTTTATAGCTGTCCGTGACGCGCTCCGCTGCCCCGCGCGTCCTTCTAGAAGCTTACACCCGTATCTCGTTACCCACGCGCCACGCAGTTCCCCTGTCTGATGCAACCCTGGCCTCACACGCGTTCACTGTTGGCTTCCCTTTACTACCTATTGCACCATCTTAACACTTGGGCATTAGGCGTTACTTTTAACACTTCGTAACACCTTCCCCCCATATTTGAGAATTTTGCAATCTCCCTGAGAATGCAAAATTCTCACACTACCTGTCGGCTGTGTGAGTCTCCTTTTTATTACTTTCTTTTCACGAATTACAATGGTTCACATTTTATTACATTACATATCTTTTAACTTGTCTTTTATTATTTACCAATATTTCCTTTACTTATAATATCCTGAAAGAGAGAATTTCAATTACATTACACCATTTTCTTTATAACAAGTATTTTCTTCTACAACACATTATTTTTTCTTAGTCTTAAGAATCTTCTTTTACATTACCTTATTTTCTTAATTTGAGAATTTTTCTCTCAGTTTACTACTTCTTATTTCTTACAATATCTTTTCCTTCTAATACTTTTCTTTAGTA
Source organism: Vandiemenella viatica (assembly GCA_031002005.1). Lineage (NCBI taxonomy): Eukaryota > Metazoa > Arthropoda > Insecta > Orthoptera > Morabidae > Vandiemenella > Vandiemenella viatica. The sequence goes on from CM061919.1 coordinate 129,979,103, forward strand.
CTACACTCTCTTATAAAGTGAAGCCTATTTTTACAATACATCATTTTTATGATTTTACAAATTCTTTTCATGTAACAGAATACAATCTTTCTTACATTACAATCTTATATTTTTACAAACATAATCACTGTGACCATATCAGTTCATCTTAGCGCTTATCCGCTTTATAGTAAAACATTACTGGTGCACTTGGTTCATACTTAACACTCTTCTCCGGTGTTAGTATTCGCTCACTAAGCACCGCACCTTCTGCTTCAGTCACATACCTATTTCTTACAGGACCAAAAGTAATTTGTTCACTTTCATCACTGTTCATTCCAGCAGGATGATACCTAACTATACCAGTGTCAGGGTATCGGTTTACAATTTTATTCTTTACACATATTCTGGGGCAGCAGTCATCACCCATTGTTTTACGGAAGAATTTAAAACAATCCTTACAACACTTACAATATCTGCATATACAACATACTATTATTATCATAACTATTCCTGCTCCAAAATAACTCCATATGGGTATCGAATCTAATGAAAACATATTGAACACAGTCCTTTGCTGGTACGCTATTGCGTCCTCTAGCTCATCTAACTTATGTCCCGCGGCTTTAAGGTCATCTAACTGACGAACCACTGGTTCGATTGGCAAATAAAGAGGGATTTCGGTTATATTTTTCTTTTTCTTGTCTATTAGACAGCAATCTACCTCCATATTTAAGTTTGGGACTATATCATTAATCAGTGCCATCGATCTAATGATATGTTCGGATTGAATTAGTACTTGTGCACCGTAACCCTTGCATTTACTCAGAAACTTAAGTTTCCCTGTACCATTAATTACTACATCTGTGGGCTTACTGTCATTACATAATACTGTGAGCCCTTCTCCCTTTGGTGCTACAAATAACCATTCATTTCCTCTAATCTGTGTCCATACGCTTTCATTCAATACAATAAGCTTTTGGATGCAGTCATCGGGGATTTTAGTTACAGGTTGAAGCATTCTAGCTTCACAAACCTCAGTGATCATAAGTCGAAAGCAGCACAAATGTTTGTTTACACACACTATGAATAGCCTCCAGCTTTTTACACTCCAATTGATCACCATTTATTTTAACATATCGCCTTTTGGCGTCATCCATTAACAAAAATTCTTTTTCCGGAGCTATGTATGTAAACAATCGTTTTTGGTGGCTTACCTCAACTGGTAGAGGCCATAATTTATAAATATTATAAGTTTCACTGTCCACTAGTGGAATATTCAGCACATAACTTAGAATGTTTCCCGAAATAAAGACATCTAGGTCGACCACCTTCAGTAACTGATACCCTCCGGCTTCAGTCAGTTTTATTGGCAATCTTTTGTCTTTAATTTCATCTTTTATTAACTCTAAATATTTGACCACTTGTTCTGGACTAACTAAATGAGGTTGAAGAATGCCTTTTTGTGCATTTACTATGGCAGTAATGATTACATCATATTCCTTCTCTAATTCACTGAAGATTGTTGTCAACTGTATTAACTGTTCATTCAACGTTACCCATATACCGAGTCTATTTATTCTCTTATCTGTACTAGTTTCATATTGATGTATGTGTTCATTTAGTTTGAGTATTCCGGATGTAATTACCCGTTCATTTCTCTCTATTGAATCGACAGTATGATTGAAACTAGTCAACGTTGCCCTTACAATAGTGACTTGTTCTTTTGACAACTTCAATAATTCCTTCTGTTCCTGCTCTAATAGATTTATTTTTGATTTGAAATATGATGCATCATCTTCATCTAACGTCCCAAACAAGACTTTACTTATTTCTCCAACAAAATTTAGGATTCCTCTCTTTCGTCTACTCTGCTCATGTTTAGCTAGCTGCCCAATTAGGCGTTGAGAGGTTTCTATCCTACTTATATAATAATCTACCGCCCGCTTCATAGTTTTACATTCTGCAACACTTGTGTTTATTTCTTTAAGTCTTTGCTGACAATAGTCTACTGCTTTCAACGCTGCATCATGCGTAGCTTCAAACTTATGTTTTAAGTCATCTAAATTAAAATAACTCACTACTTTCCAAGTGACCGTATACAAACTCACTGTTCCCTTATGATCGTAGTACAGACCTGGTGATGACCGAAACTTCGTTATTTCTAAATCCTGCTGTTCCATTGCCGATGTACCACCTATCATCAAGACTGATCACTGCTATCATGCAAGCTGTTGCCATCTTTCCTGCAATTCAGAAGAATTCTTTTAGCCTATTTGCATGTACTTTTGTAAATTTATTTCTCTTTAATTGTATTACTACGTTTGGCCCGTTAGTTTCCACTACAGTATACGGGCCTCTCCATTGACTGTCCAACTTCTTTGAACGACCCCTTCGTACACTCTCATCATGCAATAATACTTTATCCCCTGGCTTAAAGACTACCGGTTTTTGCGTTCTGTCATAATTTTCTTTACTTTTCTCTTTTGCTTGTGCTGTCGCTTCTCGCGCACACTGATGCATAGCCCGTAATCTTTCTCGCAGCTCAATTACGTAATCATCATAATTGTATATCACTTCTTCCGGTTTCTTTTGCAACACTCCAGGCATGTTACATACTCTACCAAAGAACAACTCATGCGGCGTGTAACCCGTGGTACTATGCGGCGTCGTATTAAAGACAAATACCGCGTATGGGACCCACCTATCCCAGTCTGTCTGTTCTCTGTTTACGTAGTGTCGCAGCATTTCCGTTATTGTACGGTGCGTTCGTTCCAAAGCCCCATTACTTTGTGGGTGATAACTAGTGGTATGGATTTTCTCTATTCGTAATAATTTGCATACTCTCTTCATAGTATCACTCATGAAGTTACTTCCAAGGTCACTTAACAAAACGGTGGGAATTCCAAATCTTAGGATTATTCGCTCGACCAATACTCTTGCTACCGTATTGGCATCCTGTTGCTCTATAGGCTCCACTACTAAGAACTTCGTTAAGGCGTCTTGGAATGTGAGCAAATATTTATTCCCGTTTTCGGTTTGCGGCATTGGACCTACAATATCAATATCACAACGCTCAAACACGTGTTCCGGAGTTTTCGTTATCTCCATTGGCATCTTCGTTTTATTTTGGGTAATTTTATTCTTTTGACAGCTTTCGCAATGACGAATGTACTGCTCAATATCGGCTTTCATTCCTTCCCAAGTACAATATTTCTTAATTCGCGCATAGGTCCTACCTATGCCCTGATGACAACCTATCGGCGATTCGTGATACTGCTTTAGGATCTTCATCTTCTCTTCCTGTGTAAGTCCTACCTCTTCTTCCTTATTCGGCTGATACGCTCTCAGTTGTCTCTACATTATCATTTTCCTCCTCATTTTCGCAAACTGCATTCTCATCAGCCTCTCTAACATTTCGGATTCGTGAAAGCGCGTCCGCCACTTGATTCCTTTTGCCACTCTTGTACACGATTTCGTAATCGTACTCTTCAAGCTTCAAGCGGAACTTCATTAGTCTAGACGACGGATCCGATATACTATTTACCCACATCAATGGTTTATGGTCGGTACATACCGTAAATTTCCTACCGAATAAATATGGCCTAAATTGCTTTACTGCCCAACAAATGGCCAACATTTCCCGCTCTATCGTACTATAATTCTTCTCTGCCTTATTCAAGGTTCTAGACACGTACGCTACAGGCAAATCCTTGCCAATTTCGCCTTGACTTAACACGGCGCCAATTGCGTCTTGACTTGCGTCTGAGGTTACAATAAATCGTTTTGTGAAGTCAGGATACTGTAGTACGGGAGGATTCAACAATTTTTCCTTCAATTGTCGAAACGCCTCTTCCTGCTTTGTTCCCCACGTATATGCGACTCCTTTCTTTAACAGCTCATACAATGGCTTAGCAATTTTACTGTAATTGCTTATGAATCGCCTATAGTACCCACTTAAGCCCAAGAATGCCTTCAATTGGGTAGTATTAGTTGGTTGGGGGTATCGTTCTACGGCTTCTACCTTTTTCTGATCGGGTTTCAACCCCTCCTCCGTAAGTACATGTCCCAAAAATGTAACCTCCTTGCGCAAAAACTCACACTTATCTACTTGTAGTTTGAGATTATACTTTCGCAGTCTTTCAAAGACATCCTCTAGCCTAGCATTATGCTCCTCAAGCGTTGGCCCAAAAATTATGACGTCATCTAGGTAGATGAATACTTTCTCACCCTGTAGTCCTGTCAATACAGAATTCATCAATTTTTGGAAGGTATTTGGTGCTGTCTTTAATCCCATTGGCATTCTTTTGAATTCGTAATGTCCATAGGGAGTGCTAAAAGCCGTCTTTTCCTGATCTTTCTCGTCTATCAGCACCTGATAATACCCCTTAGCTAGGTCGAGGGTTGTGAAATACTTCGCTTTACCTAGTCCGTCTAGTATTTCATCGATCCTTGGTAACGGAAATACATTATTTACCGTCAGATCATTTAATCGCCTATAATCGATTACTACGCGCCACTTTTGCTTGCCACTTGCATCCATTTTCTTTGGGATAATTAATACAGGCGAATTCCACGCACTATCACTTGGTATTACAATATCATCTTCTAATAATTTTTCTATTTCGGCTTGCAAAATTTCCTTCTGCGCCTCGGGTATCCGGTAGGGCCTCAACCGAACTATTTTTCCTTCCGCCTCGGGAAGAAGTTTGATTTCATGCTTGACAGCCTCAGTATAACCCAAGTGATCTCCTGGTAAATGAAATACATCGTTATACGCTGCGCATATACCTAATAAAGCCTCTTTTTCCTCTTTGTTTAAATGTTCTACGCGGAGATTTTCTTTCAATTTACTTAATCGCGACTTTACCTCTGGTCGCTCTTTTCTAATACGTCTTACAGTATGCTTTTTCAAATTCAGGGCACTTCTTCAGCTGTTATAAGGGGATTCTTTATTTTAACTTTCTTTTCTGTAGTATTAAGCATACTTGTAATACACATTCCATTTCTTACTGATACTAACGCTTCGGGCACATATAATCCTGGCTGTAACTCTTGCTTTGGAATGATCGCTTCTGATGCATTCCTTAAGGTAATCCTTACCTTTACAATCTTTTCTTCGCGCGGGCCTACTGTTACCTCATAGTGTTGAGCACCCCTGGCTCCTCCACTAAGGTTACCACCATGTTGCACCACTTCTGCGTAAGTGGGCTTCCCACGGCCTCTCGCAACCATTTTTGGTTTGCTTGCCGTTAATTGCGCAACTCCCGTTGCCAACGAATCGATGCGTCTCGCTTTCGATTCAACATACCGCCTTTCTACGGGGCTTACCGTCTTCGAGTCACTCAGTGCCCTCGGAATCCTTTCGTCACATCTCACAATTCCTTTAGTGGACGGACAATCTCGCCTTTTCACGGGGCCTACCGTCTTCGAGTCACCCTGTGCCCTCGGAATTCTTCCGTCGCGTCTCACAATTCCTTTAGTGGACGGACAAACACCATTTCGCGTCGTAATCCCTACGACATTTCTCGAGGCAGCGCCTACTGCCCTCGGGAAATTCCCGTTCCATCCCGTAGGTCCGTTAGCGGGCGGACACATTCCACGCATCGCATTCTCTGCGATACGCTTCTTCCCATCCCGTCTCGCAGGTCCGTTAGCAAGCGGGCATACTTCACCTGATGTCGCAATTCCTACGACACCCTTCTTACCGCTTCGCTTCACAAGTCCGTTAGTGAACGAGCGACTTTCATCCGATGTCGCAATCCCTGCAACACCTTGCCTAACGCCACGCCTCACAGTTTCGTTAGTGAGCGTGCGTCTTTCATCCGATGTCGCAATCCCTGCAACACCTACTTTCTTAACACAACGCGTCCCACGTTGCGTCATACACGGCCCTTCTTGCGCGGTATACAATCTAATTCGCCTCCCGCGAATATTCATAACTCTTTTTCCGTAATCTATTACGGCCTTATTTTTCGTTAGAAAATCTCTTCCTAACAAACCCTCGAAAGGCAAATCTATGTTTGCCCCAATTATATGAAACTTCTGTTTCAATATCAAACCCTCCGCGGCTTTCAATTCCAGGAATACCGAAGCTTCAGTTTGTACTATATTATTACTTATCCCCTTAATTCTAATTTTTTCTCTATCATTACTTTTTACTGCCCAGTTTATACAATCTCTTTTTACCAAGCTTATCTGTGCCCCACTGTCGGCCAGGAATCTCATCGGATTACGCCTTGCTTTTTCACATTGCATAGTCACATATTCATTTTTATCTGTGCAGTCTACCTTATACACTTTGTGTGATATGGCGCAATGTGACCGCTCCATTACGCCACCTAACAGTTTACCGATTTTCGATCTTTTTCCTTTCCCGACCATGCATTTTCTCGGCAATCCCGCGCATAATGCCCTTTTCTATTACACTTATAGCATGTAATTTCACTTGCATACGGTACCTTTTTCTTAAAGGGTGCTGTTTGAGCAGCTTGCCTAGCGCTACTTCTCGTTTCCCGCCGCGTTTCCATCATTCTGACGGCGTTTTCTTTCTCCATCTTATCTAACTTAGCAAGCACTGCATTTATCGCCTTTTTGTCCAGCTCATCCTCTTTATTAATTATTCTTACACGCCTTTGTGCCCGACAATCCTTGGCTGTATGCCCAGACTTTTTGCAATTGAAACAAAATGGAACAGTTTTTCTTTCTTCTACCTTTGGATTCCTGAAGGGATACCTCGAAACCGGTTTTTCTTTCGCTGAAGCTATCGCACTTTCCTCTGTGGCTGCGATTTCCACAGCTTCAGAAAGGGTTATGGTTTCTCCCCTAGCTCGCACAATAGTTTTTATCCGGTCATCATACAACCCTTGAATAAATACGGCCCTTCCTAGCTTTAAAACTAGAGCTATGCTTCCCATCAGCTCCTCTTCCGTCATTACATTTTTTATTGCTTCTCTGAACTGATGTTGGAGAGCATCTATACGCGAACCCCATTGCGCAATACTCTCCCACGACTCTTGCCTACTAGCAAACATTTTACATGCATAAAAATCAAGAGTCCTCTTACTGCCATAATTTTCTAACAAGATTGCACGAACTGCCGGCCAGGTGGTAGTCAGATCTCGGACAAGAAGTTTACTCCTAGGTGCCCCTACAATTTTAGCCTTCACAAACTTTAATAAAATTTCTTTTTGTTCCGGCACAATTAATTCGAATGCTGAATCTACATTATCCAACCACTCATTTAATCTCGTCTTTTCTCCGTCAAAAGAATCTGGGATCAATTTTATCACTTCATTCAAACTAATGTACTGCCTATGGGTTGACGACTGCGCGCCCTGACTGCCTGACACTGCTTCGTTAGGCATGCTTACAATTTTGCTTTCTCACCTGCTGAAATCAACTGCTGTGTAGCGATGAGATGTGGTGTTGTCCCTAACGTGACGTCGTTGTCGTGTTGACCCGCGCTGTCCGCTCGACTGCGAAGTTCTGCTGTGCTGGTATCGATCGGTTGCCGGCTGCTGGCGATGGCTGCTACCTGTTGCTCCCCGCCGGTATTGTTCCGCTGTTGCAACGGCTGCTCAGCTGTTACTCGGCGGCGTTGGTATCGATCGGCGTCTCGCGTAGTGTCGCGTGTCGCGCCCCGGCTGTTCCTCGCAGACGACCAATGGATCCTCTTCTTTTCTTCCAATGTCGCCTCGTTGCGCAATCTTGCTAGTCGGCTTCGTGCTCAAAGCCGTCAGTCTTTTCCTGACTTCGGGCTGAGATTTCTCGAAAACCCTACTCCTATTCCTCAAATTGCGGCCTGTAATCGCTGCAACGTACTGACCTTTGGGCAACCTTGGCCAAAATTCTGTCAGTCGTCTCACTAGTTTTGTGGCTTTTCCGGCCAAACACTCGTAGTTTTCCCAGGCCTAATCCCACTTCTGACACCAAGAAAATGAGGGGATCTCTGTTGCGTCCTGTTGTGCAACAGAGAGCTGAAAGACTTAAACACTGAAACAAGTGGGTATCGATTTTGACAATTTGGGAACTCGGGATAGGAGATGTTCTGGAGAAATAAATTGAAGAACACAAGAGGTTATGATGAACACACTTGTGACTCACGAAGCCGACAACTCTCACTGAGAATACTCAGAAATTACGAGAGGTACCTATTCCCAGGAGTACTGAACCAACTAGCAGAAGTTCTCTCTGCCAAAGGTCCATAAAACGTGAAGACCCTAACAGTACAACGGCGACTACAGTAGCGAAATACACGTTGTCATCTCCGCTGCGCTGTTTGCTTGGTGGCTCACTCGCCGACTCTCGAAGACCTCTGGAGAAGTAGTCTCTCTCCCGCTGTGGCGGGCTCTTTTTTATAGCTGTCCGTGACGCACTCCGCTGCCCCGCGCGTCCTTCTAGAAGCTTACACCCGTATCTCGTTACCCACGCGCCACGCAGTTCCCCTGTCTGATGCAACCCTGGCCTCACACGCGTTCACTGTTGGCTTCCCTTTACTACCTATTGCACCATCTTAACACTTGGGCATTAGGCGTTACTTTTAACACTTCGCAACAGATTGCTTTCAATAACCTTTTTCATTAGTATACGATGTAATCTGCAAATTTAATATATTTTTGACAATTATTCTTAGGTTATAAATCATTTATGTATACCGAAAATAGCTGGTCCAAGCATCAAAACCTTTAGCACAGTATATTTAATATGTTTGCAGTCCGAGTGCGTGTTAAATCTTGATTCAGCAAACTATTTGATAGATTTGTCTTTGATTGCCAGACCACATAGTAACTCGAGCTTTGTGAGTATGATGATATGGTCAGTCATATCAAAAGTCTTCATGAGACCAAGAAATATACCAGATACACGCACTTTCATATCAGTTTTTTTCTGAAGTCATATTCATGGTCGGCGGATAATGTGGGTATGGTGGGTAGCAGTACTTACCCGGGAAATTCTGGGTGGGTATTTTACTCACCCGGAATTTGACAATGACTGAGGGTGCATTAAGGAAAGAAATAAGAGAAAGAAAGAATGAGAGACCAGACCAGCTAAGCATATTAGTTTCATTAGTCAAAAAGCATGTAAAATAGGCTATGTATTCACAACAACGCCGTGAGAGAAGTACAAAATTCCTTTGATGTTTCAACAGAGATAACCAACCAAGCTATTGCCTACTAAGCTCGATCGATGGCAAACAGTTGTTCTGTGTGAAAGCAAGAATGCTACGGTAAAATGTCATACATCCAAAACCATCATGCATTAAAGCCGCCTTAGTGTATTTCAAATGTGCTTCGGCTAAATCCATGTTTATTATCAACAAAAAAGTTCATAAGGATACATTTGTAGTCAAGCTGTAAAGGAAAAATGAATCAAGTATAAATAGCAGCACGGAGGGGATAAATTTGCATTACCCTTAGACGTACATCCACTGGAACTTTAAAAGATGGCTTTGTTCAGTCAGCTGACAGTCTTATTTTTATTCTTCACTATATACATAAGTATATAGATAATGAATATTCACACCTATGTTCAAGAGATAAAACGGAAGTTATATTATGGAAGCGGAAACAAAAGCAGTAATTATATGAAAATGCTGTATAAAAATGTAAATTGGTGTCACTGCTCTTAATTTGCTTCCTAGTTACTTGTATTTAATAAAAATGTCAAGTAAAATAATGTTTATTTTAATAATCAAATCAATCAGGCAATAGCTGAGTTTAAAGTAAATCCTAATAATAGTTTTTTAATTACTGTGACTAATATTCGAAAGTTAAAAATGGAAATTTAAATTTTAAAAACAAAAACTTAGCATCCTTTTTTTAAATTTTAAATTGCTTCTTTTTTAATAATAAATTAAGGCTGCTTCACTGAACATTTTTTGCTAGCAACACTGATAGGCAGAGTAATTTCAACAATATTGTGTGTTCAAATACCACCACTTAGGAGACTCTTCTTTTGATGGAAGTTGTATTTGCTTCAGTTACTGGACCAGACAGACACTGATATTTTCTTTCTTGTTCCTACAACTTAAGAACTGCTTTTAGTTTCTCACACTCTCCAAACTCTTCTAAAAGCATACTTTTCAAATAACTTTATAAATCAATGGTAGAATGGCAGAAATTTTTCTTAGCATAACATACACTTTACCAAAGATTAAATTTTTTCTCCAGATCGTACTTGGTTTCATTTTGAGACACACTACAACAGAATACATAATTAGTGGTTAAACTCTCATGGCTCTTCATACCAACTACGCTGAAGCATTAAAAAAACATTGATAATATCAATGTGGTACAATCGATATCAATGGCTCATACAAAACAGATGTTCAATAACCGTAAGAATTGTCAAAAATATTTAGTACCTACCTTGAAGGCATTGGCGAGTCAAGGTTTTCTGTGTGAGGAGCCAACAGCTATGAAAATTCAAAATTCATGGCATTTTTAGAGCTCGAGCTGAAGATGTGACTGATCTAAAATCTTGGCTGCAAAGAGATGGTTACAAATGGCTTCATAATGACTGTCAGAATGAAATTCCTGATTTGATGTCTACTAAACTATTGTCTGGAATCATGGAAGAAATGGGATCATCTTGCCTGAGAATCATTTCTGAAGATTCCATCACAACTCAACATTTTATTGGATTGTTTTTTGCTGCAAACACCATAGCAGAAACCTTATTTTATCTGGTAATTGACTTTTTTTGCCAAGCACAAGTTGATGCTCTCAAAAGACTATGATTAGGCTTTAAATGTTTCTGGAAAAAATAACAGGATTTCAGTCACGAATACGCAGTGAAGAGCCTCGAGCTTTATTTGTGTTTTGTAGTACCCATAATGTCAATTGTAAGACCCTGGCTGATACCGGGGCTGTGGTATCGCCTTAGTGCCTCAACTAACAATTTATGAGTATTCAAAGTTCTGCGGAGAGTTCACAAAATAATTCGAATTTTACCATGTAGCCGTACAGAAACTCAACTAAAAATGCTTAAAGGCCGCCACTAGATCTGTTACTAAACCACAAATCTAGCAAAGGTTTACTGTCTACTATGAAATCACAAGACCACTTTACTCGAAAAATTTGAAGTTTATTTAAAAGAAATCACAAGTTCAAAATAGCATTAAACAGTTGAGTAGGAAATCGAACAGACTTTTCCAAAATATTGCAGGTTGTGGAGAGAAATTTAACCGACCGACCCCTTTAGTGAATTTATAAGTTCATGTTAAAAGTTAACCTCGCATGCCATCACACCAAAGTCCCAACATTGCTGACCCAATGGAGCGAACATCTAACCATTTACTACCCGCTTCAACACAGGACTGACGCAGGTTCACTCACATAATGCTCCCCGGAACAAGAAAAGACAAAATCAGACCAAAGATAGACCGAAGCATGATGGCGGCGGGGTCTTTTTATAGGAACCACTAGAATCAGTGACGTAAGCAACTGTATCACATCTTTTCGCTTCCGCGAGATCAAAAGTGTGTTTAATTTATTTAACGATCCAGATTATTAAAAATGTTTAAACTTTGACAATGTCTAGACTTATCTACTAGAAGTCCAACAGCAGTTTAGTGGGAAATTTATAGTTTTAAAGTTTTATTTAACTTCGCGTGGTGATACAAAGCTCCGAAGTAGGGGATTAACCCAAATGTTTGAATTTTTACAGCGAAAATCAGCAACAATCTATCTTCAAAAACTTAATTACCAGACAAATGCTTAAACTTTTCACTGAAACCATTATATGTCCGTAATTGTCTTAATTAGGGCTATCTACTGATATAAATTTCAAATTAATATCTCTTTTAATTAAAAAGCTTATTATTTTCTCTTAATTAAAATCGCTAATTAAACTTTACCAAATTATTTAATTTTACTACCAAAATATCGGGAACAATGCTGACTATAGCTGGTGATAAAAGTTGAGCTGTCGCTTTACTCGATTTAAAGATATTACAAATCTTTGAATTTTACTATTCTGATCGCGTGTTTTAAAACATGAACAAACCAGAATATCTCTTAAAATAAACATTTCGCGATATGATAAATACACTTTAAAATGATTTTTTTGGCGAATTGTTACTGTGGGAAAGATTACAGGGAAATTACTTAAAGTTAATAACTACTCCTCTCAAAATTTCTAATTCCCACCTAAGAAAACTAGAATTTGCCAAAATTCTAAGGTTCTTACACAATATTGCTGTATGAGATGGAATTAAAAGAGTTATAACAGCAAGAAGATTCCTATGTACTATAAAAGATTTGGCAAACTTCTTGTGAGACTCACCAAAATGACTTGGACAGTTTAAGTAACTGCAAATCAGAATATAAAAAGGAACGAATGATGATTTGCCTTTTTTTTCCCCAGCCTATAGTCCTGTAAGTTATTATTAAAGATTACATGTTAAATAAATTTTTTAAAATTATGTTTTTATATTTCTAAGCATATTTATACATTTTTTTTTTTTTTTTTTACAGATGGTTGATGAGAGTAAAATCTCTGAAATCAGTAAGAAAAAATTATCAGCAGCGAATTTTAATGATTTAATGTGCTTGCGCCCAGGGGCGGATCCAGGATTTTGGTTTGGGGGGGGGGCTTGGCTTGAATGAAATTTGGTTCAGAGGGCTTGCCTTCAGTGGATTTTGGTTTTGGGGGGGGGACTTGAGTCTTTATAGCCTTCTCGGGGTGGACCTAGATACTTTTTGGGGGGGGAGCTTGAGCCCCTTAGCCCCCCCCCCCCCCTGGATCCGCCCCTGCTTGCGCCCACACTATCACATGCGTTGGTGATAATAAGTATGGTGGATAGTTTGCTCGATTGTTTAGGTTTGCAGGTTCAATTCTTCTACTAAGTCAATTCACAGGTCGCATTGAAGTTCATATCTGATTTATTAACCAAGCACATACATCTATCCCAATCATAACCACTAACTATACTTATTCCTCCTGATTGTGGATAAAGCTATACAGTCCTTCATTTCCTCTGATTGCAAGTTCTGACCACGCTTCTGACTATTGAGTCAACACACTGTGTTACCGCTTCTCACTACTGCTAGCTTGTTGTTCATCACGAAGCACTCCCCTAAAATGCTTAGTGGATGAAATTTTATTACTTTTAGGTCCACTATCCAATTATACAAAGGAAGACGGGACCACTCTACAATAACAAGTGCTGTGCTGTAACTTGTGCCTGACACCCGCGGCGGCCAGCTTCAGACCGACTCTCGCGGTGGCTAGTCTCAGACTCCCTCAACAATTACTTTCTGCCCCGCATGCCTCCACTCACAACAGTGCTTCGTGGCAGCTTGAGCTTTACAAATAATATACCTGGCTTAATACTCTCTCGCCACAGAATACAATTTTTATACGATCATTCTGCAGCAGAGAAGTAGATAACGCTGTCACTGCTAAGGCTTCTGGATTTTACTACTACATGGAATCGTTTAAGTGTATTTTCTATTTAACGATAGAAATTTTTAATAGCTTTGAAATTTTGAATGCAGATCTACAGAAATTGAATCTGTATGATTTTGGATCTTGTGAGAAGATAAAAGCAATGACCGACGTTTTGTACTGGGTTCGAGATTCAAAATTTGAAGCGATTTGATGGAAATGGGTGCAGTAAGGTGCTAACTTTGAAATAAAGGAATCATAAATCCCACATCAGCATTAAATTCCCATCGCCTGGAACAAGGCAGAAGCAAAAATCTCCAATTTGAAACACTTCAACATTTTTTTCGTAAATGTTATATTGAAGTTTGTGATCAAGTACTCTTGTCATTAAAGTGTTGATTCCACAATGATTCCATCCACTTCTTTAAATCGTTAAAATGGTTCACAGCCCGCAAATATTGAAAGAATTGTAAATTTCTATAACCACGATTTTTACCATGAAAAATTTCTAAGTGATAGAGACGAGTTTTTGCAATTCCTGAAAAGGCAAGATGAGAAGGGGGGGGAAAAAAAAAAGAAAAGAAAGAAAGAAAATATGAGAGGGGTTGTAGATTTTTCACAAAAGTATTAACAGGCTACTCATACCAGAGTTTGTGCACTGTGTTTGACTACTCGTCACGATTATTGGGTCGTCCTGTTCAAATGAACAAAGTTTTCATCTTACACCAACTCAAGACTTACCCAGGATTGACAATGTTTCAAGACAGACTCAATAATATTGCAACATTACATGTATACGATAATCTGACAGATGTACAAGATTTGGAAAAAATTGTTGAATCGGTTCATTTCCAAACAAGCAAAGTGCAGTAAAGTTTTTTACATTGCACAATTAATACTGTCTAGTAACTTAAAAATATAATTTTTGTATAAAACTAAATTTATATTGAATGAAGTCTTTATATTCATTTTTTAACGTTTTTATCAGAATTCTCTTATTAATTTGTTTGTATAATTATCACTATTATTATTTTAGGTAAGAGAACCAAATATCATTTTCAAGGGAATTCTCCTCCCCCTCTCCCCCTACCAACTTCCTGACTACCCACCCGGGCTGAACACAAATGCAATCCCTGGTCATACTATGCATCTGAAATTAATTTTTTTTTTATAAAGTTGAAAATTTTTTGTGAAATAAAATCCCTATTATCTTGGGGGGGGGGAGGGAAAGGGGGAAAGCATGAGAGGACTGATACTTGATGATAATATGACATGTTTACTTATTCCCCTGTTTTATACTGTAGTTTGATTTTTGCTTGCTTGCTTTTTTTTTTTTTTTTTAAAAAAAAAACCTTTCTGAGTGTTGAACTTTTGTAGATGTGAACAAGGAGGTGAGCTATTAATTTTGTACTTTTCAAAAGAAAATCTGAAATATTATCACTCCCCATTGTTAGATTTTAGCTCACCGATGATTTTTAATACATCTTCTTCATTTTTGGGTTGAATAATGAAGCTTTTCTTACAGTTAACCTCAGCTTAAGCCTCCATGCTGAATTTACAAAAAAAGAAAAAAAAAAAAAAGAAACCTGAAGTTGTCAGCAATAGTTTTTCTTTTACCTACAACTGGATTGTGTTACTGTTTATCTGTATTTATCCTACTTCTTTCTTTACAAGTTTCCACATAGTTTTCATTTTATTTAATGCTATTAGTACTTAATTATTAATTCATTTTTACATAATCCCAAAGGCAACCTGGCTATCTTCACCAAAGGACACAATTTTTCCTGAAACTATTCCTGAAGAAAGTTCTAGTACAGAAGAGGAACATGTAGTAAGTAGAAAATTTTCACTCCTTTGTGTTTTGTACAAAAATAAATTAATTTAAAAACTGTATTTCTTGAAGTTTGTAAGTTACTTCAAACATATGTAAATATGCCGTCAAGTACGGGTATCATTATTTTTAATGATAGTAGTAGTATTATTACAGTTGTAGAATAAGTGCCATCATAGTAAGATATACAAAGCTAGTAAAATTGACTGCAGTGATTTCAGAAAATTATTACAGATTTATTATTTGACGTATACTTATAAGATTACACAAATATATAAACATACTGTGAAAGTTTTTTTTGAGTGTCTACAGATGCTCAATATGTGCACCTTTAGTTACTCTGCACACATCAAATCTATAATCAAGTTCTTCCCATACCCGATGCAGCATGTCTCTGTCAGTGAGAGCAAATGCATTGGTGATGCGAACCCACAGGTCCGGCAGATCAACTGATACTGGTGGCACGAATACTGTTTCTTTTACGAAATCCCAAAGAAAGAAGTCGCAGGGAGTTAGAGCAGGGGAACGAGGAGGCCTTCTTGCACATATTGAGCATCTGTAGACACTCAAAAAAACTTTCACAGATTGTTTATATATCTGTGTAATCTTGTAAATATATGTCAAATAATAAATCTCTAGTAATTTTCTGAAATCACTGCAATAATTTAGAATAGCCCTGTATATTGGTATTCAGTTTTTTATATTCGTCTAATCTGAGGTTACACTTTAAAACTTTATATTTATTCATTATTGCATAGTTAATTGACATTTCATTATTTCCATTTTAAATTGATGCAAAAGAAGCAGACCACATTTCATAATATTATATTATTACAATTTTCTTAACTCAAGAGGAGCATATAAGATCTAACAAAATAAAAAATTCAGGAAGTACAAACAACTTTTTAATACTTGGAAATAGCTGAAAACATTACTATTTAAAAATCTTCTTTAATTTTTGGTTTCATTTAACAATGTTTTAATATTATTTCCATACTGTGAATGTACATAAATTGTTTAATTAATATTAAATCATTTTCTATACATTAATCTAGCTTCTTGCTTGTATATTTTGGAACCAGTGTATGTAGTCCACAGCTGTGAAAAGGCACTATTGAAAAACATTTTTTAGAATTTATTCTGCTTGCAGGTGCGAAATCTTGCATGAAATATGGAGCATAACTACTGAACAGATTGAAGGAAAATTAGATTGTTTTGATCGTAAACTTCCTCTATAATATTTCAGTGATTGAAGATATTCAATAATCATAGAAGATCTTTGTATGAAACAGAACTAAACAACATGTTTTATTTTACCATAAAAAGCAAAGAAATAATAATCTTCATTGGTTTACTACTATATTATCCCATGGAAAAGTAGCCGACTTTGGTATTTCCTTAAGGGGTGAGGTTATGTTTATTGGTCAACAAATTGACGAATGAGCTGATGCTATAAAAAGGGATTCCATACGGGAAGCTTAACAAGTGCAGATGATGTTACACGTGTAGAAAATTGTGCAGCCAGGTGTCAAAATATAATGTTTTAATGACTCAATCAAGCATGTGTTTTACGGACTATAAGATGCACTTTTTTCTTCAAAAAATTACCTCCAAAATTCAGGTCATCTTATACTCCAAATTAAAATATAAAAATGTCCAGTGTTTGATTCAAAATCCGCCAGTCTTAAAAATGGCCATATATTTGATGCCGCAGTAAACCTATCTCTATCTGGCAAAATTGGATACAAATGGCACCAGCAGTGCACCAAAGTGACGAACATGAATTGCAAGGATTCACAAGCACACTGACTCCCTCCTGACCCACTGTCACAAACCCAGAACATTGTCTAGCCTATGATACATCATTGCGGTCTATGGTGCCAGTGAACTTGAATTAAAAGTGAATTGTGTTATTGGTTACAGTACAATATTTTTGTTAGTAGCTAGTTTTGCAATGGAAAAAAATTAAAAGTTATTCATATGATGCAGGCTATAAATTGAAAGAAATAGCATATGCAGAAGAACATGTAAAGACAGCAGCAGAGTGGCATTTCAGCCCTGCACCAACAGAAAAAAAACAATTCGCGATTGGCGGGCTAGTAAAGAACTGGGAGGGGGCGGGGGATGAGGAAGACTAAATGTGCAAATAGTGGACTGAATGCAAAATGGCCAAAACTAGAAGATGATGTATTGAAATGGATTCAAGGACACCATCAAAATGGCATTGGAATTAATACAAAAATGATTCAAATACACACTCGTAAGCTAGTACTAAAGGGTGGATTTGGTTGGTGCTACAGGTTTATGAAGCGTCATGGACTTATCAAAACCAAAATATCTCAGAAAATTCTACAAGAAAATGAAGAGAAAATATTATCTTTCCATCACTTTATTATTCAACATTGAAAGAAAACCAGTGTTAACTAAGCCAAATAGTGTATATAGATGAAACTCCTCCGACATTTGGTGTGCCAAGTAACTGAACCATTGCCGTGAAAGGTGATAAAACTGTAAATATAAAATCAAGTGCCTGGCTTTGCAATCTAATATTAAAAATGGTAAAAATGTTATTTAAAAATTAAAGTGTATCTTATAGTTCATAAAATACAGTACTTCCATGAAGACTTCATTGGAATCTTATGCCAGAAAAGTTTCTTTTCTTATGCTGAGGAACAATAATGTTTGAAATGTATCTCCTTATATATAATGACATTTTGGATGCATTTCTGATATTTTTTTATATTTCACAGTAATCATTATTGTTATTAGCAATGTCTCAGTTTATGTTTAAGATCCTTTTGCTGAATAAGTGCCGATTAAACATTGACATGTTTATCGTTGGGGCACGTAGTCCTATTATGATACCAAAATAACGCAAATGCCTTCAACAATTTCTCATCATCCTGAGTTGGGCCTTGCTTACTAGCTTTACATTATTCATGTTTATAATTATTGGGACATTGGTTTGATGTAAACATAATTCAGCTAGAATTTTATGGATAAAATATTCGTAGGCTTCCAGGCACATAAAAATATAACACTCATAGAACATCCTGATAGTCAAAATCTCTGCTTTCAGTTTTAACTAATTGAAGTAAAATGGCAACCAAACATAATTGGAGTTTGTTTTGGGATTGCCAAGAAAGTATAGAAGAAAAATGCCAAACCTTGACAGTAACATCATCCCTCATCCGAGATGCTTCAACACCAAAAGAAACAGCCATTACACTGGCTTGCCATTTTGCTTTGGTTGATTGAAAATGAAGGCAGAGATATTGACCTATCAATCATCCAAATTTTGATACACTGTGAAAATCTTTGATCATAGAATTTTAGGATCTTATTGACTTGCCAATAATTGTAAGAGTGATTCATTATTTTTGTGGAGGAGACTACATCTTATTAGTATTTTAGATCAGCCTAAAAAATCTGAATGAAATGTACATTGTATTATTTTGTATGCCATTAGCATGTGCTATATTTTGTTTTGTGTGTCTGTGAAACAGTTGTTGTTTGTTATCATTTTATTTTGTATTGTTTGTAGATATAACCTGCTTAGGTGCATATAGTCTAATGCTAGAGAGCAGATAAATAAAGACTCCGCGTTCATTCTCCTACACTTACTACAGTTAAACAATATTAGTCTTACAAAAATGAATAATACTGATCAATTAGCTCAGTAAAATAATGTACCATATATTCCTTTTAAGTTCAAGGAAGATCAGCATTATAAAAGGACACACTGAACATGTAATGCCGAATTTTAACAAGGACAGAATAAATAAATTTACCACTTAGAAAAGCCAAAAGCATGGTCATTGTAACAAAACTAAAAGAAATACACACATCAAATAAGTAAACAGTATTTTGTGTGAGCCCTTAATTGTTTGAGATATATGGTAATTCTGAAGTAAGTGCTCTCCAAAATAATTAAGCATTTGCCCTAAATTTGTTTATTTGTTGCAGTCTTTGTGTGTAGTCTTCCTGCAACCCTCACACCTTCAGGTTTAGTAATTTTTGGACATTCTACTGCACTTCGTGAGTGAGCAGTTAATGTCTGGATGTAGCATTCAGCAGGACACGGGTATGATCGAGGGTCTGGTTATCCAGAGTTTGGTTTATCATGGTTTGCTGAAATCACTTCATACAAATGCCTTCAAAAAACCGTTGCAAAATTCTTTCCCATTGTTTATTCCCTTTCCTTTCCCAGCTCTAATGATTTTACTGTTGACAAAACATAAAGGCTTAGTAAAGAAAAAAGGATTTACTTCATCCATGTTCAAATTACTGTTTTACTGGAGCATTAGTTCCTGTTCTATTATTATGGGAATTTGTGACATTTATTTTTAGAACTGTATGTTTTGAATTTAAATTCTAAATATGGTTAATTCCTTTGATCAGGTGATATTTCGTCTTCCTTCATTGCCAGAAACAGACAGTGTGAAGGAAGCACCTATATACACTGTAAGTATTGCTAGCTTAATACATTATTACATTTGTAATACATTATTAATACTATTACATCTTAAAAATTATTTGCTTCTTTCTAGGTTTTACAAAGTTCAAAAAAACATTATAAACATAGTTGAGATTAGTAAGCGTAATTTTTATTTCTTAAAATCAAGTACACTTATTATGAGACTGTTTGTTCCTTCACAGGCAGAAACAAGCATTTTTCATGTGGCAATGGGTCGAAATGCCACATCTGCCAGATCAACATTAACTATTGAACAAGTGACTGCTATCTCAGGCTCAGACACTAAACAATTGAGGACAAAGCCACCTATGCAGAAGATGGGGTACTTTAAATTGTTAATGGCTACTCATTTATTCATATCAATTTTGTTTACCTGCTTGTATGATTAATTGTCAATTATAGTCCAAATGTTTATTATTTATTTAAAATATACTGCTTTTACTGTTTAAGTACTGATTGTTATTAGTGTTTTTTTTATGTATGTTACCTATCGTTTAGTTTTGTTTTCCAGATCATCGACTGACAGGGATTCAATGGGAAGTGGCAGGAGTTACCCAAAACCAGGTCCAGCTGGTACAAATATTTCAAGTGGGCCAATTGACTTGTGTGCAGCTACATTCCTGGATGTTGCTGTATTACGTTGCTTGTTCATATCTCAGTGGCAAGAAGAAGGTGTCTACTGGGCACTGCAGTTCTATTATCACAGGTTGTGGATTGTTAGTTTTCGACTCCTACTCAGCTTTTGCTCTTATTAATCATTTCCTGAAAAAGATTTCTACTAAAAAAAGAAACTAATGGTTCTGATGTTAATTGAAAATGCCTCAGAAAAGGATCGTGAAAATACCTAGAGGTATTATTTATTTATTTATTTACGGACTTTGGAGTCCATTTGTATAACTTTACAAATTCAATACACCGCTTAAATATCAAACAAAACAATTATATAAAGAAAAGGCTTATAGTCTACTATTGCTATAATAATAAACATTTACAACTACTGAATAAAAAATTTCTGATTAAAATTTACTGTTAATTGTTCACTCATATCTTAAGATATAAGAACGTAACACTCTGACTTGGTTTGATGATAATCTTCCAATTTTAAACCTACTTTGATAGTTGGCAAGCGTACATATTCTTGCTAGGGGATTATTTTCTGTGTACAAGTGCTTATATTTCATGAGGGAAAATGTTGTTGTTTGATGAGTAATTCTTTGGGGAACGTTGAATCTTAAACTTCCTAGCAATTCTGAACAATCAATATTACCATTGCACAAATTTAATAAAAATTTAAAATCATTAAGTTCACGAAATGATTGCAGAGAGGGTATTCTTAAGATGGATACAATGTGGGTATATGTATGATCAAGAAATGGATCTGGAAAACCCATTCTAAATGCCATATACCTAAAAAATTTATGCTGAACAGTTTCTATTCTTTTAATTTGAGATAACATGTACGGTGACCAAATTACTTATGAATATGCTAATGTTGATTTTACAATGGATAGATAAGTGATTCAGTGGAATGGATTTCACGACATGTCCTCATAACAAAACCTAGTTTTTGCAAGGATTTGGTTACAATAGTGTCAACATGTTCATCGAAACTCGTTTTACTGTCGAATATTACTCCTAAATCGTTAACTGAGTACACCTGCTCCAACTCGATACCTCGATATTTAGATAAAATTTTCTTACTTGCTCGTGTAAATGAAATACTTTTGCATTTTAATGGATTTAAATGTAAGTCATTATCTTTACATCAATTATCGAAAGCAGTGCAACAATTCTGTAGATCACATACGTCTTTAATTGATTCAATACTTTTAAATAATTTTAGGTCATCAGCAAAAAATAAAAACTTCACATTATTCAAAATTTTTACATATGCCATTTAGGTTAAAAATTAATGCTATATAGCTGTATTTATCGATCTTTTTCTCTCCAACGACCTGTAAAATCTAAAAAATAATTCAGTGGACTACTAACTTATATAGGCCTAATTCTTTACCTGTATATATATTATTAATATTTGTAACATATTCTCTTGTAACTAGGGATTGCAATCCAGCAAAGAGGGATCCCGCAATCCCACGGGATCCCGCATCATTAGACAGTCTGGCAGATCCCGCAAAAAATTAAACAGATCCGCAAAATCCGGCGGAAACATATGTCAGTCTGCGTGACTCGTTGCCCCACACGGTGTCTATCGGATGTGTTGCACTGTTTGCCTATACCCTTCCAGTTGGCATTTGACGCGTATGAATAAACGTTTGTTTTTGTCAACCTTCGTCATTCATAAGTAAATAGATACTCTTTTACGTATTCATTTTCGAGTACACATTTCTGTAGTTTGAGTCATGTTGCGTATTTAGTACAATTTTCTCACTATATAATTTTTTTTTTTTTTTTTTGTCGGAAACGTTATCTGAACTACAAGTTTGTGAAATGGAGTGCTTTCTCTCGGTGTTATGGAACGTTTATTTAGAATTAAAAAAAAAAACCTCTGGTAACTTGTCCATTAAGCAAATCATGTTTTGTGTTATGTATTGTAAGGCACATAGGTAATATGACCTAACACTGAATATTTTCAATTTTATATTATTTATTTAAAAATTGGTTTAGATTAAAAAACAAAAATGTGAAACCTCGAAATGTACTTAAGACATGCTAAAAAGTTTTAATGTCATTTTGCCAATTAAAATATTGTTAACTTTTAATTTTTATCATTTAACATTAAAATTTATTTACTAATTTAATTATTATTTAATTTATTAACATTTTAAGTATTTTTTTTTTAAATATATGTGCTAAAAAACTGTTTGCGCTAATCCCGCACAGATCCCGTGGGATCCTGCGCGATTGGCGCAGCTCCCGCATGGATCCTGCGGGATTGAAAACACTGCGGGATTGCAATCCTTAATTGTAACATAATAAATCTAAAATCATATTTTGGATTACGATCAAAACACAGCTGTGGAACTAAAACTGAACTACATATTGAACAGACTCTTAATATTTATTAAACAAATTAGTAATAATGTTATGCCTGCACACCACCTGTCCCATTTTCTGGGGTCACAAGTGGTCCATGACCATAGATTGAGAATCACTGCTGTATAGTAATTGTTATCATAAAAAAAAACTGAATTTAGTCTTACCACTTAGTGATAGAGTATCAGTTTGTGATTGCACTTCTGTAGTGACTGTGTTAAAGAACAGTGTTTGTACTTACGTATTTATTTTAAAGGAGCTTACAGAATTTAAATAAGAATAGCATACAGCAATGTAATCAGAAGGAATAAAATGAAACATTCAGTGGTTCCAAGTAGATTAAAGAGAAGGATTGAAAAAGAAAAGCATTCCCTAAAGACTCTTATAAAGTTCAAAGGAGTTCTATATAGGTTTTATAGAGATATTAAAAGTAAGATGCTGACTTATTAATGTGAAATGATGGATTTTTAGATAAAGAGGATTCAAATTTAAAAATGAGTTATTTGAGGAAAAGTGTGAAATAATCACTGAGTAATGTTAAGACAGAAATATTAGGTGGTAAAGGTATTTAAATAAGTGAAATAAATAAGTATTTTTGATGAAACTTATTGTGGGAATAAACAAATAAAAAGTATTACTGTAAGTGAGATGAGTGTTTGCAGCAAATTTGGGGAAATGGTAAGCATAGGTATGGAAACTAGGATAATTATGCATAATGTGAAAACAGTTTCGAGAAGGCATACCAAGAAATAGTTTTGTGTGATATTTTAGAGAAGTGGTTGGTTAATCAAGCTTATGAAGGGTGATCAAGAGAGGTGATAGTGAGGCAGTATAAACCCATCTGTTGGGAGCTGGCACCTCAGAAAGCTCCAGAAAGTCACGAGGTGTGTATGTGTCAGTACAGGTCTCAAATTGGACATCCACCTTGGGCCCACAGTCAAATAATTATATAGCTGCCTTACATCATTGTAATGTAAAGAAGAACTTTAATCTTCATTAATGTAAGCTTGGTTGTTTGCTGAATTGTTATTTCTGGAGTTGAAATAATATGAATTGATTGGTATTGTTTGAGCTTCTAGCTAGGACTTGCAATCTGAGGATTTGATATGACAATTTGATTTATTAATGTTTGGCTGTGTTGGTAAAAATTATTTCAATCAATTAAAGGATATTTTAACTTAAGATTCATTTATTGTTCAGTTTAAAGATAGACTCATCTCACCATTAACTATTCAACTACATTTGTGAGTTTTGACTGTCCAATGAATTATGCAATTTCACGAGGGTTAACTGTTTAGCTAACATTAAACAGCCACATCGGTGGAAGATAATGATAGAAGAAATTGTTTAAGTTTGCCATCAGTAAACATAAAAGTTTCCACTTCATCGCATCCTACAGTTTAGTTTGGAATGTGAGTGTAGGGGTGTTCAGCTCTTTCAAATACCTGGCTGTTCTGAGAATTTGGGATTCTGAATTTTGAATGCAGGCACATAACCACTTAGCTACCAGACTTCTCAGTGATGAGTGTTTGTCTCAACCACATCTGTTAACTTCATGTGAATACCAACTCATTGTTCTAGACGCTCACACAATTAATTCAAATTATGTATTTATTTTTCTCATGATTTGCAACATATATTTATTCCACTGTTAAAAATTCTACTTGTGCCTCCCCCCACCCCTTGCATTATGTAATGCTAAACTATTCTTATTTTATTTCCATGTGACAGAGATACATAATGACTAGTAGTTTAGGACAAAGATGATTAGGAGGCTGAAATGATGTTTGTATTTAAAATTTTTTAACTGTGATTGATTTATATTCTTAAAATCACCCAACATTTGTTCCTATAAAATTATACGAATCGTGATTTTGATAGTTAGTTTGCAAGGAGATATCTGCCAAAAGATTATGATGCAACAACTTCAATAGCATTCATAAAATGCTATCTAAATTATCAGTAGTTTGTGCTACAGAATATTGAGATATTGCTGTTGGAGGCTAACAGTGTTATTATCAGGCCAATAGTTTCTTGGTACTGGTAGCTGATTATGAATGTCCTTATTCTGATTTTCTTCTTCTATGAAATGAATGCCCATGTGCTTTTCTTCTTTCCACATTTGTTTGTTTAACTCTTATCTGAATGTTAGCTAGACTAAAATAATATACAAAATATTTTAGAGCATGAACAGTAAAATTAAATTCAAATGGAGCTCATATAATTATAACAAACTGTTCTTCTAAAAATTGTGAAGTAATAAAATAAAGTTTTTAATTTGATTAGGCTTAAAGGTATAAGTGAAGATTCATCTTGCCATCAACAGCCAAGAAAGAGAAGCAACTCTCTGCCTATACCAAAAATTGAAGTATCTCAGTACCAGAGTCCTGAACTCAAGAAAAGAGAATCTAAAGATCTGATTGAAGTTCCTGAAGTAAAGGATGTATCATATCTCACAGGTAAGATTCCCCTCCCCGCAAAAAAAAAACACAGATACTTCAGAGAGTTATATATTTTTTTCAACGAGTTTAATAACTTTGCATTCATGTTTATATGTTTTAAAAATAAACTGAGTGATGAGAAACTAACATGTGCTAGATATAAGGATTAAAATCATTGTACCTACTTCTTTCTTAATGGAATTCCCGTACATAACAAATGTAAGTGTGTACTCTATATAGAAACAAAGTTTACTTTCCTGTAAAGCATTGAATATTTTGTAAAAAAAAAAAAAAAAAAAAAAAAAAAAAAAAACCTATTCAGTTAATTGGTATTTGGATTATTGTAGTTCTACTGTTCTACAGTTTTCAGGAATGCATATGGATTAACAGCTGGTAGAACTTTGAGAGCAATTGAGCAATTGTGCATGCCAAGTAGAGGATTATTTCATGGTGTTCTCAAAACTGTCAAAATTGTTAATGTGGGCTAAGTGAGGTTCTGTGTGTCGGTGTACTGTTCTATAACCTTAGTTTCATTTTAATTTAACAGCTTGCAATTGTTCGGAGATGAAATATTAACTATATTTAATGGTGACTCGTCCGATGAATGTAATCTACATGGGTTAAATAAATTATCAGTGGATAGCATTGAACAAAAAATATAGCAAAGACTTGTAATTTCTCCTCTGTGAGCTAACCTAGCCACTACCCCATTTCCTTTCTTGCCTGGAATATGCTTGGCATCTGGTATCCTTAAACTATATCAAATAATACTTTTAAAGTGATCCTGGATTGTGAATAATTTTCAAACCATTTCAAAGTCCAATAGCCATTTTGACAATAGCAGCTTACATGTCCCTATAAGCAAGACAGCATTATCACACAAACTTGTACATTAAATTCAAGTGTAAATTCATTTAAATGTAAATCAATAGAACAATTAAGTGAACATCATCTACAGACTAATCAGCAGAAATCCATTATTATCTTACTCCATTTATGTACATTGTGAGTAAGGTGTTAGTGGCTTACAAAGTTTGCCAGTTGATAAAGCAGTAGTAGTGATATGCACCAAACTAGGCGCTCATGACATCTCAGAGGAATTGCCAGACTCGATGGAGTTGTGCCTTAATTTTCTTCCAATATGATAGTAAATTTGTGCCCATATTGAAAGGCTGGCCAGAGAATCACCACTCTTGGGCATAACAGCCAATATCTTCATGTAGATCCTGGAAACAGAGGAATTGGACAACGCTAATCCCAAACTGAGTCTGTGACTGCATTATGTTCATCTTTTGACTACAAGGGTGGAATGGCCTTGATGAGTTTCTTGATTACATAAGTAATGCTCATCTTAAAATCAAATTTACTATGGAAATGGAGAAACAAGAACACTTGCCATTCCTAGATGTCTTAGAGAGAATGCATGACAGGGCTAGGGGAAACTGATGTACATGTACATGCCACTTACACCACCATTCAGCAACAAAGATATTACACACAGAGTTGGATGCATAGGAATTTGCATTCAGTGCAAATGGTTACAACCATCTTTCTATCAATTGGTATCTGTACAGACAACAACATGGAGAAGCACCAATGCTGTAAAAAATACAGCCTCCAGCCACCCATCAAATAGGAATGCAAAGTAGCAGTTTTGCTCTACAGTAAAGGTGTAACAGATAGAATTAGAAATTAGTAAGGAATTTGACTATAAAAACTATCTTGAATGCAGACAGCAATAATAGCGACTCTTGGTTAAAATAAAGAACAAACAATGCCCACTACAAGCCATTATGAAATCCTGTACACCTGTGGCTGAGTTAATGTTGGAGAGACAGGTTGAAAATAAATATTCGCTACTACAAATGCTATAAACAAAGAAACCAGCCTTTGAATAGCATACTGCCATGACAAGTCATGTTATTGACTTCAAAAATACTTTTTTTTAAGAAGATCAGTGATGGCTTATGTATACAAAAGAGGCCTCAGACACTCTCTTATGTAGATGGAACTGGCCATTAATATTTCTCAACATTAACTTTATAATGATTAGCAGCCTTTTTTTTTTCATCAGGAAATTCTCATTCATGTATACAAAAAATATTACACTTTTAACACACACACATTCATGGCAAAGCTGTTTGCCATCTTTTTCATTTGATTCAAGCCCATAATCTGCTATGAATAATGTGTTATTAATGTAAAATGTATTAATGTGCTGAGAATGGAACTAGCATGTGTATGCCATGTGACTCACAACATGACTATCTCCAAAGACTATATACTTTTTAATGTTAAACATGAGTGTTAAATTATGAATACATTTCTTGAGAGCAGAAGCTTTATCCAGTGGCGTAGCTCTAACGGGAGACTCCTGGGGCAGATATCGATGGTATCACCCCATGAAAACTTAAGTTAAATGTTAAGTAAAATAATAATATCCTATGAGTATAAAGTATGATTTTAATAAAATGTCAATAAATAAATATTTATTGTTGTTTACAAATAATCATTTATTAATAAAATTGTAACATTAATAACATTTAAAAGATAAATACACTGATGAGCCAAAACATTATGACCACTGCCACCACGACATTGAATGTCATCTAGTGACATTGTTGGTAAGATAACTATATGATCAGAGCAGAGACGCTTGGGGAGTCATTTTATCAATGATACATTTGGCAAATGGGGGAATACCCTGACATAAGAGACTGTAACGAAGGGCAGATCGTTATGGCCCGTCACTTAGGAATGAGCATCTCGGAAACAGCGGGGCTGGTCGACTGTTTGTGTGCTATTTTAATGAGCATTGATGGAAAGTGACTGAAGTACAGTGAAGCCACAAGTAATTGACAAGGTGGTGGACGTCCATGCCTCATCACAGAACGTGGAGCGCATGTTGTTGAACATGGGGGTCCACAGCAGACAACCCCTACGTGATCCCATAATGACCCAACGACATCCTCAATTATGATTGTAGTGGACATGAGAGCATTGAGATTCGGCCGTAGATCAGTGTAAACATATCACATGGATGGATGAAGCACGATTTTTGTTACACCAGGTTGGTGGTCATATTCGGATATGCCATCTTCCAGGCAACAGCTGCTTGAAACATGCACCGTGCCATGGATGCAGGCCTGTGGTGGCAGTATTTTGGTATGGGGACATTCTCCTGGGCTTGCATGAGACCTGTGGTAGTGATCAAAGACACCATGACGGCTGTGATCTACTAGTACCCATCATGCTTCATGTCTTCAACTACAGTGATGGCATCTTCCAGCTGGATAAATGTCTGTATCACAGTGCCAGAATTGTGCTACGTTGGTTCTACGAGTGTGTTAGTAAAGCCACGTTGATGTCTTGGCCACCAAATTTGCCTGATCTCAACCCGATGGATGCTATCGGGCACCAGCTCCATGCCTACAAATCCCCAGCCCGTAATTTAAGGGAATTGCATGATCTTTGTGTAGACATCTGGTGTCAGATACCTCCAGACTTGAAGAATCATTTCCACACCAAAACGCTTCAGTATTCCATTCCAAAGGATGACCAAACGCTATTAAGCAGCTTAGAGATGCACAGTCACAACGAAACTCTCTGTAACACTGAATACTGTCAACTAAACTGCCTTACTAACTGAATTACTGAATGAATGTCTCTGTCCAGGCGATCTGTTTATATAGAGTCTATCGAAATTATGAGAATTCTTCAAAGGCATCCGCCCGATATTTCTCGATCATTAACAATCACTCAAACAATCTAACATATTAAAAACAATCGGAATTAATACAAAATTAATTAACAACATTAAAAATTGATCAGAAATGGTAATTATAGATACTTAAATACAAAATTATTTACAGAAATCCTTTCAAACGGTAGAAAATTGTCCTGTAGACATCGTAACTTACATTAATACATGTAATTACAAACATTTAAGAATTTCTCTTGCATCATTCGGTTCTTAAACATATTAAATGGACTTTAAATAATTTTCTTTCATAAAATAAAGTCTATATACACTGATTTACAAGAATTTACAAAATAAACATATCAAATCACTTTCAAGCAAACTTTAGCTCACTACAAATATTTCATACAGTACAATGCTATTCAAAATTCAGGTATGAGGACTGTTACAACCCCTCCCCAGGATTCACTTAATTTTACACAGTTAAAATTGATTGAATCTGTAACGAATCTAAGCAGGTTGAATGTACACATATTGCCAACACAAACAGATTACAATCAATCAACCATAATGACTTTTACAATGAACAAGTACAATTCTTCATTACATACAACATCTGCACATAGTCCACGACACTGATTTTGTTTACAATAATTGTCTTTTCTCAGATCCAATCATTTTATCATTTACTGTTTTTACACAACAAACGTTCAATGCCATCACCTTAAGTTACAATTATTTTCACTCCAAATTACACACTTGATGTCTGCTTATCAATGACAACAGTCTGTTTACATTTTACAGCTGATAATTTGTCACCACAATGTAAAAAGTCACAACATCATGAAAACACCAAAAATCTCTACACAAAACTGTCACAAATTATACATTTAAATGCTCACATCTGCATCTGAACTTAAGTACTCACACAAACTATTTACATTCATCAATTGACATACTTATTTACAAAATTAGATATTTACATGTAGAGACCCCTCCCCATACCATGCATTTCAATTAATTCTCATAAGTGGGTTCCAAGATTTCCGTGGAAACCCAGAACCATGTAAGTTACTTTTTCCTAACCTTCCAGTTTTCTTCAACTTTTGTATACACATCTAATATTACATTTCTATTCACACAAAGCTTCACTATATACATACAGAAACACAAACTTCCAATCATCTCAGACAACAGACTTTGGCACAATCACACAACAGCTGAGAAATAGAATGGTTTTGTTTTAGTAAATTGATTGTCACTTAAAAGCAATGTTGTCAACTCAACTGGTAATACAAATTTATTATTCTCACTACTGCAGTTTAGTCCATCATTACTCCCAACCCCACTCTTCATCATCTGATTACTACTTAAACTTACCAAATTATCTGAATCTGTACCTAAAACCGTTTTACCATCTGGCTTACTGACTTCATCCACCAAATAATTATTTTTTTCAGCAACTACTACTTCACTATTAGCTTCCACATCAAAGAGGGTACAAAACATAGTGTCATCTAAGTCACATTCTGTACATTTTTCCAAATCAGAAACTGGTTCCAATAAATCCTTACTCCCACCCATTTCTTCAATGTCATCATCTACACCAAATAAAGAGCTAAATAATGTATCAGCTAGGTCAAAATTAGGACACTTTTCCAACTTAGGGATTGGTACATAAGGCTTTTCAACCTCTCTCTCTTCAGAAGACAAATACTTTGACTTACAATTCTCCTCCTCATCTGGGTCTCCTATCCACACCACTGTATCACCTTCATCTTCAAGATATCGGAGAAACTCCTCGATTTCAGCACTTCTACAAACTTCATTACCACCTATACAAGCCCACATAGTCCCAACTATGCCATTCTGGATCTTACAAGTTTTTCCGATAGCCACACTGTAGTATGCACTACAAATTCTGCGCCCCTTTTTGTAATTAAGCTGTGACCATTTCGAAAATCTTCTACATGAAAATTATTACTTTCGCACACTGATTCTAGTGATAAGGTACTATGGTGGTCCCCTTCCCGCTTTATCTTATTATCAACCTTTACATCATCAACATCATTAATTACATCTATCATAACCTTATCCTGAAATTCACTTGCTGCTATCTCCACCTCTTCCAATAAATCTTCTCGGGGATTATTCATAAAAATGGTATTAACGCTATAGCAGTTGGTACCTGGACCCACATTCTTATCCACCACTGCGGGGCCCATCACAGGGGTGGTCTTTAGTTTGTCTGCCCCCCATGCTGCCTTCCCCTTTCAGATTGAGGGTTCTGTTCTCTCACTTCCCGATTATCATTCCTCCTTGCGTAATTATCATGATCCCATCCCCTAGATCTACCATCCCTTGACCCATTACCCCTTCTAGGGGGACTCCTGCTGCCCCTCCTATGGTGTTGATGGTGGTAATGTTGTTCATTGAATGATTCCTGGGCATCCAAGCGTCTCAACAATTCAGAAACTCTATCCACATTTACTACATCCAAAGTGGCAATTAAATTTCTTGTTTGCTGAGGTAGCCTAGCTCCTATCAAATCAATGAATTCCTCCTCTCCACAAGGATGGTCTAAGTACTTACAACGGATCCAACATTTATGAAAAAAATCATGTTGAGTTTCCCGACCAGGTTTATAGGTCCTGCCAGTCATCAACTCCCTCTTTTCCTGAATTTGCCTGCTTGTCGACCAAAAATGTTTCAAAAAGTTTTCTTTAAACAGCTTGTAGTCAGTCACTTCCCTAGCTTGTCTATCATCCCATGTCCTAGCATAAGATTTTAGATGTTTACCCACAAGTGCAATTTTCTTATTGTCGGGTAACAAATTAAAATAGTCTGATCATTCAAAATTATCTATAAACTCAATAGGGTGAAGTCTTCCACTGTCATCATAGAATTCAAATTCTTCCTTAATATCAGCACTGATAACTGGATTACCTGCTAAGGGAATCTGACTTAACTGAACCTGTAGCCCAGTAACCCTTTTTTCCAACTGATTTACATTTCTTTCTAATCCATGCGCTAACTGTTCCTGTTGCTGCACCAATGTATTAATATTTAATCCCACCTCTTGTCTCAACTCATTAACTTTAACATCATTAGCTTGGAACAAAGCAACATATTCCTCCTTCATCTTATCACAATTTTCACTGACTTCCTTCACCTCTTTATAAATCAAATTTTCACATTCAGCCTTATTCTGTTCACAAAATTTTGTAACCTTTTCAAATTTCTCCTTACATTCTGTTACTACCTTCCCCAATTTAGAATCTAAATTGTTAATATCCTCTTTGAATTGAGAGCTAAAACCCTGAAATTGCTCTGTGATTTTAACATCAAAACATTTAGTCAAATCAGAGAATGTTTTATCATTGCTTTGTTGCAGTTGAGAAAACTTGTCATTGATTTCAGCAAATTTTATGTCATTATCATTCCTTAACTCACTTCTAAATTCAAAAAATTGAGAATTGATCTCAGAAAATTTGCCATCAAGATTTAACTCATTTTTAAATTCTGGAAATTTGTTATCGTTATCACTTTTTAACTCATTTCTAAATTCAGAAAATTTGCTGTCAAATTTGGAAAACTTACTGTCAGTATCACTTTTTAACTCATTTCTAAATTCAGAAAATTTAGCGTCAAATTTGGCTACAAAAGATTCTAAAAATGCTTGTAGATTCTGACTATCAGCCATTTTTCAGTAATTAACAACATCAACATGAAAACAAAGTTAAGAAGGAACGAAGTCTTTCTCGGCGTTGAGAATGGATGTAGTCTTCTCGGGAGACTAGCCGAGTGAGTAAGATGTTTCCACACGATATTTCGGCGATCTCAGACTCCGTCGCCATCATTCTGGTGAAGTGGTGACTTCACCAGAAGATGGCGACGGAGTCTGAGATCGCCGAAATATCGTGTGGAAACATCTTACTCACTCGGCTAGTCTCCCGAGAAGACTACATCCAAAGTTAAGAAGAATTACAAATTTTCTAACCTGCCACAAATAACTTCAAAAACCAAATTTGAATATTCAGTACTTACTTTGTATCACTTAAACACTTTTCATCACCTTAACTTTCAGCTAGTAGCACTTTTTCCACTGATTAAATCACTTAACCACACTTTCCACACTCAAAACACTGCACTGCTGGAAGAGGACGATTTTATAGGCCGAAGAAAATCCGCTTGCCATTGGAAAATTACTCCAGATTCCAGACGCCGATGAAAATCTCCGATGTTTGCTGCGTTTATCTCGTTGTATCCAGTTTCAAAATCGTCGCCGTCCAACTCGGGCAGCTTTTGTAACCTCTACTTGCAGTCTGCCGATTCTTGAAGAAGATTAACATCTTCCAGATGTTAATAACTTCTCGTCACTGTCCACGGTCGCCATATTAAGGTTCTTTCGGTGGTTTAATTACTGATTAATTAATTAAAAAGTCCACCAAACAGGTTAAGTATGAAGATGGTTGTTTATTTTGATCCAAACAAGTCAGCGATATTCACAAGCATAGGTACAATACAGAGATGCACAGTCGCAAAGAAACTCTCTTTAACACTGAATACTGTCAACTAAACTGCCTTACTAACTGAATTACTTAATGAATGTCTCTGTCCAGGCGATCTGTTTATATAGAGTCTATCGAAATTACGAGAATTCTTCAAAGGCATCCGCCCGATATTTCTCGATCATTAACAATCACTCAAACAATCTAGCATATTAAAAACAATCGGAATTAATACAAAATTAATTAACAACATTAAAAATTGATCAGAAATGGTAATTATAGATACTTAAATACAAAATTATTTACAGAAATCCTTTCAAACGGTAGAAAATTGTCCTGTAGACATCGTAACTTACATTAATACATGTAATTACAAACATTTAAGAATTTCTCTTGCATCATTCGGTTCTTAAACATATTAAATGGACTTTAAATAATTTTCTTACATAAAATAAAGTCTATATACACTGATTTACAAGAATTTACAAAATAAACATATCAAATCACTTTCAAGCAAACTTTAGCTCACTACAAATATTTCATACAGTACAATTGCTATTCAAAATTCAGGTATGAGGACTGTTACAATGTTGCTGAGAATTTTTGAATAAACGATTTGCTGTGTTTAGTAAGCATTTTCCAGTGGCTGAAAGACACATAGAAAGATGTGAAAATAGTTTCTGCAGTTTCAAAAAATGTTACTTCAGATACATTTTGTGAAAATGGATGTTGGCTGTCATAAATTAATTAAACATCTAACATCTTTAAAGAAAGGATTCAAGGAATAATACTTCTTTGACTTTTCTGTTATTGGTTTTCACAAAATGATTCCTTTCAGACATTTGATCGGTGTATGAAAAGTCTAGTGTGCTATAAAACGTAATAATGAAATATTTTACCAAATTAATTTCATTAACGAGCTCAGATTTTACGTGATTTGATAGAATGCTTATGAATTTATTTTGTGGGTCTGGCGGAAGACATTTATTATGTTCCAAATGCAAGATGTGCTCTTTCAGCACTACATCATATTTTGAAAGAGGTTGGACCAGTTCTAGGAAACTTTCATTATTAGTTGTCAAGTTCTTCAGTAAGTTCACAACATGTTTTTATTTTATTTTTTTGTTTTATCTAGAAACAAATTTATATCCAATAATTTAAATAAAAGACCTGTCCACTTCTTTTTTTCAGTATCAGTTGATTGCATGGGTGTGGAATTTTAGCTTTCTATCTAAAGCTTTCGACTTTTCAAGATTATCCAGATGTTCATTTGTAGTTTTATGGACTGACAATTTAAATTTAGTTTCCACCATTTCTGAAATCGTGTCACAAATGGAGATATAGTATTAGTATTATAGCCAGCAAATAAATGACAACAAAGGCAGAACAGGTTGATAGTGATGGGTGAATAAATTATCCACGATCTCAGAATTACTTCACCCTTAGGTATCTCCTTATATAACAATTGTATTGAAAGATGTCAATAATCACCTTTTCTTTAAATCTTTGTGTATATACAGTGCTAAATGATTATTCTCTGTTTTGGAAATAATTTCTTGCTTTTTTAATGATCTCTCTACAAAGAATGGGGTATAAGGGTTTGGGAGAGACTATTTTAACTTTTTCCAACAAAATGTCAACCTCTCCTTCACGTGATGGACATTGTTTGCACAGATAAGGCTCTGACGCCTGAAAGATTCAGGGTATAAGGAGTCACCTATTGCTTGTCAACGGCCTCCTAAAGGAGAGCGGAAGAGCAGGGAGCAGTCTCTTGCACCTTCTTGCCCTTGGGGTTGAAAATGGCCCCTAAATGCGGATGAATCAGAAATGATCAACTGCATGGGGATGCAGAAGGCAATGGGAACCATTAGCATTAAAGACCCAAAGGGTATCCTGAGGAAATTTGATTATCTCAAATTACATATATCATGATGGCTTTTTCCTGGGAAAAATATTCTAGAGGTCCCCCAATCGGCTCTCCGGGTGGGGACTACTCAGGGTCATCAGAATGGATAGAAACATTCTATGAGTCGGAGCTTGGAATGATAGAAGTCTGAATTGGGCAGGTGGGTTAGAAACTTAAAAAAAAAAAAAATGGAATGACTTACGAGGTAGGTCCGATAAGTACTTAGGCTCTCCTGATGGCGCCACTGTCGCCAGAGAAATTTATTATCGTGTAGTACATTATCTTAGATGGCTATTGTTAAAGTTTCAGCCAAATTGGACTCATAGTTTTGTTTTGATCGTGTGTGAAAGAGGGTGTATCTGCGGATTTTAGAAAAATGGAAAAAGAGAAATATCGGTCAGTGATTCGATTCTTGTTTTTGGAAGGAAAATCGCACAGCAAAATCAAAGAGCGCTTGGATGCTGTGTACGGTAACTTTTCTCCTTCGATGGCGACTGTCAAAAATGTTTAACAAGTTTCAACATGGACGAACATCTGTTTTTGATGAGCCACGCCCAGGTGCCCCGAAAACGGTTACCATGGAGGATAACGTGACAAAAAATCATACTCAATCTCGTATCGGCAGACCGCCGATTGAAGGTGTGCAAGACAGTAGGAATTTCAAAAGACTGTGTGGGTCATATCTTGCATGAAATTTTGGTCATTAAAAAGCTGTCGGTGTGATGGGTGCCGCATTTGCTCACTCAGGACAAGTGCAACTGTGAGATCACTTCACTGCAGTCTTTGACGCTTTTTAAGCGCAATCCGAAGAAGTTTCTGTGTCGTTAGATGACTGTCAACGAATCATGGATCCACTGGTACATACCAGAGACCAAGGGACAGTCGAAACAAAAGATTTTACCCAGCGAACATGCTCCGAAAAAGACGTAGACTGTCCCATAGGACGGAAAGGTGATGGCCACCATTTTCTGGGGTTCAGAAGGTGTGATCTACACTGACTGCCTGGAGAAGGGCAAAATGATCACAGGGCTACTATGCCGAATTAGTTGGCCGATTCGATGCCGAATTACAGAAAAAATGGCCCCATTTGGCGAAGAAAAAAGTGCTCTTCCACCATGACAACGCACCGGCTCACACCTCTGCTGTCGCCACAGCCAAATTGGTGGAATTGGGCTACAAACTGTTGCCCCATCCACCATATTCTCCAGACTTCTTTTTGTTTCCAAACTTGAAGAAGACACTCACCGGGCAGAAATTTGATTCGAATGAGGAGGTTATCGCCGCCGTGGAGGCCTACTATGCAGATCTCCAGAAAACTTATTTTTCAGATGGGTTAAAGAAGTTGGAGCATCACTGGGTCAAATGTATCGAGCTAAAAGGAGACTATGTTGAGAAATAAATCACCACTTTTACAAAATGTTTGTTTTTTCTTTTGTAGGCTAAGTACTTATTGGACTGCCCTCGTAAGTTAGATGTTGTCGGGATTAGTGAGATTAAATGGAAGGATGCACAGGATTTATGGTCTGGGGAAGACAGAATCATTAACACAAAAGGTGTCAATGGAGTTACTGGTGTAGGTTTTGTAATGAATAAGAGAGTAGGGAAACGAGTGAACAGTTTAGTGACAGGATTATTTTGATGAGGTTAGAAACTAAGCCCTCCCCAACCACGTTAGTACAAGTGTATATGCCAACTTGACAGTAAGATGATGAAGAAATTGAGAAAATATACACTGAAATTGAAGAATTAATCCAATATGTGAAGGGGGAGGAAAATCTAATAATCATGGGGGATTGGAATGCAATAGTAGGAGGAGGAAAAGAGGGGAATACTGTAGGAAGTTTTGGGCTAGGAATTAGAAATGAGTGAGGAAGCAATTTGTTAAGATTTTTGAAAGATATAAGCTAGTCATAGGAAACACATATTTAATAACCATACAAGAAAGATATGCACGTAGAAACATCCATGGGATACAGGCAGATATAAGCAAGCTTATATCATGGACAGAGATTCAGGAGTCTAGTTCTAGACTGTAAAGCATACCCAGGATCAGACATACTCTGACCATAATTGATAGTAATGAAGTGCAGGCTGAAATTCAAGCGTATAAGGAAGCAATAAAAGCATAACAGACTGGAAGTAAATAAATTGAAACAATCCAACACGAGAAAAAAATTTGCAGAAATGGTAGACTTAAGTCTAAGAAGTAACTCTGAAAGGAGCTCAACTGAGGACAAATGGAATGAATGCATTGAAGAGAGAAACAGGGAAAGCTGCGAAGGAAAAATTAGGCTTTTGGGAAAAAACCACCCGAAAACCTTGAATCGCAGAAGAAATTTAGGAGCTGATATACAGAAGGGGGGGGGGGGGAATTATCAAGATAACAATACAGGCAATTTAGAAATCAAATAAACAGGAAATGTAAAAAAAACAATGGAAAAATGGTTCCAAAAAAGTGTGAAGAAGTAGAAATGGTCATAGGTAAAGTAGATGTTGCATATAGGAAGATAAAACAAAATTTTGGAGAAATTAAGAAAAGAGGTGTAAACATTAAAGCTGCTGATGGGTAACCATTTTTAAACTCAGATGATATAGCTAATTGATGGAAGAAATACACTGAGAAACTGTATGATGGGG
This sequence comes from Vandiemenella viatica, assembly GCA_031002005.1. Taxonomy (NCBI): domain Eukaryota; kingdom Metazoa; phylum Arthropoda; class Insecta; order Orthoptera; family Morabidae; genus Vandiemenella; species Vandiemenella viatica. The sequence goes on from CM061919.1 coordinate 130,016,974, forward strand.
ATGACACGAACAATAGCTTATGGAAATGGAAGGCTATGTCAACAATGATGACTTAGGTGATCCTGTTTTGAGGAAAGAATTTAATAAAGCTCTGAATGACTTGAATGCAAATAAGGCAGTTGGAATTAATTGGACCCCTGCAAGACTTCTTAAAACCCTACGAGAAGAAGGAACTAAAGATTAGTCAAACTGATATCAAAAAGTTATGAAACAGGAGGAATTCAACCGATTTTAATAAAAATATCATAGCCACACTTCCAAAGAAAACACAAGCTCACAAAAGTAAGAATTATCACACCATAAATCTAAAATCACATGCTTCAAAATTAGTGACTAGAATAATATACAGAAAAATGGAAAGAATAGTAGAAGAGATAGTGGGTGAAGATCAGTTTGGATTTGGGAAAAACCACAGTACAAAGGAAGTAATTAATACTTGAAGGGCAGATTAAGAAAAACAAAGATACTTTCATGGTTTTTGTTGATTTAGAAAAAGCTTTTGATAATGTTCAGCGGGACAAAATGATCTTAATTTTAAATAAGTTAGGTCTAAAATATCAAAACAGAAGAATACTTCATAAACTATTTAATAATCAAGTGACTATAACAAAAGTAGAGAATCATGAGATACATTCATCAGTTAAAAGGGGTGTGAGAAAAGGTTGTAGTCTATCCCCATTACTATTCAACTTGTATGTAGAGGAAGAAATGAAGGAAGCGAAAGAAAAAAATTCATGTGGTATAAGTGTTTAAGGAGAAAAAATCAGTATGCTATGATTTGCTGATGATATTGTCTTGTTAGCAGAACAGGCTGAGTATATTGAGTAGTTACTGAATGGCATGAACATAATACTGAAGGAAGATTTTGGACTGAATGTAAATCAAAGCAAGACAAAAGTGATGAAATGTAGCAGAAATGATACCAATACCAGTAGATTAAATATAAAGATAGTATCGGATGCAATAGGAGAAGTAAGTGAATTTTGCTATGTGGGAATCAAAATTACAACCGATGGCCGAAGCAGGAATGATGTTAAAAGCAGAATAACTCTAGCAAAAAGACCCTTCATGAAAAAGAGAAATCATTATGAATATTGATCTAGGACTTAGATAGGTATTTTTAACACTCTATGTGTGCAGCACAGCACTTTATGGTAGCGAAGCATGGACTTTAGGAATTCCAGAAAGAAAAAAAAAAAATTGAAGCATTTGAAATGTGGTGCTACAGAAGAATGATGAAAATTAAGTGGACAGACAAAGTATGAAATGTACATGTTTTGGAAATGATGGGTGAGGAAAGAAGTTTGTGGAAGAAGAGAGAGGCTGGTAGGTCTTATTTTGAGACATGATTGATTGGTTCATTTCCTAGTGGAGGAAACAGTTGAAGGTAAGAATAGTAGAGGAAGACAGAGATTAGAATATACGAAACAGATAATTGAGGACGTGGGTTGTAAGGGGTATGTGAGGTTAACACTAGATAGGAAGGGATGGAGGATTGCATCAAACCAGTCAAAATACTGATGACAGCAAATTAAATAAATAAAATACAAACTGTATGAAGAACGAGTATACTGCAATGACTCATCTCTTATATACTGTAGCAACTTGTTTGCTTCGTACTGTAGGAACTTGTTTGCTTCGTGAAGATGAGCTGACTTCATCTAATTTATTTTTTGCATCAAGGTGAGAACCAATTTCTTTTGAAGAATTTTGAGTATCATCAGTTTTGTAATACATTTCAAGATGGATCCATATATATTCTGAATTGCATCAATATTAGTTGCTAGAATCCAAGTTTCACACTGGATGTATGAATTCCTCCCGGCATTTTTCACTTTTTGGTACAAACTACTAAAAAAAATGTAATCCATTAGTATCCCAGAAATAATAATATATTAATTTATACACAATGTCTAGTAATAAATACAAAAAAATGAAAAAATAATGTTACTGTTCACTTACGTATGATGAGAAATTCAAATTTTTTGCAGGTTTTGAGTTTTATTGATTAAATATTTAAGAAGTAGCATTCAAAATAATATTCATAAGCACCTTTAAGTATTTTCTATTAATCATTTGACAAATACTGTAGTTGCACAAATTGTTCAAAAGTTAAGGATGGTAGTCCACTGGCACCGAATTTGTCTGACCGTCTGTTCGGCCGAATATAGCTGAATATGACCAAGTAATCCTGAGACAGGTAAAGGCGTTGTAATGTGTCCACTGGACACAACCTGCTCGGCCGAATACGGCTGAGTGATGTACCTATGCCATTGAAATGGGACCAGTCAGACGTATTCCGCCGAATGGCAAACACATGTGCGCTCCTAATGAATAAGTCTTCATTTTTTGTGTTTTATTTGATCTTAATTTGTATTTTTTTCAAACTCTGATACACAGTGGTGCTACGCAGTCACTATAAATATTTTAGTAAAAATATGAACAGAATGGACAATTATTGCAAGTGCATCTAGACAGTTATAGCAATAGCGTAAATGCGTGTTGTACTATTTTTATAGTAGACAACCCGTGCGAAAAATTCGCGAATAAAATGCGATGAATAGCGAGGTTGAATGCTTGTAATATAATGATAAGTAGAACCGTGCTTTTGTAGCAAATATTAATTTTTTTGTGTAATAGGTACACATCAAAATACTTACAACATTTTACGAAACAGTTAGGTAAATTTAAAACACTCTGTATTTAAGACAAACTGTCACTGAATACAACTAACCTGAACAAAATGCACACAACATATCAACATCTCTGTGATATTTGTTGCTGTGCGAATAAAATGTGTACATTGGAGTTGTATAGCAAAACGAAAGTGTTTCCATAACAGAAAAAATAATCTGAAAAGCTTCTTACTAAATAAAAAAAAGTTTATTGACATCTCTGTGATATCTGCTGCTGCAATCTAGGGACTTTGCTCTGAACTTTCTCATACGCGCTACCACTTTAAACACCAAATTCCAAAAAATTCTTTCTTAATTTATGATTTTACCTAACTGGAGACCTTAATCTTTAAAATGATATGATATTTATCGATTTCGGCTAGGTATCGAAGAAAATAAATCACTTGTAATAATAATAATAAAAAAAAACACGCTATAGAAATAATATTGATACTTTTGCCCATTAAGGGTCGAATTCCAAAAAAGTTCTTTTATAAAACACGGTATGACCAAAGCAGCCACCTTGGCCTTCAAAATGATGCCTCATTTATCTATTTTGGTTAGTTATCAAGTGAGGTTAAAAAAAAGTTATACAAATTATGATATTTTTGCCCCTTAAGGGTTGAATTTGGAGAAAGTTTTTTCTCAATGTATGATGTGACCAAAGCAGATAATTTAATATTTAAAACAATACCTCATTTATTAATTTCGGTTAAGTATCAAGGGAAATAAATAGCTCGTGACAGAAAAATGCGTTGTAGAAATATTAATACTTTTGCCCTCTAAGGGTAGAATTTTGAAAAATTTATTTCTTAAAATGTGGTGTAATGGAACCTAAGACCTTACGAAGACCTCAATCTTTAGAATAATACCTCGTTTATCAATTTTATTTAATTATCAAGGGAGATAAATGACTCGAGACACAAAAAGTGCATATTAGAAACACTGATATTTATGCCCTTTAAGAGTTCAATTCAAAAAAATTCATTTCTTAAAATGTGATGTTACCTCAGCGGAAACCTTAGTTTTTAGAATGATACCACATTTATCTATTTCAGTTAGATATTAATGGAGATAAATAGCTCGTGACACAAAAATGCGTTGTAGAACCATTAATACTTTGTCCCATTAAGGGTTAAATTCCAAAAACATTACTCTTCATAATCTTACTTGTTTTATCGATTTTGGTTAGATATCCGTCAAGATAAATGGCTCAAGATACAAAAAACACATTTTAGAAAAACTGACTTTTTTGCCCTTTTAGGGTCGAATTTCGAAAAATTCCTTTCTTAAAATATAATGTTACCACGGCGGAGACTTAAGTCTTTAACATGATACCTCATTTATCTCTGTCGGTTAGATATCAAGGGAGATAAATAGCTCGTGACACAAAAATGCGTTGTAGAACCATTTATACTTTTTCCCTTTAAGGGTTGAATTCCAAAAAAACTTCTTTCTTAAAATATGATGACACCAAAGCTGAGACATCACTCCTCATAATCTTTCTTGATTTATCGATTTTGGTTAGATATCCAGGGAGATAAATGGCTCGAGGCACAAAAAACGCATTTTAGAATAACTGATATTTTTGCCCTTTAAGGGTCGATTTATGAAAAATTCCTTTCTTAAAAATATAATGTTACCATGGCGGAGACCTTAGTCTTTAATATGATACCTCATTTATCTGTATCGGTTAGATATGAAGTGACATAAACGGCTCGTCACACAAAAACACTTTGCAAAAATATTGATACTTTTGCTCTTTAAGGGCCAAATTCCAAAAAAAAAAAAAAAAATTGTCTTTGTATATGACGTCTCTAAAGCGGAGATCTTAATCTTTAAAATGTTACTTCTTTAAACGATTTCAGATAGGTATCAAGGGAGATAAATGACTCGTAACACAGAAAACATCATTTTAGACATACTAACATTTTTGCCCTTTAAGGGTCAAATTCCGGAAACTTTCTTTCTTAAAATATGATGTGACCAAAGTGGAGACCATAAGCTTTAAAATGACTTCTCATTAATTTATTTCGGTTAAGTATGAAGGAAGATACAGGCTTGTGACAAAAAATACCTTATAGAAATAATAAATATGATTTTAAATTAATTATTTCCCCTGTTATATAACCATAAAAATATAATTTTGATGAAAATATTATAACTTAACATTTTAAAAAAATATTTTAAAACTGCAATCCACTTCCGACGATTTAAACACCACCACTTTGGTGCGCTGCACTGTGATGTCATTGTACTTGACTATGTTGGTGTATTATGTAGTGTTATATCTCAAAAGTTTTATAACAAGTTTCAATATGGAAGGAGGTCGAAAATCATTATATAAATAATGCATTGTACCTATGTGTAAAAATACAATAATGAATGCATCTAATAAAGTGTCCTGTGAGATGCGAATATAAGAAAAAGTGGTTTGTAGCTATGAGAAGACATAAAGAATCTATATCTACATCTATACTCTGCAATTTAAAAATATTGTGGGTGGTAGAGGCTGTTAAGCACCAATCCTAATTCTGTGCATTGCAATCCTGAACAGAAGGAGGAAAGAAAGAATACATAAAAATATCAGTATGGCATCTTATTTCTCGAATCTTATCCCTCCTGTCATTGTGAGCTAAATAGGTCGACGGAAGCAATATTTCATTGCACTCGTAAATTAAAGATTTTCACATATTCTCCAATAAATTCAAACGAAAATAACGTCGTCTGTCTGCCAAACAATCCCAGCCCAACCCACATATCAGCTCTGAGACACTTACATCTTCAACTAGTTGTTTATATTACTGAACAGATCATTTTATGTAAGTATGTAATGTTTAACGTCATTATGTTAAATCTGTTATATAACAATTCATTACCTATTCAAACTCTAATCATATTTTAGTTTACAAAAGTTTAAGATGTATACTTATCAAATCCTTTCTTATTCAAGATCTGTTTCAATCTATATTTGACCTCAGTTATTTTAACTTTTCTGTCATTGTTGGCTGAATTTTTTCCTTCTCACATCTATCACACCATCAGCTAAACTAGCTCTGAATGTCAGCTCATTATTTCATAACCAATGAAGAGCAAAAACTTTAAAATGTCATAAATTTTCCATGTTCTTATTTTTTACATATCTGTATCATTATGCTGTCCCCTGTGTCAAGTGATGGTTCTTATCTTTTTATTTATGTGATAGTTCACAATTATTTAAAGCTGACATGAAACTAGTTTACGTGCATAATAACCTAATTTAAGGCCAATGGAAAACAAAAATTATAATCTGTTGCTGACTGCTGTAGTCTGTGCTTTTTTATTTGTATGCTATAATAATGTCTTTATGGAAAATTACATTTGAAAACTACTACTTTTCTCTATTGACATTTCAGAATCACCATACTTTGCCAGGAAGCAAATGGATGAACAAGTCAGTCATACAAGGCGTGCAAGTGAGAAGGGTAAAAAAAGAATGAAGATGGCAGATCTAAAAGCTTTCGTAGAAACCAAGTTATTATCAAAATCAGAAAAAACACTGGAGAAAATTGGACGTGATGAACTGAAGTCATTGTATGATCAGGTATGAATTAATGTATATTATATTCATGCAAGGAAATGTCAATTACTTTTTCTTTTCTTTTCTTGTTGTTTTTTGACACTTCTATGAACTACCCCTTCATTACATTCTCTATAATATTCTCTCCTACAAGTTACTGAAAATCAGTTTAATTATTATAAGCTTTGTTCCATAAAAGTAAAATATGGAAATCTTGTTGAATCAGTTACTATTGCTAAAAGACTATTTCGTAAATACAGTGTAGTAATTGCAGGTATGCAACAGGATGGTGTTATGAAAACATACACTATGCTGTCTTCATCTCTTGTTATTCAGAATTGTCAGATTGAAAACCTGAATGATATTTCTACTAGCCAATACCCACCCCTTGGCATTTCTCTGTCCCACTTGCCATTAAAGATGGGTAGTCCTGTAGGGTTCCAGTTCATCCACATTTGTGATGTCATTTTTGGCTTGGGAAAATTGTGACATGAGGGATTTTCATAGTCCCATGTGCGCAGATTAAGTAGGCAAGGACTTTAGGACTGTAGGATGCCGAAGTAGTGTACAATCATTGTTCTAAAAACAGTGACACTACACGGGGAGATTGGTGGTTTATCCGATTCATCAAAAATTGTTCCAAGCTTTTGTGTGATGCAGCTGAAGTTAGTTTTTTTTTTTATTTTTAAATTATTATTATTGAAGTTACTTATACAGGTTTTTATGAGAGTTTCTGCTTATCTAAGACGTGGATTACAACCCTCTATTGGAGAGAAATTTCCAGATTGTTAATTATTTCTGTTGTTTTATTATCAAGTCTTAATTATTTTAGAAAGTTCATTAATATTTTTAAAAGTTTTCAAAAGTTACCACATATTTTTAGGCTTCTAATTTTTCTCATTTTTGTGATATTCTTTAAATTCATGATTTGTTCTGCCACTGATACACTTTTATTTGTGAATCGAGTATACATTCAGTTCTGATGCTCAATGCTTTGTAGAAGATCTTGTAGATTACTAGCAGTAGGGCAATTCCTCTATAGTTTATTTTATTATTACAAATTCAGATTTTCATTGAAGTAAATGCGTTGTAAGGTAATTAACCAATTTCTATCTGATTGATTTTTAGCTGTGGTGTTTTTGTAATTATAAGGACCCTTGGGATTGTTTGATAGATCCAGTAATAGACCATACTGCAAATTTAGTTCTATCACCAATCAGTTGGCCATTTAAATGTATGCTCACAGACTAACAATTAACACCAAAAACCTCCAAAAGCTGGATCTGTATTTGGCTGCCTTGCCAATTCGCATGGTGTCAAAAACTTCAACACTTGCTTCACAGTTAGAACCATCAGCCTTCCTAGAAATCACCAGCTAAAATGTATAGTATCTGGCTGTTAAATTTATTGTAGCCTCCCTCCTAGCTTCAATCTTCACTGATTCCCTTCATTCCCAATGCCCTATTACTTATTTAGATTATTGATTATTTTTAGTTTTGTTGCTAACATTCCTTATATTTTAATAATAGTGACAACAAAAATGCTGTTAGACAATGAAAATAAAGAAGGAAAGGAAAAGTAAGCACTCTCCACAGATCTACATCTATACTCTGCAATTTACAAAATTGTGGAAGGCTTGCATTGAAACTAATCTCTGCTCTGTTTTTTCCAATCCTTAATAGCGCAAAGAAAGAAAGAATTCATATAAGCATCAGTGGTGTAAATCTTCTCTCTCCTGTTATTGCGACCCAAGCAGGATGGTGGAAAAACTATTTCATCTCACTCATAAATGAAAGTGATATACGCATGTTAAGCAATAAGTTCAAATGAAATCTACATCATCTCTCTACCAGATAATACCAGTCCAATCTATGAATCAATTCTGTAAGGACTGTGCAAGCAATCACAAATCAAAGTGGGTCTTCTCTGTACGTTCTCAATATTGTCAATCAACCCATTACAAACAATGCAATGGTAGTCCAATTGAGGATGCATGTGAGTTTTGTACGCTATGTCTTTTGTTTGTGCCTTACAATTTTTCAAAATTTGACCTATGATTAACAGCCTAGAATTAGCTCTACCTATGACCGAATTAATGGGCAGGTCCCATTTCATGCTCCTTTGTACGGTTATGCCCAAATACTTTAGGAAATTGATCATATCAATAACTGAACTGTTTACTTTGTATTCCTCAACTAGCAGATTATATTTGTTAGTTATGCATGCTTCCTTGCACTATTTAGAATTAAGGGTAAGTTGCCATTTATCACACCATGCCGAAATAACAACCAGATTGCACCAAATTTCTAAATAGTTGCCAGATTCCTAACTTGCTTATAGATGGCTACATCATCAGTGAATAAACTCAAAATGGTCTGCACGTGGTCTCCAAAGATTGTTTATAAAAATTAAGAAAAGAAGTGGTCCTATTACACTTCCTTGAAGATGCCCGATTTAACATTTTGATAAGAAGAGGATCATCTGTCAATGACAACATCCTGGACCGACCAGCTAGAAAATCTCTTATCCATCCACAAACCTAATCCGATGTACTGTACACTCTAACCTTTGCTAAAAAGTGGTTGTTTGGCACAGAGCTGAAGGCTTTCTGAAAATCCTAAAAAATTGCATCAACTTGGGAACCTGCATCAATAATTTTCATTACATCAGTTTCAAACAGAGCCAGCTGTGTTTCAAATGATATTTTATTGCAAAATATGTGTTGGTTTGATGTAAGAAAATCATTTTTGTCTAGAAAATTCAAAATTTTCAAGAATATAACATGCTCCAGAACTTGAATACAAAAACATGTCATAGATATGTGTTAGTAGTTCCTAGGATCTCTTTGATCTCCTTTCTTGAAAATGGGAGTTACCTGCACGATTTTCCAGTTGGAAGGAACTCTTTTCTCATCTAAGGGTTTACTGTATATTTCCGCAACAAACTTTGAGAATACTCTTCCCAGGATTCCATCAGGACCCAGCGCTTTCCCCCACTTCAGAAGCTTTAATTGCTTTACAATACCAGCAGTATTTGTTCATAACAGAGCCATCTCTGACTCCATATGATATGGAAAAATAGGAATGTTATCCGTATTTTCATCATTGAATAAATTTTTGAATTTTATATTAAGTATGGTAACTTTTTCCATAGCCTTTGTTAACCTCAAATACTTCATAAGTAAGTACTCGCATATTATTATCACTAAAATTGACTGTTTTACTCATAACCGAAATTTCTTTGGGTTTTCTGTGAGTCTCTTAGAAAGAGAGTTGCAATGGAAATCATTAAAGGCCTAACTCATTTTTAACACATCCTCTTAACTCAGGTAAGATTTCTAAGTCACTAAAACACCTCATCCTTCTTAAGTGTGCATATATACTCCTTTATTTTTTTAATAATTTTTTGACTTTATGCATATACCACAGTAGATCATTCCCCTCCTTTATTGTCCGTTTCAGTATTTACGAGTATGTATATGTCCATACTCTCCCTCAACATACATATAAATCGATGCCACATCTTTTAAACAGCCTCTTGCTAACTTGAAAAATGGCAATTTTCCCTCAGATATGTTATAAAACACTCCTTTCAGTCCTTATGGAGTCTTGAAACAAATAATTCTTTTCCCTTTTTGTGCTCAGTTATTGATATGATGGGAGCAATTACCACTGTATTGGTTCAGCAACCAGCTGCTCAAAATGATGATCTGAGAACAGGCCAAGAATGACTACAAAAGCTGCCTTATCCCTGCCAACAGTAATGTGAATGTAATTTCTGCAGTTGAAATCGCCTCCTGTTATAATAATAGCATGATCCCGAAAACAAAGACTGATATTATTTGCATTATTATTTGTAAGGCCTTGGTAACATTCATGTCAGCATCAGGTGGACAGTATAAGGTGCATATGTTAAATTTTGTTCTGGGTACATTGAATTTAATACATCTGATTTCACAGACCATATCAACATCTACTTCATTACATGGGTGGTATTTACTGCTTATAAATACAATTTACTGAGCATAAACACACCACCTCCTCAGGAATGTAATATATCCTAATGAAAAAAAAGTTTATACTATTCTCAAAAATTCTGCGGAACTTTTATCCGGTTTTGACCAACTGTCAGTACCATTTACAATATCTGCTTCTGTGCTAGTAATAATGCTGAGAAGTTTAGGTTGTTTGTTACAAATGCTTCTACCATTAACTATAAGAACTTTTAACTGCCAAGATTCCCTTAAGCTACTCCTAACATGCGGTATGGAATTTGTCTGGGCTGCCTGTAACTGTACTTTCAGTGACGTGTCTCCATCGTGAGCTTAAAAAAACCTCCTTGCGCACTCCACCTGGCCCCCTACCACTCATGGTGCTGATTCATGTGTGTAGTACACACCTGACCTATTGAATGGAACCTTACAGGACTCAATCCTGTGGTGAAGGATCAGATATCTGCAGCCAACATAATCACAGAAAAGTCATAGTCTCTTATTCAGCTGCTCAGTATGATTCTGAACCTGAGGTCCACAGTCAACTATGTCTACAATGCTGCAGACAGTTAACTCTGCTGGTATCTTGTGTCCACTGGCTACAGAGTACACTCCCTCAGATGCCAGTTGGAAGGAAGCAAGCATTATTGGTGCTGACATGCACCACAATTTGCAGTTGGCTGTACCCTAAATGTTCTATGGCATCCTGGATACCTGTTTCACATATCTGATTAGGTTACTTGGAATACTCACTGAATGAACATTGGATTTCTTCCCTGAACAATCCACCATTTCCTTTAGCGAATCAATAAAAGCCTAACATTAGAGCTCTCGACTACCAGACTTTCCTTTTGTGATAGCTCAGACCTAGAAGGCTTGGGGTCTGCTGACTCACAGGATGATGATTTTAGGAATGATTCATAGTCCAAGAATATGTCAAACAGGTTGGACAGTGGTACAAGCTCAGCTTTCTGCAATGCATGTGGCTTCAATGTCTAGAAACCCTATGCCAGTCACCTGTGGGTGACTGGAGCACAGCATCTATCCTCTCAACCTGGGTTGCATGTTTAATGGGAGAATCTGTGAGTGGTATGGCTACATGTGGATCACCCATATCACATATGCCACAACCTCTTACAGCAGCTTCCAGCTGATTGCACAGATCAGCCACCTCAGCTCACCTCTGCACATCACACAGCAATCATGATCTCTACACCCCTACATATTTTTTCTATGATTGGAAAAAAAAGAACCTCCTAAGAAGAAATAGAAACTTGAACAGAGAAACAGTACACTAATTATGCATGCTAAACACAAAGGGCAAAATTGGGCTGCTCCTATAATGGCCACATGCCTGCTGCTGATGAGCACAGATTGTAAACAGTAAATAATCAAAGATTAAACTAAACAAATCTACACCACTGAGAGATAAAAATAATGTGAAAATAGCCTATTCCTCTTAATCGTCTCTTGAATGTTACTGATGTGCTTTGACTAGAAATAGTAAATAATTATATATTAAATTAAACAAATCTACACCAATAAAAGATAAAAATAATTTGAAACTGGGCTTCTTCTCTTAAAGGTCATTCGACTGATACTGAAAAGGGTAAATGTGTTCACAGGCATCATGCATTCATGTTGTTTTTAATTTCTGTTCATTCTTCTCTTCAAAATATTCCATTCTTCTTCTAAGATGCAAAGTTACTATCAGCAGCTTCAGTGGTCACAAGTATCTTTGTCTCCTTCTTTGATATTCAATTTCACATACCTATTTTATGCAGCTGCCATCTTCAGGGAAGCACAGGCATCAGCTTGCATGTTCGAGCATTCTCTCACACGATTAGGGGGTCACTTAAGTGTTGCATATTCGTTATTTCATGTTTTTTGTTTATCTATTTTAAACCTTTTTCTTAACTTTGGGAAGTCATGGGTTTACTTTCTTATCCTTTGAATATATATTGCTTTAAAGTAGTTCTCTTTTTATTGTTATTGCCAAAATACAATGCAACACTTGGATTAATAAAAATATCATGTTACAGATTTTTAACTAAAAATTTATTGGTATGTGCTGAGAAAACTATAATTATTGTCTAACTAATCATGTATACAAAAATTGTCACTATTCCCAATAAACTACAGCATCTAATCAAAATACATGAACTTAATCACTCTTGCTAGGGTCAAATGCTTTGTAAATTTTATTTATTTAAATTATTTTTAATTGCCATGATGCTTATGCCCCAATGGTAATTTCCTTATGCACCTAATTAGGTAGAATCTCTACAAATACATATACATTTCGAGTGTAAATCTGACTATTAGTGCTTCACTTATTGTAAGGAGGTATTCATTCAATGGTATATGCGAACACACATTCCCTTCCAAAAAAGATTGACCCACAAGCTGACACTTGATTTCAGGCATAAGAGTGTTTTTTAGGCAAGGGGATGAGGGATGGAATGGGTTGATATGAGAATTTATAGATCAATTATAAAAATGTTGAAAAAAATTTAGAGTTGAAATTTGTAGAGGGCAAATGTAGGTTGGGAAGGGGGGAATGGGTGTGTTGGAAAATTGCCATGGGAGCGTGTGCTCCATTGCAGTGAAAAATTAAATTAAAAAATTTAAAATAGTCAAAATGGTTTCCAATTTCTCAATGCTTAAGATACACTGAAAACTAGAAATGCTTTCAGATAGTAAAATTGAGCCTTAATACATATATGATGTGGCTTTTTGTATATTATTTCTTTATTGTTATTCTGTGTTAAGCATGCTTACATGTCTCAAAAGATAAATTCATCTTAGTGAAATTCAAGTCTTAATATATATCAAGTAAAAATAAATTCGTATATCATGTGTCATGTGATATATTGGTCACATTTCTCTTGAATTTGTATCTTTTTTTAACAATATTTATGTAATTAATAATTTTTAAAATATAAATTCTGTGATTGATTTTTTAATTGATAATAAATTTGAAATATTGAGATAGTGTGAAAACATTCGGTACTTATAATTTTCATTACAATAATCAGGACTACCACAGAAGTTTGGATACAGGAGATGAAAATCTTGGTAGACCATGTTCAGCATTTGCAAAAATCTTTGAGACTAAAACTGATCAAGACAAGGTGAAACCTCCCCCTAGTAACTTAGTCAAAGGCAAGAGCATGCCAAGTCTCAGGTAATCTTTCAAATATTATTTTTATTACATGATTATCAATTTCTTAAAGTTTTTTTGTGATAAAATTATTAATTCTTTGCAGTGGCACCAAAAATTACTGTTAGATATTTGTTCTATTTTGTCTTACACGTAAGATAAATAAAAGAAAACTTATGTGAAATTAACTACTCTAAATTTTTATTTCTAAAACAAAGTGTGTTTAAATTATGAAAGTAAATATTTATATAACCTCAAATATACAGATATGATTGCACTAGCTATTAAAATACATAGGTGGTCCTTAAAATTATTAGTGTATTCAAACAAAGATACAGAACATAGAAATCTTTTATCAATAAAAGGGTGATATTATTAGTCTTGAGGCCAGTGCTGTTATTCTTGAGGTACTAAGTCATAACCTACAGCAGTCTGACTATACACTGCAACAAGCTCATATAAGTTTCTTGATACTTGAGTGATAGTCAGTATGATGAATCTTAATGGAGCTACAGGAGATTTAATAAACTGATTCCATTCAGTTGATATTAAAGTATAAGCCAATGGTATCAAATTACATCTATAGAAAACCAACTCACACCAACCTATAGCTCAGCATGCATAGCTATAATCATCCTGCTCAGTGCAGTCCAGAAATTTCTACACAGTACATCATATTTTGAAAGTTAATGCCCTACACAGCTTCAAATAAAACTGTTAACACTCAGTGCTGTGAGTTCTGTTAAAATGTCACAGATGTCTCCTTGCAGGGTGCTTCAGGTTCAAATCGCAGGAGATACAAAGATTCTATTTACTGTCAAATGTTGATTGAAGTCTGCACGAATCAGTGATCAGAGTTATCATGCCACTAACTCAACTGAAATTACCATTAAATTATTGTTTCCTCTTACAAAACTGATTTCCAAAGCAAATTTAGCTAACTAATATTTGTTAGGTTAGTGGTTCTCAACCTTTTTAAATCAAGGGATCTGAAAATTGCTGAAAATAATGCTGCAGACCACTAACTTGTATGGATCAAATTTTTTACCTATCTGTATATTATACATTGCGATATACACTTAAAGAGCCAAAGAAACTGGTACACCTGCCTTAAAATTGTGTAGAGCCCCCGCGAGCATGCAGCAGTGCCGCAACACGATGTGGCATGGACTCGACTAATGTCTGAAGTAGTGCTGGAGGGAATTGACCACATGCATCCTGCAGGGCTGCCAATAAATCTGTAAGATTACAAGGGGGTGGAGCTCTCTTCTGAACGGTACATTGCAAGGCATCCCAGATATGCTCAATAATGTTCATGTCTGGGGAGTCTGGTGGCCAGCGGAGGCATTTAAATTCAGAAGAGAGTTCCTGGATCCACTCTGAAGCAATTCTGGACGTGTTGGGTGTCGCATTGTCCTGCTGGAATTGCCCAAGTCCATTGAAATGCACAATGGACATGAATGGATTCAAGTGATAAGCCAGGATGCATATGGACATATCACCTGTTAGAGTCATATCTAGTCGTATCAGGGGTCCCATGTCATTTCAATTGCACACGCCCCACACCATTACAGAGCTTCCATCAGCTTGAATAGTTCTGTGCTGACATGCAGGGTCCATGAATTCTTGAGGTTGTCTCCATACCTGCACGTCCATCCGCTCGATACAATTGGAAATGAGACTTGTCAGACAAGGCAACATGTTTCCAATCATCAACAGTCCATTGTCAGTGTGATGGCCCCAGGCGAGGCATAAAGCTTTGTGTCGTGCACTCAGAAATGGTACAAGAGTGGGCCTTCGGCTCCAAAAGCCCATATTGATCATGTTTTGTTGAATGTTTTGCACGCTGAAACTTGTTGGTGGTCCAGTATTGAAATCTGCAGTAGTTTGAGAGGGGGTTGCACTTCTGTCTCATTTTAACGATTCTCTTCAGTCATTGTTGGTCCCATTCTTGCAGGATCTTTTTCCGACCGCAGTGATGTCGGTGATTTGATGTTTCACCGGTTTCCTGATATTCACTATGCATTCGTGAAATGGCCGTACGGGAAAATCCCCATTGCATCACTACCTCAGAGATGCTGTGTCTCATCTCTCGTGCGCTGACTATAACACCTAGTTAAAACTCACTTTAATTGTGATGACCTGCCATTGTAAGCAGTAACCGATCTAACGCCTGCGCCAGCTACCTGTTGTCTTATATAGGCGTTGGAAACCACAGCGCTGTACTCTGAGTGTTTACATATCTCTGTGTTTGCATACGCATGCTTATACCAGTTTCTTTGGCTCTTTAGCCTATTTTACTGTGACATAATAACATAACAAATCTAAAAGCACATTTTGAAAACACAGTTATGAAACTGGAAATGAACTATTAAATGCTAGTTCAATATCAATTGGACTCTTAATATTTAGTTTCCAAATTAGTAATAATGTTACTATAGGCTGGATGCCATACTATATCACTGATCTACAAAAAACCAGACTAGACGTCTTTTATTTTTATTTACTTCGACACTTGTATGATACTAACCCCACCAGTTACCACAGTCTCTTACACCCACTACAGACACTTAGAAAATGGTCATTAACTTAATCCTTAAATGATCGACATTCTTTTTGATGCCAACTGAAAATTAATAGATTATTGTAGGAACAATGCTGTAATATCCTCATTTTTGCCTGATCTTTGACGTATTTCTTACCTTATAAATGTTGATCACACAGCTTTAACTCGCTTATACCCTTATAAAGTATAAATATGATATTTAAATTTTTTATAATCTGCCTGCAGACCACCTTTACCATATTCACAGACCAATTGTGATTGAGAAACATTGTGTTAGACCATCATGGCTGATCTCTTCACACTGGCAGCCAGAAGCTTCATGCATTGATGTCTTCCATAGAATTTTTGCAGGCTAGTCAACGACCCTGCATTTGTTATCAGCTTTCCAGGGAGTCCTTATCTTTCAAAACAGTTGCATGTTACCCTCACACTCATAACTTGCATGTCATCATGCGAAACCATATAGCTTTTTAAGCATACCACGCTCATCTGTTGAGAAGTCAGTGCGCTTTTCATTTTCTCTTGTTGGCCAAAGCCTAGGCTTTGTGGAGAATGGTGGCCACATTGTTAGTAATATCCAGACAACAATATTGCCCCCAACTTCAACCACTTCTCACACCATCTGAAATAAATGTGTTTTATGAAACAGGAAATTAGTGTGCTGTAATGGAATTATTATGTATGTCACTTAAAATGTTCTTGGAAACACAGTCACTGAAGACTTGAGATGCCACCAAGAGGTAAAAACTCGCATTACTATTGTAAAGGAAGTGTTTAAAAGGAAGAGGTGACTATTAACTGGGAAAGTAGACAAAGTGCTCAGGAAAAGACTCGGAAAATGTTTTGTATAGAGTGTGGTTCTTTATGGGCAGAGACGTGAATGCTGAGGTGAGATGATGAAAAACAGTTAGAAGTGTTTAAGATGTGGAGAGAGAATGGAGAGGATAAGCTGGATGTTGAAGTGCTGGAAAGAGTTGGTAAAAGGAGAAAATTACTCCAAGTCATAAAAGAAATAAAGAAGAACTGGATTGGACACTTGCTGAGAGTGGAGTGCTTCCTAAAAGACACCTTGGAAGGATTAGTTTGTGGAAGAAGGAGGTGCAAGATCACGGACAGCATTAGAGATAACGGCAACTACATAAATATGAAGAAAAGGGCAGAAGACAGAAGAGCATGGAGAGCAGTAATGTGAAATCCTGCTGTAACGGAGTAAACCAATACCGGGGTGGAAGTATCAGTTCAATCGCCTTAACTAACCTCCAACTTGCTTTCAGTATAGTCCAAATATTCGCTGATCAAACTGTTAAACCGTGTATGAGCCTGGATAAATCAACTGTAAGTAAATACGGCCGCCACTTCCCTCATTATCCTTAGGAAGAAAAGGTATATGCACTGTTCAAATAAAAATTTTCAATATAGTCTTCAAAGTCACAATTACAGTTGAAATTGACTATTGAACAAACATTTCCTAAACTGTGAACTATGAAGAGGAATAAAAACTGACTAACCCCTGTTAGAAATTTTCAAAGTCTCATTTTTAATATTTACAAGTCACACATCCCTAAAAAATGGCATGGCGGTATGAGCGACTAACTAGACTACCCAGAAAGCTTCAGGCTGCCGATCGCGACTCAGTATAAAACAGAGTGTGCTTCAAGACTTTTGATCCAAGTGATGGCACCCGCGAGTCCACTGGCGTTATATACCCTTTGACCAATGACACCTGTAGCTTCGCGCTACTTATTATTATTATTATTCTCGTATCACAAACATCAAAATACACAGTTAAATACATTGTGCAAATCAACAACCCTAAACACACTTAACCCAGTACTTCGCAACCTCAGTTGCATTGTGTGTTGCTTGAAACAAGTCTTCATTGTTGCAGGATAATGGGCACATAGGGCACTCGAGCATATGATTCATAGTTTGATCTTCACCACATTCGCACTTAATATTTGTAGCATCAGTATAACCCCATCTGACTAGGTTTTCCTTGGACCTGCCCACTCCTGTTCGCAATCGATTTAAGGACCGCCAGACGTTCCAGTCCTCTGCATGACCAGGTGGCAAGCGCTCTGCAACTGTCAGTGGTCCTGAGATGTTAGGAACCTTCATTTTCCATAATTGTACTTTTGCCTTTTCAGGTGACCCAATTAATTCCTGTGAAGTTCTCAGAAAGCTTTTTCTGTATTTGTGTCTCTGGGCTGGTGGTGTATGGCCATGCAGTGGATGAGCGCTTTCCCGTTCTACTTTGGTCCTCTCCTTGTTCTGTGGATACTGGGTGGTGCAATGCCTGAAAGCTGGTAAAGCTTATTAACTGGGGTAGGCTTTAAGCAACCTGTCACTAGCCTACAGGTGTTATTGAGGGCTACATCCACCTGTTTGGTATGAGATGACGAGTACAAACTGGGCATGCATATTCTGCAACAGAGTAACAAAGGGCCATTGCCGATGTACGTAAAGTTTGTGGTTGACTGCCCCACTGTGACCCAAAATAGTTTGTAAAAGTTCTGTGATCTCCACTGTTCAAAATTTTACAGTGTATAGTGTTTGGCCTGATGATTGATTAAGTTTATGACAGTTATACCTCTAAAGTTACTCAGTTTGCTGTCAATAATTGAAATGTGAAACAGGTAGTGATACAACTTTCATATGAGCAAAGGTTTTTCCTGGGCTGGCTGTTCGGCTCCACATTTTTGAGCATTTTGTATGATTTTTCAATCTCGGATTTTTAAACCTATGTTATAGTGTTCTACTCTTTCTCTGCTTTTCCGGATGGGTTACTTTTTTACTGTACGTGGTGTATTTTAGAAGTTATCAATCTTGCAAAAATCGAGGTGGTGTAACATGAAGACGCCATTGGCCAATTTTCTGTTTTTTTTTTTTTTTTTTTTTTTAAATTACTATTGAAGCAATGTTTATTCTGAAAACTGATTTACTACATGGCTTCCTGCATTACTCATTCCACCTTTTGAAATTGATTTGATTTACTGACATGTATTAAATTGTCCACAATTTCGATCTGCAGTTGCCGGTACTTTTTACCTACTGCATAATTTTGTTTGAAATTAATTTAGTGCTTGTTTAACCATGTGGAATGCTTTGAAACTTTTATATGTTGTGCAGTGTTCCTTGTTGTTACCTAAAAATTATCACTTGGCTCCAAAAATTACTGAAAACATGTTATGTGATGTTGAAAATGCGAGTGTGTTTAACGAAGTTTTAAAATCATGTTTTCTTTATTTATTCTGCTTGAAACTATTGATTTATAGTGAATTTTACTTTCTCCTGGTTCATTATTATTATAAACAATTTTTATTGCATCGAAAAAGTGTCGAAAAATAGCGATATGGTCTTGTAACAAAAATCGAGTGTTTACAAGTTGAACTATTGAGGATTACAATGATTTAGGTGGGTTTAACAGTTGTTTTCTATTATTAACTGTTTATTTAGAGCTGTTATTACATGTTGATTTACTTTTCTGATTTTAAATCGCCCTACTTTCGGCAATGAGCTGCAGTATCGGCTTCTCTAGGATTCCCGTCCCCCATATCCTGTAGCGACAGGGTTTGAAACTTTACAACTTCTGAGGATCCCCTATGCCCTGTACCCAAGAAATGAAGTATTTACCAAATTCTAAGGTGGTTACATTGCCTTAGGGCAGAACACTTATGATGATAACTTAAAATGTGCTTGACTGTTTCTTGAAAATTGTTTTTCTCCTTGCTTTTTTGTTTATATCTCTTTTCCATTTTTGTATTCTATATATTTAAGATACGTAATTCCGTAATTCCTAATTACTAACACCAACCCCTCACCCTTCCTACTACATTCATCTGGCTTCAGTCATGTGGTGAGGTTAATCCCCTTGCGATATGTGTCATCCTTTTTTTTTTTTTTTACTATTTCATTCCTCCCAGTCTTCAGCTGGGAGGCGGGCTGCTGGAGGATCGCGGAGATCCTTTTCAGCCTACTACACTACGGGGAGGGAGGGGGGATGGAAGGTCGGCCGTGGCCTTGTAAGGAACCATCCCAGCATTCGCCTAGAGTGTCTGAGGAAAACCTCAGACAGGATGGCCGAACAGGATTTGAGCCCGGTCCTCCTGAATGGCAAGTAGCAATGTGAAATCGCACTGCCCAAGCCTCGGTTCATCCCTCGTCATGAATAATGTCTTTTGTAACAAAATCCATGTGCTTGTCTTTTTGTGTTCTCCACTCCCCTTCTACCTTCATCATTGATAAGTGATTAGTTTACTTTCCCCATCTTTCTTGTTTTGATTGGCGAGAAGCATTTTCATTCTAATCAAATACATTATTTATTTTCTTTTGTTTTATTACTATTATTGTAAATTCCAATTTCCAATGATAATATCTTCTCATATAGTTATCATTTGCCTATTTTCATTCAACACCTTGTTCCCCCTGCCCTGAGTTTTGTCTACAACAGGTGACTCTGATTTGCTTTGTGTGTCTCTGCCCCTTTTACCAAGTGTTTAATTTCTTTGCTTGAGTAAGGTTTCTTGTGTTAACGAGGGAAATTGTGTTTTTATAGTTAACACATAAATTATTTGTGTATTGCGATTGCTCCATTGCTACATAACTTACCTACAGTATCTAGTTGGTAATATTATTAACATGGAAAAGAAAGGGAAAATACACCCAACACTCACCAAAGTTGAAGGGAGGAGGGCGGCAGCAACACAGCACAACACACAAACAAAGAAAAAACAATATTTCGGGTGAAAATCCCCTTTTTCAAGTTAACAGAGAGGTGGCTGGTCTTGCACAAGTAATATTATTAGTTTTAAAAATGACATGTCTCTTACATATCCCTGAGACTGCTCTCAGTTGGGATCGATATGAATGTATATAATCTAATCTGAACATAAAGTTTATTCAGTTCTTACTATTGTAACACTCATCGTGTTAATGCATGAAAAAAATATTATTTTACTCGAAATCAGATATGACTGTATAACAAACATAGTATGATTTTAAAATCTGATGCAATTTATAGTTTTATTACTTTGATTCAGGCAATACTTCAGCAACGTGAAGAAACTAGAAGCTGTTAATAGATTAATTAATCAATGGATCTAATCATCTAGCAACATTTGTTGTAATTTAATAGACAGATTTTAATGCTTTGCACTGATAGCAAATCACAACATATAGATTTATTGTACTAATTGTATAATAGGCAGAACAACATCATGTATGTAATAATGAAAATTCTGACTATGTATGGAAGGGGAACATTTGGGTTTAATCCCAAATTTTATTTCTACGACGGTTGCTATTTATATTTTTGGCCTTGGCAACAATAAATGTTGCCAGGTGCCATCTGACATTTCCATTAGAAACATAGACATTGTTGAACATAGCCTTATTCATAACAATGTATCATTTGAGCGCGATTTGTTGTTTACACTAACTTTAAAAATTCATCTCAGGCGAAAAATGTAATTAACTCGTGAACATTTTTGTGCGATTATTTTTTACAACTTTTGACATAGATAATCAAGACAAGAGTGCATCGATGAACTTAATTCTTTATACAGCGATAAAGCACCATCATTTACTACTGTAAAAGACTGGTATAATGAAATTAGTTGTGGCTGAAGTTCGCTTCAGGACAAATTCCATCTGGGTCGTCCAAAATCAGTTGTTGTGCCAGAAAACATCGATGCTGTGTGTGAACTGAGAAAGCAAGATTGTCATGTGAGATTGAGGCATCTTTGGGCATTAGTATGACAAGCATCAATAAATATTGTATGATAATTTGGCCATAAAAAAGATTTGTTCACGTTGGATCCTGCATAATCTGACAAACACTCTAAAGGAAGCTTGTGTCGATTGGTGCAAGGAAATGTTAAAAAAATACGTTCAAGGTGCAGCAGAGGCTGTGTATAACATCTACACAGGTGATGATTCATGGATCCATGCATATGAGCCTGAAACAAAACAGCAATCAACTGTATGGGTCTTCCAAGACGAGCCAAATCCAACAAAAGTTGTTCGCAGAAGAAGTACATTGAAGCAAATGGTTGCCTGTTTCTTCGGCATTACCGGTCACATGGTGACAGTGGCATTAGAACAACGTTGGACGGTCAACTCTGAATGATACACGAACATTTGTTTACCAGAATTCTTTGGAGAAATTCAGAAGAGGTCGAAGAAGAGGTGAATAATTCTTCATCACGACAATGCGGGCTGTCACACTTAGGCTCTAACAAAGGAATTTTTGACCAATCAAAACATCAAATTAATGGGTCATTCATACAGTAACGATTTGGCGGCCAATGACTTATTTTTATTTCCGCACATCAAAAACAAATTACATGGTCAATGATTTTCGACACCCGAAGGAGTGGTTGATGCATTCAAGACTCATGTTCTGGAGTTACCTCCATCAGAGTGGATAAAGTGCTTCGAAAATTGGTTCAAAAACATGAGAAAGTATATTGCACTTCGTGGAGTATATTTTGAGAAACAATATAACCAATTTTGATCATAAATATTTGTTTTTTCATTATTAGTCCAGAAATATAAATAGCAACTATATTGGTTATGGGACACCTGGTCTGTATCAAATTATTAAGAAAATTAAGTTTCAAGTTTTCTTTCTCAAAATATCTAAAAGAAATAACTGATTGTAACTTGCGTGAGTACATAGCTTTGAGCATGTTAATGTTGCTTCATTTTATTATTTTGCATTGTGTAAGTGGCAGTGGTTATACAGCCTCTGTAAGAGGTAGTTTGGTTTGTTTTGACTTGAATTTGTTTTCGCATGTACACAAGTTGTGTAATGCAATTTCTATTTGTATCAGCCACTGTTCAATATATCACTTTATACATCTCACAGACATTAATACAAAACAGTGGGATATCAAATATATATAACCCATACATTCTCATGATGTCACATAGCCACTCAGTATTTTTAGGAACAGTTTATATTTTTAAAATTGTTTTACTCTTTTCATATTTTTATCTTATAAGACAAAGAACTTCAGAGTTAAGATTACTGATTTTAATGTTTTTATCATATTTGGTTTGTCACAAGTGAGGTTCTCATTGTGAAGTTCAGTTTAAAATAAAATTATCTGTTATCCATTAACAGATTTTAAATCATTCCACATACTGATGTATTCATAGAATACTGGTCAACATTCTGTTCTCTTTATATGGTAGACTAGCAGTTAGCCACTACTTTATCTGCTTGGAATTATGTTATATTATTAGAATTCCGTAGTAGTAGTAATAATAATAATAATAATAAAAATAGGAATAAATATTCCAGCATAATATCAAAAATTTATTTAATCCTACAACAAAAAACAATTACAGCTATATTTAATCTATGAAATAATAAAATTATTTGCTTTCTGGATATTCAAAATTGGCTGACGATTTGTCAGTTCGATCAATTAATCCTACTTTAAAATAGAAATTTACTTGCAAATATATGAATTGATTGTTTCTTCATTATGATCTTTGATAATGGTTTTAAATGGTTGTTTTTAGTTTCTCAGTCTGCCAAAAGAATTAAGTGTCTGTGGGCCAGTTAGTACACTTGCTTAGATTGGGGTTGATTCACAAAAACATTACTTTCAAAGTTTTGAATGTCCATGGGCCAACTGCTTCACTCGGTTAGATTGAATTTGATTCACCAAAATTTAATTTTTAACTACCCAAATATAACACGTGTTCCAACTATTATCAAAATCATGCAAGCTGTTCTCAGAATTTATTGAAATGTTGATTAACACCCATCCAACCCAGAAGGGTGTACATCATGATTGATTTTCAGTCCCGTAATAAGAAACATGTTTTCAACATTTTATTTCTCATAAATGATGACCCACATACTACAAATCGAATTACTGTGAGATATCTCACTATTTCTTTTTCTGCAACTGAAGATGTCTCCTCACAAACTTACTGAAAGTAAGGAGATACAACATCCAAAAACTAAACTGCTCCAGTCTAGAAAGAAAAATGAATATAAATTTGGATGTGCTTTTGGAAAATAATTTTTTATTACTGAAACATGAACAGTAACAAAATAGATGTCACACAAAAGAAAAAATCTGCCAAAAAAGGACGACTCAACCTGTGTGACCATTTTGCTGCAATTAATTTAATGTGTTTTCTTTTTGTATATACTCTGAATTTGACATTTTTTCCCCAACTTTTATCTCTCATGATGGATATACCGTGAGTGGAATTATGGTGAGATACCTTAAACATAGTAACTATTTCAATCTCCACAGCAAAACTAAGTAGAAAAACCCCCCAAAAAATGTAGGCCAGGAACTGATATATATTTCCTGTTCTGACACTAATAGTTTATGAAATGCCTCAATTTCCAAATTTTTAAATGAAACACACGATTGAATATGTCACAACATTCTTGCATTAATCTCCTGAAAGTAGTGTATTATAAATTCGAAAGAAGCAAATATTACTGGGACAAAGATGGAAGCTCTTTGGTGTTGGCAGTATGCATACTGACATTTCCCAATGGAACTATTCATTTTTGCAGAATGAAAATTATCTTATTTACAATTAAGACTATAAACTAACTCCATACCAAATTTTATTTAATCCATTAATAAATTAAGGTGTGATTGAGCAATTTATTTCAGACAACCATCCACTCAAACTTCTGCATTTATAACATTATTATGATTGAAATGAAGTCTTCATGGGTGTACCACCGGAAAGTGTTTTGAAAACACGATATTTCGACGACGAGCTCTGTCGTCTTGACACCTGATGAAAATGATGGAGCTAGTCGTCGAAATATCTTGTTTTCAAAACTCTATCCAGCGGTACACCCCTGAAGACTTCATTTGAAGCATACGCCAGGAAAGTCTCCATTCTTAAATTATGAGGATTATTTGAAACATTCATTTTTGAAAATGAATGAGAAAGAGTATTTTTCAAAAAATTGCATATGTTGATCTATAAGATTTATGTATTTTTATATAAAAATGCATATACGGTATTCAGATATGGAGATGCTACAATAATTTCAGTGGAGCAGAATGCACAAAAAATCATTCAGTTGTTGAACAAAACTTTGAGGTGTCTTGACCAAAATGCCAAATTATTTATTATACTAGTTCCAGAAATGTGTCCTTTAAATTGATTTTATTGTGATTTATATTTAAATACAATAATCATTATTACTAACCCAAAATGCAGTTTACAAGTAGCATAATTAAATTGACTTGTAATATGTTTTTGTGAATCTAGCTGACTAGTCAGACAAGATTTCTTTGAGTTACATAATTTTCTTGCTTAGGAGCGTACTAAATAAAAAAATTAATAATATTTTCTGCCAGTGAAACTGATTTAAACATTTCAAAGTTGACAAATTTTCTTTTAGCCTAGGAAGTTTTACCATTTCGTAACTTTGATGATTAATATAAAATAACTTATGAATATTCAAATAGTGTTATTTCAAATATGTTTTGGCTTTTGTTTGTCTATTAATATTGTGATTTTTAGCTGCGAAATTTTTAAGAAGAAAAATGCTGTACATCAAGTTGCTACAGTTAGTGTCTTTCGTAACATTTTATACAAATTGGGCAATATTATAATCATATAGTATATACGGTATAATAATAATCTTCAGAATAAATTTGTCAGTTTTTAGTATAAGTAGACATATCAAATAACATTTCCTGTTGAACATTATGCATCAAAAACACCACCAAACAGTAATCTGAAGTTAAATGGATGTGAAGTTCTCAGTGAAGTAGCCATTTGACTGAAGTCAAATTAATTAAAATAATATCACAAATTAGGATTGGTAAATGAACAACCGCATATGTTAGATGATGGCTGGGTGTCATGAACTTATGTTGCATACATGAACACAAGTAACATTGCAATTTTCAGGTCTTAGCTCTTCATCAGGCAGAACACTGCAGAGGGAGGTTACTGTAAGAGACTGTAACAAATGGTGACCATTGAGCCAACAGTCACTGTTACTCTCCTACAGCACCTACCCTCCTTGTTCTAGATGCTGATGATGGGCTAAGAATTGAAAATTGCAATGTCTCCTGTGTTTGTGTCCATTAGATGTGTTCATGCCACCGAACCTTCATCCAATTCCATTTCACTACATAATGCCCATTGTTTCATCCTAATCATAATTAAAATCAAATTTTGATAAAACACATTCCACTAGATTAAAATAAAACTTAGATTCTGGGAGATTTATGTATAAATTGTTAAAATAACACAATCTTGGAACAAAGAGCATAAAATTCTCAAGTATTCAAATAGATGATGAACTCAGTTGCCAAGAACAAATCGTATTACTACTGAAGAAGGTAAGTACCGGTAGTGCTACCTTTGTAATAATAGTACTTCCACTAAAGGCAGATCTGGAATTAACGAAACAGGTGTATTATTCTTACTTTAAATAAGTCATGTTACATGACATAATTTTTGTGAAACTATTCATAATATAAAAATATTTTCATTGTGCAGAAAAGAGCTATTGGAATGTTGTGTAGTATATAAACCAAGAATTTATTGCAAACAACTCTTTAAAAAGCTCAACATTCTTGCAATGACTTTACAGTACATATATATTCTCTCATGTTCTTTGTCATTGAACATTTTTACTTGTTACATCATATTCACATGTACACAGTATGAATACAAGAAACAAAAACTACTTGTACAAAACACAAACATCATAGTCATTACAAAGAGGAGTTAATTATTCTGGCACACATCTGTTCAGTAAACTTCCAATACATATAAAACAGTTTATGGATAATAAAGATGTATTTAAAGATAAACTGAGAGATTATCTTTGTGGCAGCTCTTTGTATTTCATCCAAGAATTTGTTCAAAAGAACTAAAAATATCTAATATACATTTTGTAAAATTTTGATGTTTATATTTTTTGTTTCTTTTCTTTTCATCCTTTTCTTTCTTATTTTTTTTGTAACACATACTACTTTTCCATTATGATTATTATTCATCTTGTATGTATACATATTATCCACATCTTGTTCCACATTCCTGAGATCCTACCTTCCTCACCAAGGATTTTTGGAACATTATAAATAAAATAAAAATGCATCAGCATTGTTACCATTCTTTTTAATGGATTGGTGGTTTCTTATTTTATTTATGAGCGACTCAATGTAAATAGTGAACAGTAATGTAATTTTTATTTATAATTATTATTTTTGGCATGTTATACGTCTTAAGCACCAAAATGTCATAAGGCAAATTACATTGTTTTTAGTACATAGGAAAAATATTGATGTGAATAGTGTAATTTTCTGAGATATGTTGTATTTTTCTGTGGTAATTATTCTAGTTCTAGATGAGTGGAACATGAGAGTTATAGCAGATATGTAAATTTCTAAATTTGAAAAGTTTGAAGTTATCTTTATTCTTGTTATTAGGACAATATAACTAAAGAATGAAACTCCATTAGAAGGGCATTTTGTGCTATTTCCTCCCAACCTATGATAGAGTTAGTATAAACCATTGATTGAGAGTCAGTTATTAATGTTCTGAGGACATTTAAAAAGGCGCATAAGGACTTGCTTCCAAATGTCCTCATATGCATGTTAGTGTAGTGAGTGGCTTACTGTTCAAGATAAAATTTTCTGAAGTTTTGAACATGAAGTAAATTTACACATTATCCAATAACTTTCTAGTGTGGTGCAACTTTTGCTGAGATTGTTAAGCCAGTTAGCAAGATGTAATATTTTGATTTTCAAGACAGATTCAATTTCAGAATCAACCAGAATAAACTAAAAAAGCTATGCTGGAAAGTATACATCATGTGTACCTGTTCACTATATTATTTTTGTTTTGTAAGAATATTTCCATATATCATGACCTTGATTTAACCCTTTACTAAATTCTTTATCTCTGTGTTATTAATAAACTATTCCAAATTTACCAAAAATTACTTCTATTGTGTACAATTCAAGAGATATGTTATGCTTTTTTAAGCTCTGGTGTCTGTATAGTGCGATGATAAAACAGGATCTGGCATGCTTTTAATATATTTTATTTGCAACATGTTCTTCTCAGTGGGAATGGTATTAAGAGTTGATGAAAAGGTGTTGATAATTCTTTCTCTAGCATGTCATTTGTCTTAGGATTCTATATATTAGAGACATAAAAGCTATGTTGTGTGTAACTTAAATTTCTGTATTCATAAGTTTTACCTATATGTCTCTGTTTAAAATTTCCTTCTTTCTGGTGAAGGTGATGTATAATCTGTAATTACATAACTGCAGGCATTTTTTATTGTTTCTTTTTCTGATTCCTTACTGTCTTCATCCCTCTTATTTTCTTTTATGCCTGCAAGTTTCACTTGTTATATATGTTCTTTTCCAAGGGCAGCACATCATGGAATTTAAATTGTTAAATTAGGAATTAGCATATTTTTAATAGAATTTTGAAAAATATGAGACAGTCAAACATTAAGGAATGAATGGTTTTACAAATTTTTGTTGAAAATCTGGCAAAATTACAGTATAATACCTTGAATTTGAGTATTATTTTAGAATGTTTATTGCATTTCATAATCACCTGGCAAAGAAGGAACATTTTGACAATATTGAGATTATTGAAGAAAATATTTTGACATGAGATAAATTTATACCATACTAAATTGAATACACCAATTGAATATAAAGTACAAAATGTGCTTCAGTAGTATTTGAGACTGGTTCGAAACATTATAGATAATGATTGACATTTCTTTTATTGTTAACTGAACTCTAGAATTTAGTACTGTTTTTTAATATTTCAATAATTCAAGACAATTTTGATGATAAGTTATCACAGAAACTAAAATCATGTTTGATAGTAATTTCCTCATGGTATGCAGCCCTTTACTATCTTTATATCTGTCTCTTGGTCCTCAGTGTTATATGTGAGCATAGCATCTCATTTCTCTTTCTTTCTCTTGCCTCAATCAGCTGTTTGATAGATGAATTGACTGGTGGTGGGTAAGTGTAGTCCTTACACTATTCAACATCATAAACCTGCAATCACATAGAGTAAATGTATATTTATAGTTAATTAAGACTTCATGGGAAGTAAAGTAGAAAATTGTTTAACAAACTCAGTTTAAGTTATAATACATTCTGAAGAACATTCTGAAACATTACTTAGCGTTCACTACTTAGTCATCATCATCATCCTCCACAGTTTCCAGCTACTGGCCAGGTTTGCTTTGTGCACAAGCCTCTCCATTTCCTTCTGTCTTCCCACTCTCTGTCACCACCTTGTTCCAGTCCTCACCTCTGTCCGTACTCAGTCCTCCACTCTTCTCAGCCATCCATCCCTTGGTCTTCCTCTTGGTCATTTACAGTGCATCTTAATTTCACGGATTTTTCTTGGGATTCTCTGAACCTCCATTTTCTTTACATGTCCATACCATCTTGGTCTGGTCATCTCTATTCTTTCCTTTAGGGGTTCCTCTTTTTTGGTGTTTCTAATCATTTCATTCTTTATTCTGTTCATTTTAGTTACTCCCATTATAGCTCTTAAAAATTTCATTCCGCTCACTTGTACTTTGCTGATGTCCTGCTTCTTCACTGTCCATGTTTCAGCAGCATATGTCAAGAAAAGCACATAGTATGTGTGATAAAGTACTCTCTTGCTTCTCTGTAGCATGTCTTTATTCCATATCAGGCTTCCAATGCTTGTTAAAAATGCTTCTGCTTGTCTTCCTCTTTTACCTATCTTGCCATAATTCCTTCCTCTTTCCTCTAATTCACTCCACAAGTACTTGAACCTGTTTATCTTCTTTAGTAGTTCACCTGCCATCACAATTCCCTGGGTTATCCTATTCTTGTTTGTGGTTGTTACCATGTACTCAAATTTCTTTACATTAAATTTCAGGCCATATTCCTCCTCACTGTCTATCCATACACCCAACTGCTGCTGCACTTCCTCCCCAGATCATCAGGTCGTCCACAAAAGCCATCACCTTAATGTTTTCCTCTCCCATCCTCACTGCCATCTTCTGCATTATATCATCCATGATTACAATAAAGAGTAGTCATGAGAGGACTCTTCCTTGTTTTAGTCCATTACTTTGTTTCAGCCAATCTATTCTTTCTCCTACTTTTACACAGCTCACACTTTCTTGGTACTGTTCTGTCACTCTCATGATGGTTTCTTTGGGATCTCTTCTGTTCTCCTAGGCCTTCCATGTCTTAGTTCTGTGTACACAATGATATGTTTTCTCAGAATCGAGAAATATCAACAATAAATTCTTTCCATACTCATAATGTTTTTCCTGCAACTGTCTCATTCCAAATATCAGGTCTACCATCTATCTCCATGATCTAAAGCTATACTGCTGTTCCCTCAGCTCTTTTTCCACCCTGTCACATATTTTTTTTAAAGGATCTTCTAATACACTTTGGCACAGTGGCACATCAACATGATCCCTCTTTAGTTTTACGCTCCTTCATGTTCCATTTTTTGAATATAGGTATGATTATTCCTTTTATCCAGTTTTCAGATGTTGCGCCCTGATTCCATACCTTTCTTGTCACATGGTATAGCCACTGCTTTCCTACTCCTCCTGCTGCCCTTATCATTTCCACACTCACTTCATCAATGCTTGGTGCCTTTCCACTCTTCATCTCACCCAGGGCTGTTTCTACTTCTTCCCAAGTTAAATCCTTATCTTTCTTTCCTACATGGTTGTTATTCTTCTGCTTCGTCTGAGGAACTGTAACAACCCTGTGTCCAATCTGGGTTCAATAAGGCTTCAAAACGTTCCTTCCACATCATTTTTAGTTTTTCTGCGCTGTATATGTCCTTTCCATCGTTATCCAGCATGTTGACATTTTCCATCCTATCCTTCCTCTTCCCTTTTACCATTCCATATAGTACTTTCGTTTTACCTTTGCTATCTTCTTCCATCATTTCAGTCCATTTCTCCAGCCACTTCCTCCTTTAATCCATTACTATTTTTTTGGCCTTCTTCTTTTTCTTCACATATTCAACCCTTGTCTCCTGCATCCTCTGCTTGAATCATTCTCAAAAGGCCCTGTTCTTCAGTTACACTGCTTGTTTTACCATATCATTCCACCATGCCAGTTCTTTCCACCTTTTGGTATTACCAATCCTTCCACACACTGTTTCTATTGCTAGAATCAACATAATTTTAAAATATTCCCACTTCTCTTCCACTGTCCCTATTTCCACTGTGAGTATCTTGTTCAATGACTATTGTATGGTATTCCTCTTTGTTGCTCCTCTCTTTCACTTTCTATTCCCTTAATTTCCTATCCTGTCTTCCAAATTTTCTATCTGCCATAATCCTTAGCTCCATTACCAATAGCTGGTGATCTTTTTCTAATGCCTCTGATGGTATTACCTTTATATCTACCACACTGCTCTTTCCCCATTAAATACCATGTAGTCCACAACTGACTTCATCTGCCAATCACTACTATACCAGATTACCGTGTGTCTCTCTTGCTTTTTGTACCATGAATTTCCTATTTTCAATCCACTTCATTTGCAGAAATCCAATAGCCTTTCCCTTCTACTTATGGGGTGTATACTTCAGTATATCCAGGCTTCCTCCTTTGACCATTTCTTTCATCTTCAAGATTCTGATACTTATCTCTTCCACTTCCTCCTTCAGTCTCTCTCTCACAACTACCCCTATTCGATTTCTCCTCCCTCCCTCATTTCCATTTTAGGACAGTCAGAAACCTTTCCTCAGTTCCCTCCTACCCTTTCATTTCCACTTTGTCTCTCACACCCCCAAAATATCCAAGTTTCTTCTTTCCATCATGTCCACAATTTCCTCCACTTTCGCAGTTAATGTTCGCATATTTAAAGATCCAATTCTTAAACCATTTCCATAGCCATGTCTTTTGTTCATTGATCCATCCTTTCTGAGGCTTGTTTGTGTTTTGCAAGCAAGCTTTGTCCACTACCAGCTTGCTAGGCCTGTTGTAGTTTTATCAGAGCCCCATTGGCTTCCATTTTTCAGGGTTCCAGTATGGCCTTCATAGCAACAGTATTGTTCCTGGGGCACACTAGGTCTCCACTGTACCTCTCCCTCACAGGCAGTCTTCTACTTTATGCTGTTTCCACATGGAGGAGGGGTTGGACTTTGGGAGATTATGTTAAGAGATATTTATTGCTTGCATTTTTTTCCATCAGGAAGTAAACAGTTTTCAAATTTCAATTTTTTGTGATCTTATTTTGTTGTAATGTTATGTAGGTATAATAAGTACTTCTTGATATGTTGTGAAATATGAAATTTTATGAGATGGTAATAGTTGTCTGAAAAATTGTACTATGTTAGTATCAATAGAGATCACATTTAAAGCTATGCAGCATTGTGATGAACAAATGGGAAAGAAAAGGGGGGACAGAAAAAAGAAATTTAATAGAAGAGACATAACAGATGTGGTACAGCAACTGATAAAAAAATACACGGTGAAAAGAAATTAAAGAAAGGTGGAACAATAACAGTAATAAAAATGTTGCTTGTTGGTTAGGAGATGTGACAAAAATATATACACTGTATAATTTTTCAGAGATATTTGTACTTGGTGCTCAGAACATTTTTTTTAATATGAAAAGTAGAGTAACCACCATATGTTTAACATGTAGAGAATAAAGAATAACAAAGGAAATGAAATGAGCTAAATGGGAGCAGTCTGGAGTAAAAAAGTTATAAATAGTAGGAGAAAATTGTAAAAAGTTGGGCATAATAAGTAATGGCTATGAAACATATGGTGTTTTCTGCAGGAATTTGATTTTTATTTTATGTATTCATTCTTCATTCAGTTTCATTAGGTGTTATCTTGTATCTCTGTTTTTATTGAATATTTCTGTCTCTTGGTTCCTTGTATTCCTCAACAATCTTGTAAGGGATGGTTCATGTTTAACCTGACCAAAGCTTCTGATGCAAATAACCAACCATTATGAACCTTTCCATTTGGATAAAGGAAACAAAGAAACTGCCGCGAGGCACTGAAAATAAGATAGGATAGGGAAAATAAACAGTTACCCGTCACTTACCACAGATGAAGGCAGGAGGGCGAAACACGTAAAAACACACAAAACAAAAGAATTACACAATATTTCGACTTTTCAGTCTTACTCGTGTAGGAGGCGAGACATATGGCAGGGGGAAAGATGTGGTCACATCCGAGCCCGCCACATGAATTATCCAATTGTTGCCTTACGGCTTCCTTCTTGTTTTTGTCCTTTTTTGTTCCTATCTCGGTGTTCTCCGTCTTTTTATTTCCATCTTTGCTCTTTGTGTACTTGTATTTGCGTAAGATTCATGTGGCGGGCTCGGATGTGACCACATCTTTCCCCCTGCCATATGTCTCGCCTCCTACACGAGTAAGACTGAAAGTCGAAAATATTGTGTAATTCTTTTGTTTTTGTGTTTTTACGTGTTTCGCCCTCCTGCCTTCATCTGTGGTAAGTGACGGGTAACTGTTTATTTTCCCTATCCTATCTTATTTCAGAACCTTTCCATTTAAAACATTAATCTGAGGTGGAAGAAGCCATCATACTATGTGTAATTTTAGAGGATTACACAGCCTCAGGATACCCTTAGGGTCATTAATGCAGTGGTTTCCCACTGCCTTCTGCATCCCCATACCATTGATCATTTCTGATTTCATCCACCTTTATGGGCAGTTTTCCAATCCCAAGGGCAAGATGGTGCGAGAGACTGTTCCCCGCTCTTCTGCCCTCCTTTCAGAGGGCCGTTGGCAAGCAGTGAGTGACTCCTTATACTGGGAATCTTTCACTCGCCAAAGCCTCGTCCATGCAAACAGGGTGCACCACGTGAAGGGGAGGTTGACATTTGGTTGGAAAAGGCTAGTATAGTCCTCTCCCAAACCCTTACGCCCAATATTTGTATTAAATTGATTGAAAAATTACTTAAAAGTGTAAGAAGATGTTTATTTGTTTGTATCTTAAAGTTTTATTGCACAAACTTAGTCTTACATGACAAGTGGAAGGATTGAAATGGGAGGATAGGTTACAAAACAGGGAAACAGAGAAGAGTGAATGTGATGGAATGAAAATACTAACCAAGATCATATGGAGATAGTTGCATTGGATTGCCACTGTATTGGATGCAATAGATTGGATGGTGAATGAGAGGAAGAAGACAAGGATCTAATTGTTGGAAAATACAGAAGTTGAGGGGGATCTGTGCATATGAAGAAATTAACAGAGAGAGAGAGAGAGAAGGAATGGAGAAAGAGGTTTGTACCATCTTGGATCCTGCCACTGTGTGAAGCAACAAATCTATTTGAAAAATTGATTTGGTTATCATATTTATTTCATTGATTGAACAGATTGCTGATTCTAATGTGATTCTTTGTTTACATCCTCCCCTTCGTTGGAGGATTTCTGCTTTCCCACTTGTTACATGACCTGAGTTGAGTATGCTGCGTATAATGTGGAAACAAGGAGAAGTTCTTTGATGACTGTTTGCAGATAATTGTTATAAAAAGAAAAATATCTGGAAGGCACAAACAAAATATTGGAAGCAGAATTTGGGCTAACTTTCCATACATGCAAAAAGTGGTTATGAACTATGCCAGAAAATATTAAACTCTGAATCAAAACAGATGCAATGGGAAAAAAAGAAGCATAATTGTGTTATTTAGGTTAGACAAACCAATAGCAAGGTTGATGTCAAATGAAGGTGTGAAAAAAGAATTGCATTTTAAAAGAGAAACTGTTTACTATTGACTAATATTGATTGTATCATATGCAACTAACATCTTATGGAAATGCCGGATGAAGAAAGAAATTTGTGAGTATTGTTCTTGTTACTTTAAAATTTGTTTGGAAGGTACTTGAGGTATTTTGGAAAAATCATGTCTGGAAAGTGTGGTGTCTGTCGCAGGAACATAAAGAATGGTATGGGGTGCAGTGGGTGTAAGAAGGAGTTTCACTGGGCATGCAGTGGAGAGGGAACTGGGGAAATAAATGAGGCTCTGGATGAGGGAGAAAGACGAAATGGTTAGAGTGATGTTGGAAAGAGTCAGGTTCCTTAAAGCTAAACCTGTGGAGGCATGGCCCTTTGGTGGAAAAGCCTGTGAAGGCCTTGCCTGTGGAGGCTCAGCCTATAGTGGCAGATAGTGGTGGTGGGTATGGAGAAGAGAGAGAAGAGGAGGGTTGGGAACTGTTAACAGGTCATAGGGCAAAATAACGGTAAACAGGATGAAGGAGCCAGACACTACAGAAATTGTTGGGAAAGTTTGACATGCTAACAGAGATAGAAGAGAGGAGCATCATGTAGATGTAGGAGTAGGTAAAGTGCAGCAGGCTTTTAGAAGTACGGGCTGTA
Organism: Vandiemenella viatica; assembly: GCA_031002005.1. Classification (NCBI taxonomy): domain Eukaryota; kingdom Metazoa; phylum Arthropoda; class Insecta; order Orthoptera; family Morabidae; genus Vandiemenella; species Vandiemenella viatica. The sequence goes on from CM061919.1 coordinate 130,052,300, forward strand.
CGAGGAAAGAATAGGACGAAAAGGGTTCTGCTGCTAGTTAGTAGCCATGGGAGAGGTGTAGGCCCTCTTTTGCAGGATCATCTGGCACAGATTACCAGGTCATAAGTTTTTTCAAACTTAGTGCAACTTTAGGTCAGGTAATGCAGGATATAGGTTAACTTTTTATATGTTTCACCAAGTATGATAGGGTAGTGATAGTGGGAGGTGCGAGGAACAGTATTGATAGAAATGCTGATTATAATATAGAGAGTGACCTGAAGAAAGTGTTAAAGGTGACACATGACACTAGGGTGAAGCTCATGCAAGTCCTAAGTCACCATGACCAGTCACAATTGAACCGCACTGTGAGGCGGGTAAATGTGGAAACGGAGGTGCTGCTTGGGAACAGCATTATTTCTGTCGTGGGGGTTGTGCCTGTGGAGTCCATTGGCAGTTGGGGTTTCACTAGGCAAGGCCTACACCTAAATAGGAGGGGAAAGGGTATATTTTCTGAGTTGTTGGCTAGGGCTGTGAGGGAGCCCACTTCCAGTGGTGACGGGGTTGGAACTGTGCCTTTTTTAGATAAAGGGCTGCTGGTGAGGGGTTAAAAATAGGTGATCATAGGGATACTGAGTGTATTTTTTTTTAAATTTATTTATTTAAATGTTTAAATGGCTTTAGATCCATAGTTAGAGAAATAACCAATACTAAAGAAATAGAAGAAGCTTTTGAATTGATAACAGAGGGGGGCAGATCTGGGAAGGTAAATGATAGTGCTGAAAATATCCACAAAGCCAGTGATAAGAGTGTTACTGGTAAACTGTAGAAATATAATGAACAAAGTAATGGAGTTGGCAAACGTAATAGAGATACGTGAACCTATAGGGGTAGAGTCCTGGTTAAAAGAAGGAGTTCTAGACAATGAGGTTTTTCCCGATGGTTACAGAGTGCACCGCAGAGATAGAGGAGCGACTGGGAGAGGGTTATTCATACTGGTTAGCAAAGACTAGTACAGTTCAATGATGTTCGGAGATCATGATCATGAGTTACTTGGGGTAGACTTCTGGGGAACTAAAACAGAAAAAGTCAGGGTGTTGGTTGCTTACCGTAGTGGAAAAATGAATGATAAAGATGAGGCTCTAGGGGAGAAACTAAATTCATATCCAGATTTCGGAAGTGAGCATAGAATGGTTATTGTTGGTGGGGATTTGAACTTAAGAAGTGTCAACTGTGTAGGAAATAAAATTAATAATCCAAAGGAACAGAGGTTTGCAAATACCTTAGTAATGGAAGGAGGTTTTACACAGTTGGTTGAGCAAAAAAACAGGGGGACCAAACATGTTGGATATTTTCCTAATAAAGCCGGATGATAACCTAATCGGGTGTCAGGTAATTGAAGGAATAAGTGATCACAATGCAGTTCTGATGGATATAAGGGGATTCAGTAAACCAGTGGCCAGAATTGAAGGGGGAAATAGATACAATTATAAAAAGGCACAAATCTTGGAACTGAAAAGATATTTCAGTGTAGATTTTATTAAATGGAAGTTCAGTGGAGACGAGAAGAGTTCAAGGAAATAATAAAAAAGGGTGAAGAAAAGTTTATTCCAGAACAGAGAATAAAGAGAAGTACAGAACGTTCATACTTTAACATGGAGGTGAGGAGGTTAAAGAGATTGGTGAGACAAGAACATAACATAGTTTAGAAACAGCAAGGTAGTAGGGAAGTTATAAAACAACTAACCAAGGAATTAATAATGTCAAAGAAACTGGCTAAGGATGAGTTTATAAAGAACATTATTGGTGCAAGGGGACCTCTGATGCATCTAGAAATTTCTATAGCTATATCAGGAAACTGAGGGGAAGAGAGGGTATTGAGACAATTATAGATAAGAAGAAGTAACTGAGGATTTGAAAAAGGCAGAGTTATTGAGTAACTGGCTTAGTGAGACCATTAGGGACAATAATTTAGGGGTTATATCTGGAAAAGAGTCTATCCGCACAGTTGGGGGTGAGTAGATTAGAAAATTTGAAATTAAATTTGAAGATATCATGAAGGGACTAAGGAATCTAAAAAACCCATAAAGGTGCCACTGTTGATAATATTACTACAAAAGAACCTCACAAAGAGAGGGACTGGATTTTGGTCACATTTTAAGACACGAGAGATTGGTTAGTTGTTAGTAGAAGTAATGTCTGAAGTGAACAGAGGAAAACAAAGGTTCCTTGGTAACCATAACAGTTACACCAAGGTTATCCAATCACCATAGTGAATTTGGAGGTGTATGGCTGGCATGAAATCAAAAATCAAATGTTCATCCAGAAATTGGATATTATTATCTGCAGAATAATGCAACATTATGCTACCTTGCTGACGGAAATGTTCTGAACTGACAGTATACTGTTTGCCCAGTATGGAGATCATACACTACTGTATGTTCAAAAAAACTTGATGTCATGTTATGGTAACTCCTGAGCTATTAGCTGGAAAAAATGATTGAGAAAACATTTGAAAATGACTCCTGTTTTCATGAAGTAATTTCTGTGCAAATGTAGCTTTATCTGTTGATCTTGCATGTTTTCTTTTAATCCATGTAATTTTATTATCAGGATATAATTAATTGCCTTTAAAAAAATGATGCAATTTGAAACATTCCAGACACGGAAAGTAAGTTCAAGAAACAATTCAAAGGTTATCTTGTTACATTAAGTGCATTATTGTGGACAGTGATATGATGCTGTTCAATCTTGTGGTTACTTTTATAAAGATTTGCTTTTAAACTCAGGCTGTGGAATGACTGACCATAAATGCAACAGTTCAAATGCTGATGAAGGTAAGGATTCCTTTTTGAATTTACAGTGGCCTTCCATTCCCACCCAACCTGTTCCCAAATAACTCAAAGCATTTTTCCATAAGTGGAAGATCAGGAAAAGGAAACCTGTGCTCTCTCTTCACTGGCCTCTCTTTATGGGTCTTAGAAGCCTAACTTTTATTTTATGTAATACTCCATATCACAGGATACTGTAAGGTTTAAATTTTTACTTGTATACAAAGAAACATGAATTATGTATTATTTACATCTTCATTTTGAAATAACTGATGTTATGTAACAGGTTTAGCCTTAGCTCTACAGTACTTAGGGTTCTTACTCTTTGTGATTGCAGTTTTAAAGAACATTATTTGCACTTATTATATTTATCGTACAGAGTTGCATTGAAGTAGACGTAGCTTTAAAACATTGGTGTATGTTGTTTGGAAGTTGTTCCATTGAAGTTTTGTATCAAAACATTCTAATTCATATGAATGACTTTCATCACACGAGTAAAGAAAGGAGCCAAAGATCTTTGTAAATACAGGCAGAGCATTTGCTACATTTGCCTGCCAACATAAGCGATCAATTTGAGTGAACACTGTACTGCATATGCTAAATTCTTAGATCTCAATGTAATTAAAATTGTAGTGTAGAATGTTCTTCCTTTTATGAATCTTGATTTAATCGTTGGTGGGTTTATTGTTTACTTTGCACGAGTGTCATCCCGAATTAATTTTGAAATTTATAGAAAAAAGTTAGCTGTAGAGAGACATAAGTGGATTGTAATTAAAAATTGTGTACTCTTACTAATCATCAGATTTTTTTTAAGAGGCGCATGTGAATTTTTTTAGCATGGTATGCAGAGAGTAAAGCAAAAGCATGTTAAAAAAGAAAGAGTGTCAGTATTTTCCTTAGTTTAAGAGAACTTTGGTGGCCCATATATGTTTTTGTACTTGGTTGATTAGATCAAAGGATTTAAATGTATATTTGTTAGTTGATAATATAAGATAATAATACTGAACAAAAGCTATGTTTTGCATGTAACTGTGAGCACTAGTACTGTTTATACTATAAATATATATACATTAAAAATCCTCTTACAATATCACATATCTTTTAGAAATTTGATTCCTTGCATTCTTGAATAATGGGCAGTAGATTTATTGCATGCTATTTTCATTAATATAATGTTGTGGGATTCTCTGTTTACTCGTATATTTGGTAATCTATTCATGAAAAGAAAGGGGCGGGAGGGGGGGGGGCATTAATATTCCCAGTTGCCTTATAGGGCTCTTATGTCTAAGAATATTACATTTTCCAGTCATTTGAAATTCAATTATAAGAGTTAGTTTAGATTTACTGAATTGTCATGACCCTACTGGAGCTAATAGCAGATGTTTTAATTTCATTATTGTTTTAATTTAATTTGAAAACAGTTTTATTGTAAATTATGAGATCATGAAATCAGGCAGCAGGAGTGTAAGTAAGATTAGATCGTTAATTAGTATGTTTATTTTGCCCATGTGTGGCTATTACAGAACTTACTTTTTCAAAGTTTCAGTCATTTACTTGTTGGCTATAAAAAATTTGCCACATCTCGTTAACTGTTCAGTTAAAATACTTACCACTGGAAATATTGTTACACAAAAATATTAGACTACTTGACTTCTTTGCTAAAAATGTTTCTATAACAACAATGTTATACTTTCATTGATTCAGATGATAAGCTCTAAGAGTGATGTATAATTATTCATTACAGATATTTATTCTACATTTTTTGCTTAGACCCTAAATTTTATTAAATTCCTTTGGTATTTGATGTAGCTTTTGAAATTTCATAAACATGTGCTTTTCTGCACAGGTTTTCTTAAATTCCTTCTGATGTTGACAATGCATATCTGCCATAAGATTTAGGATTTTTCTCAACAGGGACAACAATATCCAAATACTATGCAATTATTTTGTGTTAATATCAAACCTTTAGTCCCCCCCCCCCCCCCAGTTTTTGTGTTGGACCGAGCAAGTTTTGAAATTACAGTAAGTCTTGTAATAACAAAAGAAAATTAAAAATATTTTTCTTTCAGATCAAATATTTATTTAAAGAATAAAAATAAATTTCAAATGTACATTACTTTTCACTGACACTGGATATTTTTTAAGGCTATGTCAAAGTTTAATGTCATAATGCCCTGAAGTACATCTAATGTTAAACTTAATTTTCTGTGAAATACCATTTGTATTCCTGGGATTTATACTGCTATTCATCAAGCTTTGTTTTAAAGTTTGTAGTGTGTGTGTATATATATAAAGAAAGGGAGGTAACTATTGATTACCACAGGGGACAGCAAGATGGTACACACACAGAAAAACTCTGAATACTGAACACTATCGAACCTTCTGGGTTTAATAGTGTTTTCTTTATTTCTTTTTTTCCTTCTGTTTCTGTGTGTACCTCTTTCACCTGTGGTGAGTCATGATTCCTTTTAATATACAGGGTGATTCACGAAGATATGCAAATATTTTAATATGTTATTCTGCAAGCAAAACTAAACAAAAACGTTTATATAAACGTAGGTCTGCAAATGTTTAGTTATGGAGTTACGGCTAATAAAAGATTTTGCTTGAAATTTAGCAACCTCGCTAATATGAAGCCATTGCTTAACTGTACGAAGTTACGGTAAAGCACGATTTCCATTTATTTTGTTGTTATTGATCTGGTGAATATAATAAAACAAGTTCCAGACGTGTATCTGCAGTAGTTTTCGAGAAATTCCAGAGAAGCAAAGAAATAATTTGGGAAAATTTGTAATTTATTAACTACCTGGCCCAATTTTTTTATATTCCAGACAATTGCTGAAGTTGTAGAGAATTTCATTTGGGAAAATGATGGTAATAAAGTTAATCTCTGGAATTTCTGGAAAACTACTACAGATACACATGTGGGACTTGTTTTGTTACATTCACCAGTTCAATAACAACAAATTAAATGGAAATCGTGCTTTACTTTACCTCGTACAGTTTTGCAATGGCTTCATATTAGCAAGAATGCTAAATTTCGGGCAAAATATTTTATTAGCCATAACTCCATAAGTAAACATTTGCAGACCTATGTTTATATGAATGTTTTTCTTTAGTGTTACTTCCAGAATAACATATTAGAATATTGGCATATCTTCGTGAATCACCCTGTATATATATACTTGGTAGTCAACTCTTTATTCCTGCTGAAACAAAGGTGCTATAAAGCAGATACTTTAAACATTTGGATAGAAGAATAACCACCACTAACCAATGTAGTAGAGGACACACGAAAAAATATGTAGACATATAGAGTGATGAAATTTTCAGATTCAAAACTCTCCTTCAATAGTAGAATGAGGTAACTTTCTTATGGAAGCTGGCAGCTAACTGAACATGCATAACATAGGCCAGTGGCTCTTAGTGGGGAAAAATCAACATGGCAGTTGAAAGGTGTAAACCTGAACATTATGAACCAAATCATCGAAACCAGTTGCAGAAATGTGGCAAAGGTTTGCAGAAAATATTTTCTAACTTTTATATGAATTTAAAACACATATATAACAATTAAAAAAAAAAACAACAACAAAGAATATTTCTGGTGAGTGGTGGTTCTTTGGGAAAAGATAGAGGGTGTGGGGAATGGGTGGCAGCGAAGGAAGAATACAGGTGCTGTCCTAAATTAAGACCTGGCAGCTGTCTGGTGCCCATTTTTTTGTTATGGCTTTACACCTCATCCATGTGGAGATAATTTGAGCCAAGAAAGGATTGCAGGCAAGGGAATGGATTGCCAGACTGGTACTCAGATCTGCGTTCCTCTTAATGTTACCACTCGCCCAGTGTGGTGCCCAATTTATACTGCTAAGGGAATTCCCACCTTCTGAATGCTATGTGGCTTGATAAGATACTGAGTGGTCAGGGTTCTGGGTAAATACCATTTATCTATGTCCATTCATTCTGTTGGCCAACAAATTCGTTGTTTAACTTATGTATGAGATTGGACAATGGTTGCAGGTGAGTTGATATATTAGTTTGGATGTTACACAAGTGGAAAGTCATGTGATGGAGATGCTTTCCCTGGTTACTGGGTTGGTGAAGGGGGTGGAGGTAGGGTGCATGTTGCACAATTTCCAGTGGGATCTGTTGCAAGGAAAGGAGCCTTGTGGCTGCCTTGTAAGACGGGGAGGCCGATGTTTTTGGACTAGTAGTTGGCTGAGGTGCAGAAGTCTACTGAAGAATTGCAACCATGTCGAAGGACACAGTTGATTGATTTCAGACCTGGAAAGTACCAGGTGCCCAACAAAACTGCTGTGGTTAGTTTTGGTGTGTTTTAAGTGGTTAATAGGTTAGCGGGTAGTGATTTGGCACATGAAATTTATTAAAGTTAAATACAAATAGACACATACACACTGAGCATAGTGGATCAGCAGTTAATGCTGTGGTCTCACATTTGGGAAGACGCTGGTTTGAATCCCAGTCTGGGCATCCAGATTTGGGTTTTTCCAGGATGCTTCCTTCAAAAGGCCTTCCCGTTCCTTGTCTCCACTCCCATCCTGCATCTAATGACCTCGACACACATAGAGAGTTGAAATTTTTGGGTTATAGTCCTTCATCAACAGTAGAATGTTTCGACATTGCTGTAGTCTTCTTTGGTAGGAAGCGGTTGGTCTCTGTCCAAATGTTTAATGTATTCAACTTTATAGCATCTTGTTTCCTATACATATATTATAGGAATTAAAAATTTGAAAAGGGAAATTAACCTTAGGGAAATTTTTATTTTAAACATACTGTAACACAAAGACTAATTTGCAAAAAAAAGGTGTTATTACTAAATAAATATTTATGGCAAAAGTGTTTAAGAGGTGTAAATTAATGTGGTGAACTGACTGGGTATTAAAAGGGAAGAGGGATATTTTGACACAGAATTTAAGTTTTATTAAAATCATTAAATTGAAGTTTTCTTCATATTTTACAATACAAAACAAGGAAAAATGTATACATCCAGGTATGTTTGTTCCTCATTTTCCACTTCTTTTGTTATTGATCTACATTCTTCTCTTGTTGCCACATTCCTTTTCAGTTCAGTGTTGGAAGCACATCCCATGTCTCATTTAATTTGATTTACATATGGCAGTTTCTGCCTTAAATGACTCGTTTAGAATTCTGCAATAACACTGGGTCCACAGAGCTTCAAGCCTTCATTTCTATGTTTCATATACATGTGTACAGATGCTTCCCACATAGACTTCATTAGTCTTTTCCTAATGGTGAGGCTGGTGATTTATAAGTAAATAAGTTCTTCTGTGGGTCAGAGGAATTATTGGCTCCATTGAATTAATCTTTTATTACATACTAGCTGGTACCCACGACTTCGTTCGTGATTGTAAAGAATTCATATTGACAGCTTAGACATCTAACCACCCTAGTGCACGATGGGAGACTCGATACTATTACCACACACAAGTACCAGTCTTCTGCGCTATGTAGTTCCGGCAGCAAGGTAAAATTTACGGATACACACAAGTCTTTGGATGAAACACGAAAATATTCATGATCGACCAATTTCAAACACCATATCTCACACACTCCCACAGTTACCGAATTTCGGCCAACGTTGTGATCGATGGGAGACTCTGTGTTACTACCCCACACAAACGCCAGTGATTTGCGATTGATAGTTTTCACTTAAAAGTGATACACCGTGACACATGCGTCTTTGGCAGAAATATGAAAGTGCCGCAGGTCGACCATTTTCATTCCCCATATCTTCCACACCCCCATAGCTACAGACATCTAACAACCATAGTGCACGACAACAGACACGATTCTACTACCACACATAAACACCAATGCTCTATGCTATGTAGTCGTGGTAGAAAAGTGAAATCTGCGGAGACACATGCCTTTCGTCGAAATACGAAAATATCCTTGGTCGGCCACTTACAACCACCATATCTACCACAGTACCACAGTTTCTGAAATTCGGTCGCTGTTGTGATCGAAAGGTGACTCTGTGCTACTACTACACACAAACGCCAGTTATCTTTGATGTGTAGTTTTCGCTGAAAAGTGATACACCATGACACTTTTGTCTTTGGCAGAAGTATGAAATTGCCACAAGTCGACCACTTTCAACCCCCATTTCTCCCACACCCCCATAGCTACCGACATCTAACAACCATAGTGCACTACATGAGATACGATTCTACTACCAAACACAAACACCAATGCTCTATGCTGTGTAGTTGTGGCAGAAAAGTGACATATGCGGAGACAGTCGAAATACGAAAATATACTTGGTCGGCCATTTACAACCACCATATCTACCACAGTACTACAGTTTCTGAAATTCGGCCGCTGTTGTGATCGAAAGGTGACTCTGTGCTACTACTACACACAATCGCCAGTTATCTGTGATCTATAGTTTTCGCTGAAAAGTGATACACCATGACACTTTTGTCTTTGGCAGAAGTATGAAATTGCCACAGGTTGACCACTTTCAACCCCCATTTCTCCCACACCCCCATAGCTACCGACATCTAACAACCATAGTGCACTACATGAGATACGATTCTACTACCAAACACAAACACCAATGCTCTATGCTATGTAGTTGTGGCAGAAAAGTGACATATGCGGAGACATTCGAAATGCGAAAATATCCTTGGTCGCCCATTTACAACCACCATATCTACCACAGTACTACAGTTTCTGAAATTCGGCCGCTGTTGTGATTGAAAGGTGACTCTGTGCTACTACTAAACACAATCGCCAGTTATCTGTGATCTATAGTTTTCGCTGAAAAGTGATACACCATGACACTTTTGTCTTTGGCAGAAGTATGAAATTGCCACAGGTTGACCACTTTCAACCCCCATTTCTCCCACACCCCAATAGCTACCGACATCTAACAACCATAGTGCACTACATGAGATACGATTCTACTACCAAACACAAACACCAATGCTCTATGCTATGTAGTTGTGGCAGAAAAGTGACATATGCGGAGACATTCGAAATGCGAAAATATCCTTGATCGGCCATTTACAACCACCATATCTACCACAGTACTACAGTTTCTGAAATTCGGCCGCTGTTGTGATCGAAAGGTGACTCTGTGCTACTACTACACACAATCGCCAGTTATCTGTGATCTATAGTTTTCGCTGAAAAGTGATACACCATGACACTTTTGTCTTTGGCAGAAGTATGAAATTGCCACCTGTTGACCACTTTCAACCCCCATTTCTCCCACACCCCCATAGCTACCGACATCTAACAACCATAGTGCACTACATGAGATACGATTCTACTACCAAACACAAACACCAATGCTCTATGCTATGTAGTTGTGGCAGAAAAGTGACATATGCGGAGACATTCGAAATGCGAAAATATCCTTGGTCGGCCACTTACAACCACCATATCTACCACAGTACCACAGTTTCTGAAATTCGGCCGCTGTTGTGATCGAAAGGTGACTCTGTGGTACTACTACACACAAACGCCAGTTATCTGTGATCTATAGTTTTCGCTGAAAAGTGATACACCATGACACTTTTGTCTTTGGCAGAAGTATGAAATTGCCACAGGTCGACCACTTTCAACCCCCATATCTCCCACATCCCCATAGCTACCGACATCTAACAACCATAGTGCACGACAGGAAAGACGATTCTACTACCACACACAAACACCAAAAGTCTATGTTATGTAGTTGTGGCAGGAAAGAGAAGTATACGAAGATACGAATTTTTGGTCGAAATATGAAATCGCCCTGCACTGATCAACTTTAATCATTATATCTCCCACATCCCCACAGCTATCGGCATTCGGCCAACGTTGTGCACGACAGGAAACTCCATGCTACTTCCACCCACAAACATCAGTGATCTGTGCTAGGTAGTGGTGGCTGAAAAGTGAAATATAGGAAAAAACACGTCTATTTTTATATATATATAAGATTTACTTCTGTTGTCTTTCTCCCGAAGTGTGTAAATGCACATTTCAGACATTTCTTCCAGTGTCTGATCCCCATTTCATTTCTTTCCATTTACTTATTGCATAACATTATATATGTTTTAGGGTTGTTAATTTTCAAACTGTAATGGTTGTTGAGGATTTGCCCATCATGTTTAATATTCCTTTTAGGTCATCTCTTGTGCTATTAGTCTTCTACAAATTTTAACTTTACTACTTTAACACACATTGGGCGCACAACTTTGCTGCAAAAATAAAATATTTTTTTCGTTTGTATTTTGTTACAGAAGAGTAAGGGTTTGCTTGTCTCACTATGGTTAAGTTAGTATTTATCTGGAGTGCTTATTATCGACATGTTGAAATGTTCTAAATTCAGAATAAAATTCTGCTGTTTATAAGTCATCACCTTTATTTGATGGAAATAATTGAATGATTTTTTTGGATAAGAATTTAAACAATGAAATTAAAAAAATTGAAGCTTTGTGTTCACAGTTAATTTAATTGAGTTCACCGAGTACTTTCCGTTAAACCAAATGAAATTGAGATTTCTTTTTGAAAAGACTACAAGTTCTTATAAAACACATGAATTAACTCCAAGCAACTTTTTCATGGTGCACATACAGTTGTGTCCACAGAACTTAGTAAAGTCCGTAGTAAAGTCCGTAGTTTGGTGTTACACCAGAAACTTAATGTTAATCATTTGAAATTAACAGAAAATTCTTCTCCACATTTTAAAAATACTTTAAGAAATGTTTTCATGTTTAAGATAAATTTTAGCCCCACTATGAAAATCTAAGTAGTGTGGAGACACTCCTGTGACTATAAGATATGGATTGGCTATTTCTGAAAATTGAATGATTTTATATGCTCTGCTTCCTGCAGAGAACTAATGATTGGGTGTGCAAGTGACCTTCAAAGAATTCCCTTAAACAATGAAATTTACCCAAATCTTTTTCTCCAATCCTCTGAAACCTTTTAAATACTGTAAGAAAAAAATCACTTTACTTTCTCAAGGTTACGTTTCTCTCATCCAATGTTTACTTACTTCATAATTCAACATTTTACACTTTTACAATGAACGAATATAGTTTAACTCTTCCAATCTATGCCCTTCTTTGTTTACCTATTCACATCATTTTTTGGGTAGTGCTATGCCTTCCAAACTATTTCTGTACCAGAGTGAACAAGGCTCTTCCAATATGCCATTTAATTTATCATGCAATATCTCATAATTATTATTAAATTAAAAAAGTCTCCTTAAAATTTAAATATGCTGAACTGGAATATTTAGTTTAAACTAATCCCTTTATACACTCATTAATATTCTGTAATGACTGATGCATCACAATTTTCCTTTTGATTTGTTACATGGTTTATTTCGGGGATTATGATATGAATTGTTTGATGTAACACAGTCTTTTTAATCTATACACTAACATAGTATATGAAAATGTTTTTAAAATGACTAAAGTCTTTCTGTAATAAAGATTTTTTCCAAACATACCTCTTCTTGTGGTTGCAAATGAATATTTCCACATTTATCTCCATAAATTAAGGATCTTTGAGATCAATGGAACAAAAAGGCGTGGTTATAATGTACACACTAAAAGGTGCCCTGGCAACAATTTGACTTGTGGCACAGTGCTACTAATACAAGAAATACAGGAAAACAAGACGTGGATGGTGAATGCCACTAACCATGTGTGGTGTCCCACCGCTGTTAACATACAGAATGTCAGTGTAGGGTCTGATGACCTTGAATGGCAATACGGCACCTCATACTGTGATTCAAACCATCCAGTATGGCTTGCATTCATGCATGGATCCAATTAATGTTTAAGCACCCATTGGAGGTCAACAACAGTCGTTAGGGCTGTGATCCTTTAGCCTAGAGCAGCATGCTAAATCTGATTTAAGACTGGGAAACGAGCTGGCCACTATAGACATGTGATGACATCATGTCAAAAACAAATTTGATACCGGGGTTAGAGTATACAAGTTTACTCTGAGCTATGACCGTTCTCGTAGCCTAAGGAGTAGATTGTCATTCGGTCATCATCTAGATTGATAACCTCAACTAGAAAGGGTATATGGTCCAAATAAAGTATTCTGTAGAATCAAAAGTCAATTTAAAACACTGTATTCTCAAAATTTTTACATAGTTTGTAGACCCATCTAAAGAAATCGGTTCTTCTTCTCCAAATAAAAATGATTCCAGGTGTGGATCATTGATTCAAGTTGCAGTCAACTCCTAAACCTAGACCCATCTACAGCAATCGGTTATTCTTCTCCAAATAAAAATGATTCCAGGTGTGGATCATTGAATCAAGTTGCAGTCAACTCCTAAACCCCCTAAATGATGAAACCAGCTTCATTAATAGTGATTCTACACCTGCAGCACTATCTGTTGAAAATTTTAAGATGGATGCCTAACCATGTCACTTCCACCTAGCACCTTTTTCCGGGATCACGCCTGCGGAGAATCACAACCTCTCCCTTTGAATACTTTCTGGAGACTGACTAAGTGTGTTTCCCAGGGTCATATTTATATAGTGGGATAGATGATGTAAGAACTCCAGGGATTTTTTCTCTCATGAGGACTTATTTCTTTTTAGATCTGCCTGAAATACTGGTGAGAGCTAGTCCACTATTTAAACATCAAAATTAATCCTAGCAAAAATTTTCCTATCCTTAATAGTTTGGCCATAAAAAATTGTTAAAATGATTCCACCTAAAATTTACTCTCACATTCACAGTATTTAAGTTATCGAGCTGAAACTGGTTTAAAATGACTAGAAATTTCTGTTTCTTTTGATGTTTAAACAGGCTTAGCCACAATTCCCTAACTTAGTGTAATGGAAAATGTGAAATTTTAAAATTCAGTATCTCCCAAAGTATTAAAGTTACAAGTCTGAAGTGTGCTTTAAATGATTCTACATCAAAATATCTATACAATATGTAGTTGTGAGATTGCTAACTAATTTCCTTATACAGTTTCAAAAACGTAGTTAATCGCGTTTTTCCTCCTGATAAAGCTCTCTTGCCAAATCTAGCAACAGGAAGTGGCCATTATCTTGTAATTATTGTTATTTTACTTTTTTCCATTGAGGCCAAAATACTGCATGGATTTTTATAAAAAAACTTCTGCAGTCTGCTCAGGAGAAATCCTCCTTTCTTTTGATTATGGTCCCCTATCTGAATTTAATGAAATTTCATTTTGTAAACAACGCATGTCTGATGATTTTTCCATATAACCTTCCAAAAACAACACTTAACTTTTACATATCAGCTTCAAATTTTTACATAACTTGTAACAAAACTTAACGCATCTTTTGAGCTATAAATTATTCTCCTATCTTTAAAACTGTGACTTCAAGAATTATTGCCACTTAGCCAAAACCGGTTCGATTCAACTTCAAAATATCTTTTCTGTACAATTATATACCTGCCAAGTGTCATACTTCGTTTTACTCCTTGTGTCCTAAAGTACCTCTGAAAATTAATGCAACCTTTTTTAAGCAGAAATAAGACGTTTTCCATTATGTGGCTAATATTTACATTCATTGTGATCTAATATTACTCTATACTTCAACCTATCCCTTGAAACTTGTAAGAAAACAAATTTAAATATGTTTTGCAATAGAATTGAAGTTAGCTCATTGCACTATAAACAAATTTTGTTAATGTAATGACAAAATTTAGGTTATATTACAATCATCCAACCAGGTCATCCCTATGTTGGCGGGCATTGTCATTGGTCAGATGGAACCCAGGTTCATATGCTACACATACTGTTCCAGGATGTTCCCTATAAATAGCAGCTCTCATATTGAGGTAGGTGCCCTTAACATGACGCCACCCCAGATGAGAAACTGGTACCACAATATTAATCCTTATACATCCCAGGAGTGTGCCCGATCAACAGAATGTAAGAGTCACTCTTAAGGCTAAATTGTGACCCGCTGTTCCTGAAACTGATCACCATGAGCAAGACACCATTTTCATTGAATCACATGGTGTCTTTGTGTGAGTGGAATACATCTGGTGGGTTGACAAGCATACAGAACAACCTCACGAAGCTGAGGATACATTGTCTGATGGGAGATGCGTGATCAGAAGCTGCTGCATGGTCTCTGACCAATGCAGGTACTGTGCTGGTTGGATGTCTTTTAATGCTTAAGGCAAGATAACGATCCTGGCTGTGTTGGAGAAGGTGGTTGATATTGCTTGCGCTGATGTTGAATGTTTTCCCCCTCCTTTAATTTTCAGAGCCTTGAAATGATGCTATGGGTGACTTGTAATTACTGGCCAACCTTGCACTGATTGTAGCTGGCCACTAATCTGCTGGTTATTGAACCATGCATAATTTCTTCAAGATGTGTTATCTGCTATCCTGTTTCCCTGCAACTTGAATACTGTGTGCATTCAGATCCGCTGCATCTAATCGTTCTATTCACACCGTCTGTTTCTGTACACTAAGCAGTCTTGTATTGAGCTGCAAGGTTTATCATGTATTGTGTGTTGTGCAGCAACAGTTTAGTCCACACTTTATTTCCCTGATGCAATGTTTTCTTATGAATCTTGAAAATACCTTAACTTATAGACAAGAGTGTATGTAATAACTCGTATAATTATATTTTCACCCGTAAATAGCATGAAAAATCTTTTTCAGTCAATAACACAGTACTCCATCAGTGAATAATCCTGCTTGATATTTGAACTGGTACATACAGGGTGTCCACAAATGAATATCGGGGTTTTAATGCTTTATAAGATTTATTACATTATCCTTACAGTTATAAATGATATGTCAAATGAAAGAGCAACTCAAACAGTTTTGTTCATTGGCACTAGTGCGCATGTGCGTGAAATGTTTCCGCTGCGATCCGCTAGAATGCGGTAGTAGCAAAGATGGCGACTAGTGAAGAGAAAGCGTTTTGTGTTTTACAGTTTGCAAAGACTGAATCTGTAGTTACTGTGCAGCGTGCGTTCCGGCGTGATCCTCCAAGTGACAATAACATCCGTAGATGGTATCATCAGTTTGAAGATACAGGCTGCCTTTGTAAAGGGAAGAGCGTGGGACGACCAAGAGTTAGCGAAGAGACTGTTGAGCGAGTGAGAGAGTCGTTCACTCGTAGCCCAAAGAAATCTGTTCGGAAGGCTAGTCACGAATTAGAAATTTCTAAGTCGACTGTTTGGAAAGTTTTAAGGAAACGCTTGCAACTACGTCCTTACCGTTTACAGTTGTTACAGGCTCTAAAGCCTGCAGACCATGGTTTACGTGCCAAATTCGCTAACAAAATGTTGTTACATGACGATGAAGATTTTCTACATCATGTTGTCTTCAGTGATCGACCTTTCACCTCAGTGGACATGTTAACACTTATAATGTGCGGATCTGGGGCTCAGAAAATCCTCAAGAGATCGTACAAGTGCAACGAGATTCCCCTAAAATCAATGTTTTTTGTGCCGTATCCCGGCGGAAAGTTTACGGACCTTTCTTTTTTGATGAACCGACTGTAACTGGTACTTCTTACTTTGATACACTAGAGCAATGACTCTTCCCTCAGTTGGAACAATATGAACCAGAGAACTTCATTTTCCAGCAAGATGGTGCGTCACCTCACTGGCATAACGAAGTACGCGGTTGGTTGAACGTAACTGTACCCGAGCGCTGGATTGGCCGCAAGGGGCCCAATGACAGAGCTTGCTATGCGTGGCCTCCACGTTCACCTGACCTAACGCCATGCGATTTCTACCTTTGGGGTTTCATCAAGGATCGTGTGTATGTGCCTCCGTTACCAGCCGACCTCCTTGAATTACGACAGAGGATTGAAGCAGCTGTTGCAACAGTTACTGAAGACACACTGCTCAACGTTTGGGAAGAACTCGGCTACAGACTTGATGTGTGCCGTGTGACAAATGGTGCCCACATAGAACACTTGTAAGCTTGTATATAAAACTGTTTGAGTTGCTCTTTCATTTGACATATCATTTATAACTGTAAGGATAATGTAATAAATCTTATAAAGCATTAAAACCCCGATATTCATTTGTGGACACCCTGTATAGTGTATTATTTTCACTATTTTGTAAAAAAAAAAAAAAAAAAAAAAAAAAAAAAAAAAAAAAAAAAAAAGTTAGCTAGTAAATATTCGTAAAAAAATCCGTAAAATATTCTGCAAAATTCCTGTTATTTAATTTCATTTCCAGTAATACACTTAAATTATTATATATTCATGTTTCATAAAGAATACATGCAGAAAGATAAAGGACTTATTGTGGTCGGTCTTAAACTTGCTTTTCCTATTCCAATATCCTGGCTTAGTAGAGAAGAGAAAACATAAGCCATAGCCAAACTAATGTTGTTAACGAGGATGTAAAAGTTTACACAACTGTAATACATGATTTCTCAAAAAGAAAAAATGTAAGCTGAGGTTAATCTGTTTAAAATACAGTGTTCAGTAATGTTTCATTATACTACAGGTATCTCATTTTTGTGGCTGTGTTAGAAAACTGAGGGGAAGTAAAGGTATCCAGGCAATCATAGATAAGGGTTGTGAAGAAGTTACTGAGGATTTTAAAACAACAGAGCTATTAAGTAAATGGAGATGCAACCATTAGGAATGGTATGGTGTAAATCAGAGAACGAGCTTGTAAACACAGTTAGAAAATAGCACACTAAGAAATTTGTGCTATGGATATTATGAAAGAACTAAGAAAGATGAGCTAGGTAAAGGGGATGGAGCAGATAATATTACTATACATGTCTTAACAATGGCATGATATGACATTGAACCATATCTTGAAATGCTTTTTAAATTCAGTCTGGATACTTGCTGCTTACTGGAAGACTGGAAAGGTTTACATTCAGGTGTTAGGTTGTTTGCAGATGTCAAAATGTTTTATAACAAGATCAAAATGTTAGAAGGATGTGAACATTTGCAGAGTGATGTAAACCAGTATCGATCTAGGGTAAGGCATACCAGAGCACTTGCCTGGGGCGACAAAATCGTGTTTGAAGGACGGTGATTTAAGTCTCGGTGACCCTTTGTTTTATTATTATTATTTTTTGCTGGGGATGGAACAATGGGAGCAGCAAAGTAATGTTCAAAGTGGCAGCAATCTCACAATTTTTGTCCGAGCTCAAAAAATTCCTAGATCCACCACTGACATGAACGGCATATCTAACTGGATAGAACAGCTTGGAATGGGGATAAATGTCAAGAAGGGTCATCTTATTAGGTACACATTTAAAAACAAAAAATTAAAGGGTTGTGAACTAATTGCTTGTTGAAGACTTGAAATGTAAAAATTTTGGCATAACGTTTCATTATAAACTCAACTGGCCAGGACACTGTAATGAAGAATTTTACCTTTCATGCAAAAAGGAAAATCTTGTAACAGTTGAAAGCAGTTTAAGAAATATAAAAATGCATAGATAAGAAATGTATCGACAAAATACCATTTGTACAAGGGTAAAAAGGACCTAAAAATCATCTCATGAAAAGTGTTAAGCCTTAACAACTTCATAGGAATTCAAGACAGCAACAATGAATAAGTTGTCAAGTTATATATAAAATGAGACTCTGTCCAGGAGATTATATATAAGACAGTGAAAGATGAGAATAGAAAGAATTGATTTCATTTTTTAACAGAAAACTAAAGAGTTTATAGGATATTAATAGTTTTCACAAGTGATGGTATAGCACAAGATTAAATAAATAACCATATTTCAATAAATACAACACAGAATAAAATGAAACTACTTTTAAATTAAACAAGAAAATTCAAAGAATACACTGATTATATAGAATATTGAATGCAATAAAGATTATAACTACAATATAAATAAGAAAAGTCTGTAATAATAAATTAGGTCCTCATTTGTAAACAGTTCTTTCAACATGAAAGAAACACTGTCAATTATATAATAAATCAGGAAAAGAGTTATAAATTTGAGTTCATAGTATGGTAAAACATATGAATACCAAATTTAAAGAATGTTAGACAAAAATTAATAGGTGTTAAACGATTTGAAATACGTGCATGGAAATTTAATTTAATTTAATTGCAATGGAGCACATACTCTGGTGGTAATTTCCATACATATCCATTTTGCCCCCTTTCTTGTATTCATCTACTTATGCCCTCTACATATTTCAACTTTAAATTGTTTCAATATTTTTGGTAATTTATTCATCAATTCTATTGGTAACTTATTCCAATCTCTGACCCCATTACTTGTGAAATAAATTGTTCCCACATCCTTGTGCCTGAAATTGAGTGCCAGCCTATGGTCATGGTCACCTCATTCCTTCCATGTGCTACTTTTAATTCTTACACCAATATCTTTCCACATCTCATCACCAAAATACACCTTTTACACTCTCATAACTTTGTTTACCCTCCTCTTGTCTTCCAATGAATCCAGTTCCAGCACTTTTTCCATATTGGTTACTGATTCTGTTCTGCAGTAATTTCCAGAGACAAATCTAGCATTCCTTTTATCCAACCCCTCCAACTCCTGTATTTGATACCAAAAATGTGATTCTCATACTATACCACCATATTCAAGCAATGTTCTAACCCCAATGTTTTGTAACTTTTGTTTACTTCTCTCATACTTCCCTTCATCATTCTCTCCAACAAGTGAAGGATTTTGAAACCATTTCTTACTATCTGTGTATCCTGTCCTGTTGAGCTTGTTACCAAATGGTATGTCAAGATATTAATGTTTCAAGTCTTCAACAAGCAATTCCTTCCCAACCTTATAATCATAATCAACCTTTAGTTTTTTATCTGAGCATTTAATAAGCTGACTCTTCATTACATTTACCTTCATCCCATGTTTGTCAACCCAGCTAAATCTAAGCATCTGTGGCAAATTGCCTGCAACAACGTAACATTGAATCTAATTTCTCATAGTAAACCACCAACACCATCATTCATTAGAAGAATAGAAATGGCTCAATACGCTACTCTATGGCACTCCAGTTTTAACTTCCACTTCTTTTAAACCGACTTAAAAAAAAGGAGGAGGTTCTCAATTCGTCTGTATTTTTTTTTTTTTTTTTTTGTATGTATGACAAGCGATATTTTCACCAATTTTGAACCGATTTAAATTAAATTTTTTTAGTGGATAGGGTATACCTCCAAAGTGATCCAATATGAATTTCATTGAGAAACCACCCCTTCTACCCCCCTCCGCCCCCTAATTTTTATACAAATCCACATTTTTTATTCGATGTCGATGAAACTTTGGACATACATAGCCAAAAATTAAGAGAAAAATACTGTAATCTTTTGGTTTAAAAAAAATTGAACCCCTCTCCCCCTATCCACCCCCTTAATTTTTGCCAATTTTCTTTATTCAAAACTACAGTCGACACCATTTAACTCATCTCCATTAAAGTTGGCAATTACATGTAGGGTATACCTCCAAAGTGGTCCCATATGAATTTAATTGAGAAAACACCCCTTCTACCCCCCTCCGCCCCCTAATTTTTTATACAAATCCACATTTTTTATTCGATCTCGATGAAACTTTGGACATATATAGACAAAAATAAAGAGAAAAATACTGTAAACTTTTGGTTTAAAAAAATTGAACCTCTCTCCCCCTATCCACCCCTTAATTTTTGCCAATTTTCTTTATTCAAAACTACAGTCGACACCATTTAACTCATCTCCATTAAAGTTGGCAATTACATGTAGGGTATACCTCCAAAGTGGTCCCATATGAATTTAATTGAGAAAACACCCCTTCTACCCCCCTCCGCCCCCTAATTTTTTATACAAATCCACATTTTTTATTCGATCTCGATGAAACTTTGGACATATATAGACAAAAATAAAGAGAAAAATACTGTAAACTTTTGGTTTAAAAAAATTGAACCCCTCTCCCCCTATCCACCCCTTAATTTTTGCCAATTTTCTTTATTCAAAGCTACAGTCGACACCATTTAACTGATCTCCATTATAGTTGGCAATTACATGTTGTTTTTCATGGAGAAGGATTCTGCCCAAAAAAATCAAAATAAAAAACCACCCCTCTCCCATTAAACCCCTTAATTTTATGGAACCCTACATTTCTTATCTGATTTTTACTGAACTTTGCCCATGTATATTTTAAAACAAAGAGAAAAATCCTGTCAACAATTTGTCTTCCAAAGTTCAACCACCCCCCCTCCTTCCACCCCTTTAATTATTGTCAATGTTCTTCATAAAAAGCTACACTCGACACCGTGTTAAGGTTCTTCTGGTGGTTTAATTTACTGCATTTATTAATTAAAAAGTCCACCAAAAAACAATGTATGTTGATGCTCGTTTATTTTCAATCAAAACAAGTCTGCGACATTCACAAGCATAGTTGTTACAATCCAAAGATGCAATACTGACTTACTGAATACTTGAATTGAATCGAAAACTGAATGAAAACTTGCATGAATGTCTCTGTAACACTGAATGAATACTCTGTCCAGGCGATCTGTTTATATAGAGTCTATCGAATTTACGAGAATTCTTCAAAGGCATCCGCCCGATATTTCTCGATCATTAACAATCACTCAAACAATCAAACATATTAAAAACAATCGGAATTGATACAAAATTAATTAATAACATTACAAAATGATTAGAAATGGTAATTAGAGATACTTAAATACAAAATTATTTACAGAAATCCTTTCAAACGGTAGAAAATCGTCCTGTAGACATTGTAAATTACAGTAATACATGGAATTACAAACTTTTAAGAAATTCTCTTGCACCATTCGGTTCTTAAACATATTAAATGGTCTTTAAATAATTTTCTTACCTAAAACAAAGTCTATATACACTTATTTACAAGAAATTACAAAATAAACTTTCAAATCACTTTCAAGCAAACTTTGGCTCACTACAAATATTTCACACAGTACAATATTATTCAAAATTCAGGTATTAGGGCTGTTACAACCCCTCCCCAGGATTCACTTAATTTTACACAGATAAAATTGATTGAATCCGTCACGAATCTAAGCAGGTTGAATGTACACATAATGCAGACACGAACAGATTACAATCAATCAACCATAATGACTTTTACAATGAACAAGTACAATTCTTCATACAACATCTGCACATAGTCCATGACACTGATTTTGTTTACAATAATCGTCTTTTCTCAGATCCAATCATTTTATCATTTACTGTTTTTACCCACCAAACGTCCAATGCCATCACCTTAAGTTACAATTATTTTCACTCCAAATTACACACTTGATGTCTGCTTGTTTATGACAACAGTCTATTTACATTTTACAGCTGATAATTTGTCATCTCAATGTAGAAAGTTACCACATCATGAAAATACCAAAAGTCTCTACACAAAACTGTCACAAATTATACATTGAAATGCTTACATCTGCATCTGAACTTAAGTACTCACACAAACTATTTACATGCATCAATTGATAAACTTATTTACAAATTAGATATTTACAGGCTATTGACCCCTCCCCAAACCATGCATTTCAATTAATTCTCATAAGTGGGTTTCAGGATTTCCCTGGAAACCCAGAACCATGTAAGTTACTTTTTCCTAACCTTCCAGTTTTCTTCAACTTTTGTATACACATTTAATATTACATTTCTATTTTCACAAAGCTTCCTTATATACATACAGAAACACAAACTTCCAATCATCTCAGACAACAGACTTTGGTACCACCACGCAACAGCTGAGACATACAATGGTTCTGTTTTAGCAAATTGATTGTCACTTAAAAGCAATGTTGCTGACTCAACTGGTAATACAAATTTATTATTCTCACTACTACAGTTTAGTCCATCATTACTCCCAACCCCACTCTTCATCATCTGATTGCTACTTAAACTTACCAAATTATATGAATCAGTACCTAAAACTGTTTTAACATCTGGCTTACTGACTTCATCCACCAAATAATTATTTTTCTCAGCAACTACTACTTCACTATCAGCTTCCACATCAAAGAGGGTACAAAACATAGTGTCATCTAAGTCACATTCTGTACAAATTTTCCAGATAAGAAACTGGTTCAGATAAATCCTTACTCCCACCCATTTCTTCATTATCATTATCTACACCAAATACAGAGCTAAATAACGTATCAGCTAGGTCAAAATTAGGACATTTTTCCAACTTAGGGATTGGTACATAAGGCTTTTCAACCTCTCTCTCTTCAGAAGACAAATACTTTGACTTACAATTCTCCTCCTCATCTGGGTCTCCTATCCACACCACTGTATCACCTTCATCTTCAAGATATCTGAGAAACTCCTCGATTTCAGCACTTCTACAAACTTCATTACCACCTATACAAGCCCACATGGTCCCAACTATGCCATTCTGAACCTTACAAGTTTCCGATAGCCACACTGTAGTATGCACTATAAATTCTGCGCCCCTTTTTGTAATTAAGCTGTGACCATTTCGAAAATCTTCTACATGAAAATTATTACTTTCGCACACTGATTCTAGTGATAAGGTACAATGGTGGTCCCCTTCCCGCTTTATCTTATTA
This sequence comes from Vandiemenella viatica, assembly GCA_031002005.1. Taxonomy (NCBI): domain Eukaryota; kingdom Metazoa; phylum Arthropoda; class Insecta; order Orthoptera; family Morabidae; genus Vandiemenella; species Vandiemenella viatica. Next base: position 130,075,638 of record CM061919.1, read on the forward strand.
TCAATCTTTAAATCATCAACATCATTAATTACATCTATCATAACCTTATCCTGAAATTCACTTGCTGCTACCTCTACCTCTTCCAATAAATCTTCTCGGGGATTATTCATAAAAATGGTATTAACGCTATAGCAGTTGGTACCTGGACCCACCATCTTACCCACCACTGCGGGGCCCGTCACAGAGGTGGTCTTTAGTTTGCCTGCCCTCCATGCTGCCTTTCCCTTTCAGACTGAGGGTTCTGTTCTCTCACTTCCCCATTATCATTCCTTCTTGCGTAATTATCACGATCCCGTCCCCTCGATCTACCATCCCTTGACCCATTACTCCTTCTAGGGGGACTCCTGCTGCCCCTCCTATGGTGTTGATGGTGGTAATGTTGTTCATTGAATGACTCCTGGGCATCCAAGCATCTCAACAATTTAGAAACTCTATCCACATTTACTACATCCAAAGTGGCAATTAAATTTCTTGTTTGCTGGGGTAACCTAGCTCCTATCAAATCAATGAATTCTTCCTCTCCATAAGGATGGTCTAAATACTTACAACGGATCCAACATTTATGAAAAAAATCATGTTGAGTTTCCCGACCAGGTTTATAGGGCCTTCCAGTCATCAACTATCTCTTTTCTTGAATCTGCCTGCTTGTCGACCAAAAATGTTTCAAAAAGTTTTCTTTAAACAGATTGTAGTCAGTTACTTCCCTAGCTTGTCTGTCACCACATGCCCTAGCATAAGACTTTAGATGTTTAGCCACAAGTGCAATTTTCTTATTATCGGGTAACAAATTAAAATAGTCTGATTTTTCAAAATTATCTATAAATTCAATAGGGTGAAGCCTCCCACTATCATCATAGAATTCAAATTCTTCTTTTACATCGACACTGAAATTTGGATTACCTGTTAAAGGAATCTGACTTAACTGAACCTGTAACCCAGTAACCCTTTTTTCTAACTGATTTACATTACTTTCTAATCCACGCGCTAACTGTTCCTGTTGATTTACCAATGCATTAACATTTTTCCCTATACCGAACACTTCCTGTCTTAACTCATTAGCTTTAACATCATTAGCTTGGAATAAAGCAACATATTCCTCCCTCATCTTATCACAATTTTCACTGACTTCCTTCACCTCTTTATAAATCAAATTTTCACATTCAGCCTTATTCTGTTCACAAAATTTTGTAACTTTCTCAAATTTCTCCTGACATTCTGTTACTACCTTCCCCAATTTAGAATCTAAATTGTTAATATCTTCCTTGAATTGAGAGCTAAAACCCTGAAATTGCTCTGTGATTTTAACATCAAAACATTTAGTCAAATCAGAGAATGTTTTATCATTGTTTTGTTGCAGTTGAGAAAACTTATCATTAATTTCAGAAAATTTGCTTTCAAATTTGGAAAATTTATTATCAAATTTGCCATCAATTTCGGAAAACTTACTGTCAGTATCACTTTTTAACTCATTTCTAAATTCAGAAAACTTACTATCAAGTTTACCATCAAGTTCAGAAAATTTTGCATTAAAATTGGTTACAAATGACTCTAGAAAAGCTTGCAGGTTCTGATTATCAGCCATTTTTAGTAATTATCAAAATCAACATAAAAAACAAAATTAAGGAAAATTAAAATCTTTCCAATCTGTCACACTATAACATGCAAAAGAAATCACTTGAATATTCAATGCCGTACTTACAGTTATTCCTCACTTTTGTATCACATTAAATTTCACTTAGAAGCACTTATTTAACCATTAAACACCACACTGACTTCAAACACTTAACCACACTTTTCACAATTCACTGTAGGAAGACGATGTTGAGGCCGAAGAAAATCCACTCGTCGTCGGAAGATTACAGCCGATTCCCGATGGAAAAATCTCCGCCTTAGGCCGAAGAAGGTCCGTTTGCCGTCAAATCCGTGTCGCCTATATAAGCTCTACGTGTGGCGTAGCCGGTCGAAATTTTCTCGCAAGTTATGTTCGCTTATCGCCGATAATCCGTCGCAATTTTCTGCAGATTCTTTTTAGAAGATAAACATCCCACAGATGTTTAAGAACTTCTCGTCATGTCAACGGTCGCCATGTTAAGGTTCTTCTGGTGGTTTAATTTACTGCATTTATTAATTAAAAAGTCCACCAAAAAACAATGTATGTTGATGCTCGTTTATTTTCAATCAAAACAAGTCTGCGACATTCACAAGCATAGTTGTTACAATCCAAAGATGCAATACTGACTTACTGAATACTTGAATTGAATCGAAAATGAATGAAAACTTGCATGAATGTCTCTGTAACACTGAATGAATACTCTGTCCAGGCGATCTGTTTATATAGAGTCTATCGAATTTACGAGAATTCTTCAAAGGCATCCGCCCGATATTTCTCGATCATTAACAATCACTCAAACAATCAAACATATTAAAAACAATCGGAATTGATACAAAATTAATTAATAACATTACAAAATGATTAGAAATGGTAATTAGAGATACTTAAATACAAAATTATTTACAGAAATCCTTTCAAACGGTAGAAAATCGTCCTGTAGACATTGTAAATTACAGTAATACATGGAATTACAAACTTTTAAGAAATTCTCTTGCACCATTCGGTTCTTAAACATATTAAATGGTCTTTAAATAATTTTCTTACCTAAAACAAAGTCTATATACACTTATTTACAAGAAATAACAAAATAAACATATCAAATCACTGTCAAGCAAACTTTGGCTCACTACAAATATTTCACACAGTACAATATTATTCAAAATTCAGGTATTAGGGCTGTTACAACCGTTTGACTGATTATCATCAAAGTTGGCATATACATGTAATTTTTCATGGAGAATCTGACCAAAAAATAAATTAAAAAAACCTCCCCTCTCCCCTTTACACCCCTTAATTTTTATACAAACCCACATTTTTTATCCGATTTCGATGAAACTTTGGACATGTATAGTAAAAAATAAAGAGAAAAATACTATCAACTTTTGGTTTGAAAAAACTGAAGCCCTCTCCCCCTATCCACCCCCTAAATTTTTTACCAATGTTCTTTATACAATGCCACAGTTGACACATTTAACTGGTCTCCATTAAAGTTGGCATATACATGTAATTTTTCATGGAGAAGGTTTCTGACAAAAAATTAAATAAATAAATAAACCACCCCATGTCTCCCTTTACACCCCTTAATTTTACAGAAATATACATTTCTTATCTGATTTTTATTTAACTTTGCCCATGTATACTTTAAAACAAAGAGAAAAGTCCTATCAATATTTGGTTTGCCAATGCTCAACCCTTTCCTCTTTCAACCCCATTAACTTTTGTCAATGTTCTTTATAAAAAGCTACAGTTGCAATCGTTTGACCGATTACCATGAAAGTTGATGCTTATATGTATTTTTTTTCATGAAGAAGGTGTCTGACCATAAGATCTAAAAACCACCCTCTCTCCCCATTAATGCTTAATTTTTATACACAACCTCAGTTTTAAATCCGGTTTAGACAGAACTTAGCAAATTTTTACTATAAAAGAAAGAGAAAAATGATGCCAACTCTTGGTTTGCAAAAAATGAACCCCTCTCCACTTTTCCACCCCCTTGATTTTTGTCAATTTCTTTTTAGAAAGCAACAGTCGACACAATTTGACTGATCTTTATTAAAATTGGCACATTTATATGTAATTTTTTTATGGATAAGATCTCTGACCAAAAAATAAAAAAAACTACCCTAGCTCCCCTTCCCTTAATATTTGTACAAAACCCACATTTTGATTCGATTCAGTGGAACTTCGCATGCGTATACTTTAAAACAAATAGAAAAAGAAAAATACTGTCCACATAACTTTCACAAAAATGCAAACCTTATCCCCCTTTCTACCCCATTAATTACTGTCAATGTTCTTTATACAAAGCTACCGTTTCTTTCTGATTTTGAAGGAAGTATGCACATATATACTGCAAAACAAACAGAAATATACTGTCTACATTTGGTTTCGAGAGTCCAAAACGCCGCTCCTTCCTTTCCATCATTTAATCTACAGTTTCTATCCGATTCTGAAGGAAATTTGCACACGTATACTTTAAAACATACAGAACAATTTTGTTTAAATTAGGTTGCTGAAGCCCAACCCCTCATCCCTTCTACCCCCACCCCTCCTAATTTCCAAAGTTCTTTATAGATACCCACAGTTTTTTCAGATTTCCATGGACCACTGCACATATACTTTTTTTTTTTTTTTTTTTTTTTAATTGTCTATATTCTGTTTACAAAACCCTACAACTCACTCCCTTACTGCATTTAATTTTGGCAAATGTTCTTTACACAAAGCTACAGTTTTATCTGGTTTCAATGGAAATTTGCACGTGTATACTTTAAAACAAAGAGAAAAATACTGCCCACACTAGCTTTACCAAAACCAAACTACTCTTCGTCTCCAGACCCCTTAATTGTTTTTTTTTATACATACCTACACTTTTATCTGATATCAATAGAAATTTACACACATATACTTTAAATCAATCAGAAAGGGCAGTCTACATTTGTTATACAAGAGCTCAATCCCTCTTCCCTTTACCCTCACCCCTTTTAATTTCCAATGTTCTTTACAAAATATCCACAGTTTTAAATCCCATCAAAATCAGTTAAGCTATTTTTAAGTCATGGCATAATATTTATAAAATAAATGTGTCGTAATGTCTCAACATGTACTTCAGATTTCAACTTTGATCTCAAGCTTTCACGTTGTGAAAACCAATTAAAAATCTATTTTTTTTGTGTGTGATGCTGGAGCAAACAGATATATTCCAGAGAGATTTCTGTATGTGGTATGTATTAATGCCCAGATGTTTCATGTTTCGGTTATCGAGCAGCAGCTTTAACAGATGTTATGATAAGATCGAAACATAGCCTGACATTCCTTAACACAACACCGAATTCACCCCGTTCTGGAAGTGGTTGTGGTATATAAAGACAGAATTCTTCTTTGAAAGCAAGCGCTTTAATCTCTGAGCTACCAGGAAGTTCGCAAAATGGGAACTGCTGCGGCATATTTAAAATACTAAACGAAGTATAATACCACTAAAAATTTAAAAATAAAATAATTGTTTAAAAAAAACATAAAAACCGCCTTCAAAAAAAGCACTAAAAATTTTAAAATAACTTTATACCTTGCTTAGGAAAAAGTAAATCTAAATAGACAACATTTTACATTACTTTCATTGAAATTTTGACATTAATGAGTTATTTTTGGAGTCGGTGCCAGCGAAAGCAAGAAAAACAAAAAGATAAAAACAATAAGGAATAACAATAATACATAAAAAATCATGTTACTGCTTACCTACAATTAATGCTAAAAACATGTTTCAACAAAACTGAAACATACAGATGATACGCCGATATTATACTATGTAAATCGTTTAATTCATGATGCTACCTACCAACTGACACTGTAGCGCCAGAGATATACCTGGATGACCATTAAGGCCAAGCCACAGATTAAAATACTGTTAATTTGTTTCCCTAAGATGTCTCCCACAATAACACTATCTGCCTCACGACATGCTGTAAAATATTGGGAATTTTTGTTCGTACTCCCCGTTTCGCCTCTAACGCCAAAAGAAGTTCAGTAATTCGATCTTCGCGATGTGACAGCTGGCACGGATTCCAAAAATAACTAATTAATGTCAACATTTCAATGAAAGTAATGTAAAATGTTGTCTATTTAGATTTACTTTTTCCTAAGCAAGGTATAAAGTTATTTTAAAATTTTTAGTGCATTTTTTTGAAGGCGGTTTTTATGTTTTTTTAAACAATTACTTTATGATACTACATTTCCTACCCTAACTTTTAGATTTATGCCTTTTAAAAGTTCTACATGTTTCATAATCATGAAATCTTACAAATAAAAGACATAATTCATTAAATTGAAAGAAAGTAAGAAACTGGAATTTGTGAAGCTTAAAATATCATTAAAAGTCAGTACTGAAATTAATTTAAAGAAGAATTGTAATATGAAGAATCACAAAATGTACACACTTTAAGGGTTAATTAAATTGAAACCATATGATATTTTGGGAAAGTTATGAAGGGATAAAATGTTTCTAAAATTAATCTTTATGAGCTGCAAAAGTTTCAAAGAAATAAGTGAAGTTGAAATTTGAATTATTTAGTGGAAAGTTACCCGAGGAACAGTAGAAAAACTGAAGTGAAAAATATAGTAGTATAATTTAATAAAGCACTCTCTTAAAGAATAAGTATAAGTATAAGTAGTAAAATTTAAAGTATAACTTACTAAAATCTCAAGGCATGACATATCTGTTAAAAAGATACATGAAGAAATATCGAAGCATCTTTGAGCTAGAAATAGGCCAAATCTATAAAATAGTCCCCGGCACATGGCCTATTTGTGTGATTTTCAAGCCTATTGGTTGCATGTGTGTCAGTTGGTTACCAGGCTTGTAAGCCTAGCACAGTGATACATTATAGTTGGAAAATGTGATTTCTTGTGGCTGTGTACATTCTGCAAAAGTTGCTTACAAATTTGCAGATGGAAGACATTAAATTTTGGTAAATACTGTCTTCAGTAAATTCATGTCCAACTGATTACATTCATTTTGGGGAGCGTTATTTTAAAATGTTTTAAATTGAATTTTTTAAAAATTTTGGGGTAACCAACTGATTGTGACTTTGATTTGTAGAATTATTTCACTGACGGAACCTGGAATTATCACTTGTTATTTGAAGCTGATATTTAAAATAATTCTAACTGATACTAGAATTTTGCTGTTTGGAGAAGGAAATATATCAGTTTCAAAGAAATTTTCAAAATTTATTTCAAGTAGTAGTAACCTTCAAAGACTTTAAATATTCAACAGACAGTTTTACTTCATAGGAAGAAGGCAACCAAGTATGTGACAGTTAAAGAACTGTGCAAATACATTGAAATTATTTAGGTGTGTGGTATGAGTCAACAACAATGTATAATCATATTTAATAGCATTACCTTGCTGTTATACTCCCAACAGTAATTTTTTCTTTTACAGCATAGGTGGCAAGAAATGGTTTCAAAATCTCTCATTTATTCGAGGGATTGATAAGGAGATATACCAGAGAAGTAAAGGATTTGGGTTATGAGGCTTTGGTCAGACCATTGCTTGATTATAGCAATGTAGTATGTAACCTACATTCTGGTTATTAAATTCAGGAGTTGGAGAGGATGGAAGGAAGGGCTTCTAGATTTTTCCCTGGAAATGACTTTAAAACATAATCATTAACTGATATAGTAAGGAGCTGGAAAGGGATTCATTGGAAGACAGGCGGAGGTTGAGAATGTACAAGTCATATATTTGTGTTGAGACATGGAAAGATATTGGTGGAAGAATTGAGGGAGATGCATTGAAGGCAAAAGATGACCATGACCACAATCTGGAACTTGATTTCAAGCATAAGTGTAGGTGAAAATTTTCTTGTTTAAGGTGTCAGGAATTAGAATAAATTACAAGGAAACTGGTGAATAATTTACCAAAAATGCTGAAATAATTTAAAACTAGAATGTATAGAGCACCAAAGAAAGCAGGTACAAGAAAGGGGGAAATGAGTGTGTAAAGAAATTGCCACCAGAGTGTGCATTCCGTCACAATTGAATTAAATTATAATTAAGATATGTGCAGTAGTGTGGCTCAGAGCATTAGGGTGCCACAAAGTTGACTGAGGAGGTATAGTGGGGCAGGATGGAGTCATGGTCCCTGCGTATCAGCCATCCTTATTGTGGTTTTAGGTGGTTTTCTTCAGCCATCTAGGCAAATACTGGGATCGCTATTCTGTACCTTATAAACTAAACATTACACAAATATAAAATACATTTAGCTCACACAGAACATAGTTATATGTTTCAGAAACAAATGGCTACACATTTGCTTCCACCAATAAAACTATGATGGGCCTAACAAGCTGGTAGTATGACAAACATGTATGCTCCAAAAATCAATAGCAAAGCCAACCTATGGTTGGGAACTGGTCTAGAAGTGATAGACTGTTTTGTTCTATTCAGGAAATATTTTTCCTTTCTTTCCCGGCTGTTGATTTTTCTTATGTGTAGTCATACAAAATAACATGTGTTTTAGACTCTTATTATTATTAATAATAAGCTTTTACTCTGTTATCACATTTATACTTAAAACAGCATGTTTATGTTATTATATACAAAAGTTTGATGAATAAGGAAAAAGGAAGCAGCTTTTAGATGATATAAATAACAAAGGATGGGTAAAATAACCCATCACTTATCAAAGTATGAGGGCTGGGACCAGTGAATAACATAAGACAGACACAAAAATACAATATTTCAGTATAAAACCTTATTCGTGCACTAGAGAATGCGTCATTTGGTTCTGGAGGTGTGCACATCCTGAAGGTTACCAGTCATGGGGTAACCTTCGGTGTGTGCACACCTTCTCTAGTGCATGAATAAGGCTTTATACCGAAGTATTGTATTTCTGTATCTGTCTTACATGTTATTCACTCATCGCAGCCTTCATACTTTGGTAAGTGATGGGGTATTTTCCCTATCCCTTTTTTATTTATATGTAAAAGTTCGTTACATTAATATTTTATTAAATACTTTTAGTAGTCTTTCCTGTTTTCTTTTTAAAAATACTTTCACTTATGTATTTTAGCTTTTAAAACCTCCAGGCAGTATACCTATTGTCTACTGTACTCAGCTAAATGATTTCTGATCTCTCTCTTGTTCAGGATAAAGATATGTTTATATTTAAATTCAGTTTAAATCTTGCTAGTTCTGAGCGTTAACAGTTTCATCCTTGAATTCTGTCAAGTTAGCTAATCAGCACCTTTGCTTTCACTTTCTTACATTTGTGTTATTTACCACAAAAAAATTCAGTATCAGGAATAAAATAACTGAAATAATAACTTTGTTTAAATGACTTGAATGTAACAACTGTATTTCATCTCAAGCATAATTTAATTATTATATACTGCAGTTGAGAAATATTTTAAAATAGTGCCTAAATTTACAATTTTTTTTCAATTTCTTCTGTTTGTTGTTTATTTTTAATCTTAAGTTAGACAACTGATACTTGCTTTCATTAGTGTATACGGTAAATGAAGGACATGCAGTCCAAGTATGTATGAGGTTTGCCAGATGATAAATATATTGATATTTTTTAAAAAACTGCTTCTTTCATTTAATATCCCTGTATATGAATAAAATTTCAAAATATTTAGTTAATATTACTCAAGTACAAATATGCTTTGAAATTTTTTCACAGGTTTAAAGGGATTGTTCTGAACTACAACAGGTAAATTGTCTTATGCATAAAATTGTACCTGCATCAGCAGTTGATCCAGTGCATTGTTTCCTAAGAACAAACCAGTAAAATGCATTACTTTTGCATATGTAATTATGTAATATATTGTGTTAACATCGTTCACTGTAGTTCATATTTATATTTATTTAAAAATTTGGCCGCACATGTTTCCTATAATGTAGTAATTTGAGCAGACTTCTTTTAAAATTACACTGACCTTTTAGTACCTATCTTCACTTATGTAGAAAAGCGAGGTATGTCTGGCAAACCTTTTGCATATATTTTTGCACATCAGTACAGACATATTCCTATAAACAAACCACACTGCATGCCAAGATAAATTTTATAAAAGCAATGCCTTATTCACAAGAGAAATAAGAAAGGTGCTAATTAGCTACACAGCAGATATCTGCTGTCACCGACATTAAACATAAATTATTACTGATTAGAAAAGAAAACATGATAACAATTGACTTGTTTAATGAACTACAATCATACTGAGAAAACAATATGAAACCTGTTGCCTGATTATCATGAAATACTTTTAATAACACAGTCATTATATTTTCTAAAAAAACTTGCATTTAATGATCTTAATTATTAGACACAGCCAGATTATTGTTAGAAGTAAACTAGGAAATTTGTAAAAAATTTGATAGGACCATTAAACTGAAAATTTGTCCTATTATTATTATTTTTTCTTTACTTTCAAAGATGTTAAGCAATGTTGTTACTAAAAATGAAATAAAATTCTTGTTACTTTTATTTCATATCTATTAGTTATTATGGACATGTAAATGTTATTTGTTATGTATGCCATATATAAGAAGTGCTATTGAAAAAATGGCCCACAAATATATATTTGTGTGACTCTGTGTTCAGTATTTACATTACTTAATTCATGAAAATTTATTAAACTACTTCACCAATCATACTAAAAACAGGCATATTCAGTTTATAAAACCACATGTATGAAATCCATTCAAATCTTGAACTAAGCTTTTTACAAAATTTAAATCCAATTTAGATATGTGCAATTACTTTCACACTGTCTTAAGGTGTGATTGATTAAATTTTTTGCTGCTCTATCTAAACATTTATGAATCATCATTCAAATTAGTCAATTTTGAGAGGTTAAGTTGTGGCTTAAATCTAATTTCTAATTATTTATAAAACAATTACAAAAAATAAGTTTGATGTTGCAAGATATAAGTAATGTTTTGTTTTGGATTGTAGGTTTTAATGCTGCTATGGGTATTGGGGAGGAAAGTTGGGACGTGGGGGCACATGTTTATTTGTCTTCTCATTGGTCCCATAAAGAAATCTTATGAGAAGTTATGTCTCCCTCCTCTGATTGTACTCTATTTCCATATATTTTAAAGTAATGAAGCAACTTTAGAAATGTAAATAAGTCCAAGTTAAATCATGTGAAGCTGTTGTTATGGTTATGTAGGCTGTTTGATTACCAACCAAAATTATGATATTTAAATTGTAGAATTGTTGACCAAATAAAACTTCAGTTACCAAATGTTCTTATGTAAATTCCAATTTGATCATTATGGCTGCCACACAATTTTACATTGAAAATATTTAGTGATTTTAAATTAAATAGAACATGGAAGATGAGTGCACAAACTGACTTGGATTTATCATCCTTTTTTCTTCAGCAGTTTCCCCAACACCACCAATTGTTAAAAGTGTATTGATCAAACTTGGCAAATCCAATGAAACAGGATCTAGTAGAAGCAGAAAGGCTTTATCATAAATTATTAGTCCTAGTCATTTGTAACACCATTTACACTTACACTTGCCCCAGGAACTTCACAAACTGAATAAAAAAATATAGCAAACTGCCCACATACATGAGTACTAAGCTTACCAATGTCTTCAGATTAACTTCTTGAAACTATATGCACAACTTATAAGATCTTACTTGTGCAGGTTCAAAGCATGCAGACTACATTCGCAACTTATGCACATCCTTCTATGTCCTTCTAGTCAACTGCCACTACTAGACTCCTGAATGACACACCTGCTCTCTGGCCTTCACTTAATTTCAAGTTCTGGAACTTGCCATTTAAATCAGACATTTTATTAGCTTGAACTACCTGGTATATGCTGGAAAAATTACTTCTAGATCTAAGTTGGAATTTATGAATACCTAACTGTCCCATTATAGATATTTCACATACAAGCACTGCCCTAATATTCCACAAATGCAGTATACTACATAAAACCCTTTTTTTTTGATAAAAAATACATGCATACTTTAATAATTTTTAAGAGAACAACATGTGTTGGGAGTGTAAGGATTTGGGCTAGAACTCTTCCAACCATGTGTTCAATAAAAGCAAGCTCTTACAGATATATCTTTACAGCTTATCTTATTGGGCATTTCACTTTAAAAATATAGTGATCTATCAATTATTTCTTGTATTACTTTCATGTTAATTTATTTCATATTTGTTTTGGATTCTCATGTAGAAGTCATCATATTTTATGTGCATTGTCAAAAGCAAATCTTTTGTTTCACATTTGAATGTTTCATTTAATTTGTTATTAACCTTCTATTTCTGTAGGAAATAGGTTTTTACAGCAGCATAAATCATTAATGATAGCTGTAAAAATTAGAAAACAGCAGTCTATTTATCCACACAGATGAAACACATTAAACTTATACTATTACAGTATCAAATTAATGGATATTAGTGATTTTATACATAAAGTTTAATATGTAAAGATTTAACTTTTAAAAAATGATTCACTTTTATATCCAGCACTCCATTTTGACTAGATTTTTTGAAATGTTGTGCTTGATTTATAAATAGAATTATAGTTTGTGATTTTTTGAATCAGTAACTGGAGAGATGTTATGTTTTGTTTATATAGCTACTATGCATAACAATTTTTCCTCACTTTATGCTTTAATTTCTTAAAAGTGTTAATTAGTCCAGTACTTGAGCAAAAATATAAAAATAAACACTCTAAAATTTGAAAACAGAAGCTATTCCACAAATCTTGAGAATCAACAAAAGAAATGAGTAATAATAACGAAGTAGTTACAGTTAGAGGGAAAGGTGTTAAAGGTATACATATTGAACTTGAAGTATAATATTTGAGGTGAAGAAGCAACTGGAGACTAAATTAGTCCTGTAGAGTACTCAGTAGCTACTTGCAGGGAAGAAGTATTTAACTAAGGTAACAATGATTAGAGCTGTATCAACTTACAGAGTGTTATTTATCATTAAGTTTTATAATTTTTTACAAGAATGCTTGTTTCCTACTTGATGTTATGATTCAATTGGTTATCACTTTTTAAAATAAAGTTTGAATAAACTGATTGAAATTTCTACCACTTATTTTACAGATCAGTTCACAGAGAAAAAATCATTTTAATGACCAGAACTGACGTAGGCTGAGTAGTTTTCAGGTTATATGCCAACAGAAAAAGTTTGTGTCAAAATATACCATTTCTTCATACTTAAACAATTACAACTAAACTATTACAGGAAAATTGTCCAAATATCAAAGAAATGTTTCAAATCTGATTTTTGTTTTTCATTATTACACAGTACTGATTATAAAAAAGTTAATAGAGTCAAATCCCAAAATTCTGATGTGTAATTCCATTGAATGTCACAAGGAGTCTTCAGTAATTTATTTGAAAGCTAATAAATTTGTTATAATCAATATCTGTACCACAGATGCTAAAAAAATTATTATACTTATTTAGAGGAAACTTTTTGAAAATACTTCTTGATCCTGTTATTTTAAAACTTAACATTTTTCTATTTTTTTTTTTTTTAACATACCAAATAGTAAATGTGAAATATTGCTGTTATAGATATAAATAGTGTGCCTGTATTCTTGAAAAAGTAACTTTTTTCATGATGTATTGCTTAATATTTCCCTGAAGTAAGTAATAGATTGGAAAAACAATGATAATTTTTCTTGTAAAAGTTTATACTTTTCGTAAATATCAAAAGGTAATCACAATCTTCTGAATTAAGCTTTTGTTATATGTCATGTCAATGAAAAGTCTGCAATTGCGTAATGACTTAATCTTCTCTGAATTCTAACTGTGCCTGGTACCCTATAGTTGAGAACATCCACCAAACTACTGGTTTCACCCCAACAGATAAAGATATTTACATAAAATAACACTGTAGACTTCCTGCTAGTTGAGAGATGAGATATTTTAAATTAAGTTTCTTTACATTGTTCAGTAACAGAGAGAAAATTATTATCAGACATCATGTAAAGCGAACTTCCATCAAACCCCCTTCATTAGTAAAATTTTTATAAGCTCACCTTGAAGAAAGCTGTTACTAGCACCAGCCTCACCCAACTACTTAAAAATTTTCCTACATCGCGCCACCCACTAAACACACATCCTCCGCAGGATGCTAATTTTTCCTAGTTGAGGGCCCTCCTTATATTCATTCTGAGTGTTGTGATGTCAAAGTGGATTTTGGACTGACAGAGAGAACCCTTACTTTTACTCTGATCACTTTGAAATTTTAATATTTTGTGGATTGACATTTAAATGTTATTTCACCTTATGAAGACTTTCCCTCTAAGTGTGGTAGTTTTGAGATAAAAATTTCCAAAGTTAAAAATAATTTCATTTACTATTACTCGAAAAATTCTTAATCTCTTGGGTAATTTTTGTTATTAAAACAAACTATATAAAATGCCCATACTTATGGTTTATGTTACAAAACTGTCCTAACTTTCATTGTATTGCATCATATTTAATTTTTCAAGATCTACAACTGATATCTAGCTGAAATAAACTTTATTGTTATTCACAAAAATTCAGCTTTTCAATGGGTTTTTAATTTAGCCCCCTAAATTATTGTCTTCCTTTACTTTACTTTATTATACTTATATCAGTTGCCATCTATTGTTTATGAAGGAGGGCTTCATTGTCCACCATGATGTTAAAACTTTAATTTTTCTTTTACTGCCCTAATGTTACTGGAATCGATAAACAAAGTGAATGTTCTTAAACAGTGAAAATTTCTCTTTTATCAGGAGGTACTTTCCATACCGTCTGCAGCGTAATTCAGCAAATTTTCAAAATTGTTCAATCAATAAATTTCTATTTTCTTGTGTAAAAAACCTACTTCTGGATTAGGTATTGACTCTACCTTTTCATTTGTTGTAATTCTTTTTATGCTGAACATTTTGAGCTATTAACCATTATTGTAGTTTGAAAATTAAATATGTTATCTTATGTCTCCATGTGGTCATTTTATACTTAAATTCATTCTAGCTCTTTAACTAAATTTTCTAGACCCTAAGTGTCAGACCTCATTTTGATTGGAATTCTATTTTACACCTCTGAAAATGAATATTGCCAAAATACTTAAAAAAAAGGGAAACCCCGTTTTATTACTTTTAGTGACGTTTTTATTTGAAGTCTACCTACTAACATGTTTTCTGACCCTTCAAATGCTTGAATGAAAATTCTGTAGAATTGTTCCGCCATTGATTTTATTTATGCAAAGTGCCCTTTAAACTAATTTTGACGATATATTGGGAAAAATAAGATTATATAACAGTTATCTTTAGAATTTATCTTTAACTTTGTGTAATGACATAAGAGCTATGTCTGCAATTGTCACAATTAAATTACTAAGCAGTTCTGTAGAAAATAAATTAGGATCAGGAAGCTTTGTCCAACACTAATGCAGATAAAAGCCGGAACAAATATACATGAGAACCCACATATTTTTTTCTTATTGCTTTATGCATCATTGATGTCGAAGTCATCAGAGGGGTGAAAGGAATGGGAAGGAAATTTGCTATGGCCTTATGGAAGAACCATCCTGGAATTCATCTAGAGTGATCTGGGGAAACCATATAAAACCAAAATCTGGTTGGCCTAACTGGGATTCAATCCCGCATTCTCTTGACTGTGAGGCTAGAGCATTAAAGCTTGCGCACCATGCTTGTTGGCAAAATTTCAGTATAAACCTAATTCATTAATGAAGTCTAGCTGACGAAGTCGGAAAGTGACTTAAAAACATTGTATCGAATTATTGTGCTCCAACCCTTCTCCCTCCCCTTTTCCCACCCCAGTAAGCACTGAGAAGAAGTCATAATGCCTTATTCATGTTTGAGGTGAGACAAATGGCAAAGCATCAGATGTGTCCAATGACTCAAAATAATTTAAAATGTGTTCATGTTTGTTTGTTGCAGTCACCTTGCTTTTATCTGCAGTGAGTGATGACCTTACTTTTGTTCCTTATTTTCGCTGTCAAACAGGTCTTACTTTGTAACTACTAAGTGGTTCTCTTAATAGGAATATGTGTTTTGAAATCCAGCATTCTCCAATAGCATTTCTGTACCCTCTTCTACTTTTTTAAGTAGATTGAAAGCTTCATTTCATAAGAAATCTACATTGTTTACATTGATATATACTTATCAAAGTATTTATTAATTTGAGTTTAAATTACTGTTCTCATGCTTTTCAGAAGTCATCTTGGAAGGACTGGTTATATAACCACACATACAAACAAAAGCAATACTCTGTTAATAATTTACATACATGGCTGCACTGATATGCTGAATGTTCTTGAATGTTGTGTTGCATTGTACCTCCCATGTACTTCACCTGAGTTTGGAAAAACTGAAAACAATGACATTCTTGCAGGCTGTGGTTTCAAAATTATTTGATAGAAATTTTTGCATGGTAGTTTTAGATCTGTAGAGTATGAGCATAATAATTTCTGGAACAGTTTTGCTTATAGTCTTATGCACCACTATGTCCTTATACAAACCTCCAATTACCATAACAAATAAATAAATAAAAAGTTATTGCAGTCAGTAGCATCAGCATTATACTTTATTAAATATTTAATTACTATTGCTTATTTCTTTTTCTCAATAAATATCTGATGATTAATAATTTATTTTCCATTTGTATGGGGTGCAATTATTTAAGTTTCACTCTTAATAGAATGAACTCCTATGCACCTGTTGTTACTGGGTAGCAGCTGTTACAAGCAGAAAATCAGTAGCTATTCATTCAAGTTATCATATTTATTTTGATTTGTGTTAAAAGTGTATCTTACTTATAGCTTTATGGTATTTTAATTTCAGGTTACAGAATATCTCTACTTCCTAAAATTTCTCTTCAGTTTCTGATGCTAGAGGAAACTAATGTGCTAACATGATTTGATTAAGTTAAATGCATATTGTTAAAAACAAATTAATGCAATATCTTGTATGCCATCACACTGTTTCTAATTAATCCATAATTATTTTATCTCTATTCATGTAATGATCTGATGATCAGTGTTTGGAATAAAGTTGATGTATACATTATATTTATGTTTTTACACAGATACATAGGAGAAATTCAGCCTGAACAAAGTAAGCAGGCACGGGTCACACCAGGTACTTTGCCACTTGGAAACCAAAATCCAATAATCACTGTGACTGAACATACACCAACACCATCCCCAGATTACTTGAAACGACAGGTAAATAGATGTTGCAATTTATTGGATAGTCTGATGAAAATTGGGTTAAGAAAATAAAGTTAAGGAAAATAAATTTTCATGGTTTCTAACTTAATTTCAATTAAAATAAAATTGGATAGGCAAAGAAACCTGTCACTTACTAGACATGAAGGCAGGAAGGCAGAAGGGTAAACTTTTACAATATTTAGGAGGCAAGATGTATGGCAGGAGGAAAACTGAATGTGGTAGGTCTGGATGTGTACACATTTTCCCCCATCATTTGTTCGCCTCCTATATGATTAAGATTAATGATTGAAATATTGTAAAGTATGTTTGTGTGTGTGTGTTTTTTGTGTTTGTCTGGCCCTCCTGCCTTCATCTGTCGTAAGTGACAGGTTATTTTCTCTGTTTGATCTTATTATTACATGGTTTTCCTTTTCTTTTACCATTTGAAACATTATTTCCCCTATTTTGTAAGTTATAGCACACATTATTCCAACAAAACAAAACACCTATGCCACAGCTCGCTGTTATATCAGCAAAGAGTCCCTCACATACTCTCTACCAGAGATATTTTACTTCACTAAGCTTAGCACTAACCACTTCTTAGTTCTATTCATCCTGGATCAATGATGCAGAACAACCTCGTAACTTTGCCAGCCTGTTGATGTGAATAAAATTCATTTTTCCATTTCTTAATTCTGTACATCACATCATTCTCTTCACCATTTCTGGCTTTGGTGTGGTGACATCCTCTTCAACTTTCTCTCAAGACAACAATGACACCTTTTCCAAGCAATTCCTTATGAAGACCTCAATTATCAATGACTCTGTTCCACTTACCAAAGTCTTTGCAATAACTAAGACATGGTGATGCACTTCTTCAATAATCTGCACACAATCTTCACAAAGTTGCACTTCACATACTAGTTCTGAATTGGCTGGTATTACAACTCTATTTACTACAATGGCATTTACAACACTGGAACTCCACAAGAACTGCCCAGTCAAGTGCACAAATAAAATTTAACGTAATTGAAATTCAAATGAAGGAACTTTCCAATGGCAATTTCCGGACACACCCATTTTAGAATTGCTGGGTTCAGTAATAAATTCAGTCCTGTTACAGGCATAATCCGTGTAGAATTACTGTTAATTATAGTTTTATTAAATCAGTCACTAATATAATGTTTGACCCACCTAATGGATGGTGCTGAGACTTCATATACTTTATTATTAATTCGGTTGCCACGGCTGGCTGGTAAGTGTGTTTAGGTGCAATACCAACTCAATGAATTGTTTAAATAGCCATTACATTTACACACACGTGATCAATGGATGCGTATACACTTTTATTCTAACAGTTTAACTGCTACAAACTCACCGACCACCAATTAACAAATAATGATATTAATGCGAAATTTGCAAGTCCTTCCAAGTGAAAAGTCTAAGTTCAAGAAAGTCTGTACAGTAATTAGTCTGATCAACCTACCCACAACAATCACACGGCCACTAAACACATGTTAATTACACTCCAGGAACGTACTTAAACAGTTCCATGTCTTCTGGCTTATATGCCAGTGTGAATGCAAAAGCCAGCATTCATTTTCCGATGCGGCAGTGCGAATTGTGTATCCAAGTGGACCCGAAAAATTTTCATAAAACACTTGAATACTGATTCACTATATCACTGTTACTGCGTGACTGGAACTGTCATACTGCGAGACTAGTACAACTATGTACCTATCGATTAATAGATCTTCTCTTTCTGATATAATCGACAAGTATACGTATATACATTTTAATAAAAGGTCGCTGGCCTACTGTATTGTGTCACCATTTACCCCTTTCAAATTTCAACTTTAAATTCTTTAAACATTTTTGGTAAATTATTAATCATTTCTCTTGGTAACTTATTCCAATCCCTGACACCCTTACCTAAAAAAGAGAATCTTTTTATATCTTGTAACTTTAACCTGAAGATCAAATAATACACCATTGTTGCTTAAGAAGTCCAAGCCTGAAATGCAGTCACCTGATATATTTGCTACTAGATATGTGCAGCAGAAATTCACTCATTCAAACTGTAAGCTGGTACTGACTGCCCTGTGGCTGTTCTCAACACAAGATTGGTTTACTGTTACACTACTCATTCCATCTCTGTTGCTAAGGGATAGATCTAGATACACATGTATCCACAGTAATTTCACATTTATGTTTGTTTATAAGACCTGACATGTATAGTCTGTATCCACATGTGTGGAAATGGACAATTATAACAAATATAAGGTGGCCCTTCTTTGTTTGATCTAATTTTCAGCCTCTCCAGCTAGCTCCTATTCGTTTCCTGACTTTGGATTCATGCAAAATCACTATGTTGTCTTTCCCCTTCACTGAACCATGACATAGTGGTTTGCTTCGGCATTAAACAGTTCATGCACATAATCTTTTTATGATGATGCTTCTTGAGTATTCCTGTGTAACCAACCTATGTACTCGATGTTCTGGTTTCACCATTTCTTTTTTTTTTTTTTTTTTTTTTTTTTTCATGTCTACTATTAGCACATGTGTGAGAAGTTCCTTCAGGTTGGCCTTGCCACATGTCTGAGCAGCCTGTTTAACATCAGAGTGACCTAACACAGCAGGGAAGTTGTCACAAATCAACTTGCTTAGTGTTTGTTGATCACATCTAGAATAGCAGCATATGGTTAGTCATTCAGTATCCACCTTGATTTCCTGTAAAGAATATTTAGGTTGCCGATGTAGACCATCTTCATATGGTCATCCCCATACTGGTTGCCTAACAGCAGCATATGGAACATGTAGCCATCGGTTTTTGAGCTGGAATAGACTGAACAATATCAACAGACTTCCTTCTCAGTGCCAAAATAAACACAATCTACAAGAGATATTTCACTTCACTAAGTAGGTGGGAATAGACATAGTAACTAGGCCTCCCCCAGGCCTCAGTTTTAGATGATACCTTCAATCCTCACCCTGTTGTACCCACCTCTGACCAGTACAATAGATTCATAGATATAGACCTTACTTCAGTTGTTTTTCTGATTATTTTAAGTGTCACTATTATTATTATTTCTTCTTTTAAATGCCTCATGTTTCTTTCTTGTGATTAATACTTGAGATTATATTATCGTTGATCCCCCTTCCCTCAACCACCTCTGATGGTCAAGTTCATTCTGCGTATGGCTGTGTTGACTGTGAGACTTGCGTGAGCTCTGCCACATGTTTCTTTCCACTTGATAAAGGTTTAACCCCAAAATATTGTGTTTGTATATTATCTCGTGTTGCTGCCGCCCTCCTCCCTTCAACTTTGATGAGTGTTGGGTATAATTTATTTTTCTTTTCCACAATTATATATTACCTAAGTTGAATATTGCTATGGTGTAGAAACATGGAAAAACACACACACTCATAGAGCATTAAAATTAGGTAGGTATGTGTATTTCTGTGTTTCTCTACTTTAGCATTTCCGCCATTCCTTTTTTTAAAGCTGCTTGTCTTCGGAGACTTGTTTGTGGGGGGAGGGGAGGAGGAGGAGGGGTGTTAGAAAGTATAGGTAGTCATTCTGTATGTGTAGATTTTACAGTTTCAGATATTGTTCTCATTATGTCATTTAGCTGAATGTCAATCTACTTTGGGTGGCTGCTATTTAGCTCTACTGGACTGCAGTATTCAGCAGTTTAGAATACTAGGGCAAGAGCTGACGTTCTAAGAGCTACTGCATGTGCTCCCCAATCCCTTCCTGAAATGTGAAGGATGTTATTTCGATTTTTTTATTTCGCTGCTGTTTTATGAATATGTTCTTTATATGTCAGTTACTGGTCCAGATCTGCACCTAGATGCTTTGGGTGAGGATTGTACTTCAGTAATTGGCCTCTGAATTTTATTTGAGGTCTATAGCGGGCTTGCCTATTATTTAGATGAAAAGAACTGACCTCTGTCTTATTTATATTCAGTTTTAGGCACCAAGTGTTGAAGTATACGTTCAGTTTGTGAAGGTCTTCTGTGAGAGTTTCTTCAGATGTTTTGAAGTTGCTAGATTGTTCTGTCATGACTATATCATCAGTATATATAATCTTCCTAGAAGCAGTGGACGGTACCTTTAAAAGTAGTGGAGCCAGTACAGATCCTTGCGGTAGCCCATTGTTTCATCTGTAAGATTTGCTTCTGTTCCCATTTAGGTGAACCTCAATCATTCAATTGCATAGCATGTCATTTAAAAGAGAGACAATCGTTTTGCATGGTATAATTCTCAGGAATTTCAGGATCATTCCCTTTCTCCAGACTGTGTCATATGCTGTAATCCAATCTACGAACACTGCTAAGGTCTTTTTCCGATCTTGGAATCCCTTTTTGATATGGTTGGTCAGCACCATTACCTGGTTGCAGCAACTCTGGTTTGGTCAAAATCCTGTCTTCTCTGTTGGTATGCAGTCAAGAATTTTTTCTGAGATCCTGTTATAGATGGCTCTTTCAAGTAACTTGTAGCAGGATGGCTGTTGGTCTATAATATTTAGTGCTGCATCCAGTTTGCCTGGTTTCAATATAGCTATTACTTTGGTTCTTTTAAGGAGGGTTGGGAAATTTTTAAGATATCCACACCTTCCAGTTCATTAGGACTGCACACATAAAACCACAAATAGATTAAAATCTAGGTATTCAGCATGGGAGTTTGGTCAAGTGCTGGTCCAAAATCACTTCAACATAAACAAAGCACTGGGTGGACCAATTCAAATCCTGACAAATGGGTAGTAATCCAAGATATTACAAGACAGCCTGCTGGATTCAACCTACCCAGGAAAACCTGGATGACTGAATCAAATGATAACAGGTCACAGTAGATGTAACTACTGGATGTACAAGTGGGGAATGATAGAGAATCCTTCTGGTGACTGCAGAAGTCATCAGCAAACCATTCACCATATCACCTCTTAGGAGATTCAATGGTACAAGGCATCAGATTCATGAAGCAACTACAAAAGCAATCGAATGACTGCAATCGTTGGACATCAGTCTGTAGTAACACCCATGTTTGATTCTATTTATTGTGATCCAATGTAGTTATTTTGAATGCTTGTGACATACGAAATAAAGCAATAACACCACAGCAATCTTCAACTTTGGTAAGTGGTGATTATTCTATCCAAATGTTTAATATATCTGCTTTATAAGGCCTTTGGTTCCTTATTGTATGCCTGGAACACACACATAAAAATGACACAGACACAAAGTACATAAAAATTTTGTGGGCTTAGCCCTTCATCAACAAGATAAAAGTGTGGAGGGTTGGTGTTATAGCAGACTGCCTCACTAACTGACTGTTAACCAGTTATTCATCCACTATTGGCAATATTAGAAGATATTGCAGTAATTGAGTTTGATATAGTCTTTTAATACTTTCTTGTTGTAGTAAGTAAACTTTGTTATGTATCTGCCTTTGGTTTTACTTTCTTCCATTATTCAATTATTGTGACCGTTGCAATTACTAAATAGGTATCACTTCCTCATTGTTCATAAATATTCCCTATCTGATTCTAAATTTTGTCATTATGTGGTCTGTTAGGGATTGGTGGCCTTCAGTACTTCATTGTCAAAGTTCATCCTCATTTCTATTTATTGCTGCTCTCCAAATTTGCTAACTACTTCTGAAATTGGAGTGTTTCCAACCCTGACATTTAAGTCACCAAGTATAAGGACATGATTGCACTTATTTATTTTACTAAACTGTTGTTGAAGATAATTTTAACCCTTTCCTACCGGCTATTGGAAAAAAAGGGAAATTTATAATTTCAATTATATATTTGTATAAAGGTACTTGAAATTAAACACACATGTTTTTTTCAAATTTTTTTTTGAACTCTAAGTGCTAATTACTAAGCCGGTACTTATAAGTACCGTCAGGGACTTTGTGTATCACATGATGTACAGAAATAGCAATTGAAATCAATTATGTTCATATTGGTATAAAATATTTGCCTCACGATATTTAAAAAAAAAAAAAATTCTTTTTGCTCATTCAGACACAAAAGACATTGTAGTGCAACATTTGGAATAATGTTTTTACTGTATTTTCTTCGTTCTACATACTTCACATCTTCATCAGATTTTTACAATTTACGGACGGTTTCCAGATCTTACATTGTATTCATTGTAATGTACCGGTACAACTTGTTTTTTTGGTCTGTATGCTGAAAACTTAGAAAATTAATTTTTCGGCAATTTCACGCAGAAATTTAAAAATAAATGTTGTCATTGTCTGACTTAATCATACAACAATATATCAACAGGCTTAACAATGCAGTGGACACTGGTATTGTCGAATTATATGGTGGTAAATACAGTGGTACTTATAAGTACCGTCAGGGAGGAAAGGGTTAAAATATCTTTGTGTCTTCTTTCTTTCCTTACTCTGGTGTGTTTTAATATTATGTGTTCTTCTATCTATTTTAAATTGGTATATTGGTATTGTTTCATGTATGAGAGAATTTTCTATTATCTTGTTTTTCTATTTTTTACTTACCAGTATTGCTGAAGCTTGTACATATATTTTGAGGTACTCTACAGTATATCATCATATAATGGCAGAGATCTTTTGTTTCTTTTTTCTTGACTTCAGTTATAATCATGATATCAGTGCCATTTTCAACTTATTTATTTTCCAATTCCAATTATTTAGTACCTAGTCCTGTGACATCCCACATAGCAAACTTTACTTAATTTAAGATACCTGTTCTCTTTTTTCCTTGACTTGCATAAGTGCTTCCATCATACATCCAGCTTTATATTGTGAAGGGAGTCAGTAAAATAAAAATTTCAAGGCTTTGTTACAAATACCGTGATTTGTATTGAGGCTAGCAGCTTATAGATTCAGAGCATGCTGAGTAAGATTTTGGGTTACGATTTCCTAGGTGGAGTGCCTTTTCTGGTATGAGAGTTTCACCTAATCATAATTTCCTGTCAAGGTTCATTTCCCTTAAACTAAAGTTCCCATTCTGAGGTGCCAAAAATTTGGCATTGTCCTTCTCTTTCAGTAACTCTGAGATTTACAGCTCAGAGCGTACAGGATCATCAAGGGGGGTCAAGATCAATCTCTCTGATACCAGACAAAAATGGTGGAATAATTCTTTTGAGAGTTTGGGTCTTCACCTGGTTTAGGTAATGCTCCTACTTTAGCTTTCTTCTATAGTTTAGTGATTTTATATGTTATATGATACTGATTTAAATGATTCAGCATTCATCTCATGTTGCCCGGTCCGAATTTCTTGATTTGCTCGGTGCTCCTGTCATATGTTTTAGTGGCTTTCCCATGTTTCGTAACATTTAGACTATTGGTGAATTCTTCCAAGGAGAAAGGCGGTGTAAACAGATTACTTTCAGATTGCAGATCTCTAATGATCTTGGCCATTTGTCTTGTTCAGTTTCCCAGTTTTGAGAAGTTGGTGGGCCTCTTGATCAGTTGTGACACTTGAAGGTTGCTTCTTTGCTTTTGGGTCATAATTTAACTTCTTGATTAGATTCCAGGCTATTTAACTGTTGTGGATCATGCCCATCTTTTTCATAGTCTCTATTCACTAAGTTTACTTGGCTGATTTGGTTTTTGCCAGGAGTGCTATCACACAGTTTAAGGTCTCTTTACTAAATGGTCCCTTTGAGTATGGTTCTTCATACTTATGTAACATAAATTTAGAGTCTTTTGTTAGACCTGGTATGAAATTTTATCTAAAGCCTCGTGGTATAAGCCTTCTGGATGTATTTTTACCGTTTTTACAAAGATTTCTTAATTTTCTGGAGCTGTCTGAAGGTTTTTAATGGTGGAATCAAGATCTTTGGAAAACTTTTCCCAGTGTTACTTTATAAAATTAAATCTTCTAGGGAAGGGCACTGATGATATTATCCCGGTATGGAATTGCTGAATGCCTGTTGGTCCATGCTAAGTCTTGGTGACAGATTGATTCAACGCTTTAACAGAGCAGTCTTGGAGGATATTTACACTAACAAAGCACTTATCAGGGTCATGACCAGTTTTTGGTAATTTAGAATCATACAATAGGTTGAGATCATTTACCTCTAACCATTCTTCTAATAGATGTCCATTTTTATCAGTTTCATTGTATTACTAGGAAGTATTATGGGAATTGAAATCTCCTATGATGAATTTTTTCTTGTGTTTATGGAAGTTTTATGGTACTAGCCTTTAGAGTGCTGTGCCTGGGGATTTGTAAACTGAAGTGATAGAATAGTTTGTGCTTTGAATTGTTGGCACCTCAGTGCAGTTTCTGTGGTTTTTATTTCGTTAGTCTTATGAATATTGTGCTACAATGTTTGGGTTGTGCAGCTTCAATCTCTAGATGCATCTCATGTATTTTTGGTCTTCTTGATTTTTCTTCTCTTTGGGTCTTCTGTATGTATAATATATCCCAACTGTGTTTCCTACAGAAATGTGATTGGATGTGTTATTGGCTGTGATACCTTTGATGTTATGGCTAAAAATTGTCAAAGATGGCTCTGGTGGTGAAAAGTTGGCTGCTGCCAAATAGGCAACATTCCCAGGAAACATCAGTGATTTCTGGTGATGCTCACGTGGAGGCACTTTCATTTTCCACTCATGTAGAAACTATGAGTCAGATTTTGGTGTTTTTGTTTAATTTATGTACCGCTACCACTCGGATAACACATGGTATATTTCATTTTGGTATGATGTTATAATGCTGTAAAAATGAAGTTAATTTTTTGTTGAATGTTATTCAAACAAATTTTGTGCATGGTTTTGATTAATATACAGCCTTTGGTTCTGTGGGCAAAATGAGTATATTTTATTTTGATTTGAAGTTGCAGAGATGATAAATTTGAGATTAGTACTACTGGTGAGGTTTTGATATGATTTACAGCTCCTCGTATGGGTAAAACAGGATACATTTTATTTTGATATGACATTGTAAAGCTGTTAAATTTAAATTAATTTTTAGCTTTACTTGATTCATGCAAAAAAAAAAACTGATCAGATTTTGGAGGTATTTTGATTAATATGCAGCATGTGTTCTGGAGGATAAATTATGATATAACATTGTGAAGCTGATAAATTTTATAATATTTTTAGTTGAATGTGATTCATCCAAATTCTAGTGGCTGGATTTTGATGTTGTTTCATTTAATGCACATCCAATGGTTTAGAGGGCAAGACAGGGTGTTTCATCTCAATTTGACATGATGAAGTTGTGAAACCTATTTATAAATATAATAAGGTTGAAACCTAGAACAAGTCTGTAAATTTAATATGATAAATTTATATATAAGAATGAGGTGGAAAACACTTTAAGGCAATGAAACTAAGGAAGTTTTGGGAAACTCGACCCAATACCTACTATAGGTGACTGGGTGGGAATGTTGAACAGGAAAAGATGAAAGCAGGTAACTCAGTATTTTGGTACTGAACCTTATTCCTGCAAGTAGATGAGACACAGATGTGTTCACACTTATGCCTGCACCAGCTTTGAGCCTGTCAAAAATGACGGTTTGAATGCAATATTCTAGCAGCTCTTTTTTCTTTTTTTTTTTTTTTTGCAGTTGGTTAATTATACGGAATTGTTATTACATAATGCTAATGGCCTTGGTTATGCAATGTTCTACATATTTCATTTCCAGTTCACATAGCAATACAGTAGTAACTTCTACTGCATTAACGACGATGGGAGTATAGAACCAATAAAATTAAAAGCAAGTTAGGAATCCCAAAAATGTTTGATATCCAGGTAATATTAATTTTATTTCTGGTCCAGGCACAATTCAGCATGATATGTATGGAACTACTTTCACCCTCATTAATTAATACCTTTAGTAACATGACCCTTATGAAACCAGTTTAAATGGTTTGTAAAACTGATATCAGAGCGAATTATGCTGTAACAAAATGTGTCTGTTGCAATTCTGGTTAACGTAGCCACAACCTCCGCTAATATTGCGTTCGAAAATCATAGCTTCTATTACCCTCATATGAGTAATGATGGGCATCAACTATGGTGGTAGTTGGGAATTTATTCTGGAAAATCTTGTATGGAAAAGCGAATAACAATCATTTTTAATGATATTTTTGTGATATGAATACCACACTATGGTTAGATAATCAGAGTATTTGACTATGATTTGTTTAAATAAATGCATTTTACTTTAAATGCCGGAAAGTATAATATCTGAATGATACAATCCCGATTTGCACATTTTGTGTAAACTTTCTCTGAGTTTTTAATAAACTTCATTATCTTCTGCCAAAAACATTCCTAGGTTAGGTTTTAACATAATTTTTGTAACTGATACAGATAATATAATGCAAACATGGAATACTCTTCTCCTTGCATGAATTTCTGCATCTAGGTGTTGTAAATAAATAAAAAGCAACATGTAAACTTAAACGAACGTACCAATTGTAACTTTGTAATGTATGATTGCCTCGCATTAATTTCTTTTATCGCTGCTCTTCGTATGTTTATGCAGTTACTTCAAAAACTGAATATTACGTTTTATCTGGCAACGCGTTACGTAATAGCAGAGACCATGAAAAATTAAAGTTTACTTTCATTAGTGATATGTTACTGAAAAATACTCATAGTTCCACATGTTTTCAACTGAAATGTTTTTTCAAATTTTTTAAAGAATAAAATGTTACGAAAATCAGACTTAATGCCTGTATTATGGCAATTAATTTCATAGTAGTTGCATATTTAGTAAACTGTGTAAATAATTTCTAATATCTCTGCTTGCCACTATATGGCTGCAAGAATATCGTTGTTGAATTGCGATTTATATATTTTGATAAAAAGGTAAACTTAAATCTCATTTAATAGCTAACACGTTTGTCAAATACTAAGGGTATCGTATATGATGGTGGTAGGAATTTATTCTGGAAAAGCTTGTAAGGAAAAATGAATAAGAATCATTTTTAATTATATCTTTCGTTATATGAATTTGTTACTCTGGTTAGATTATCAGAGTATTTGGTGTAAAATTCATTTTAGATGACGGGGATTATAATTTCAAAAATATTTGACTGATACGTTTTGCGATTACATTCGTTTCTCTGAGTTTTTAATAAACTTCATTGTTTCTTATCGTCTGCCAAAAAAATTCTTAGGTTATGATACAGATAAAATAGCGTAAATATTGAAAAACCTTCTCCTTACATGAATTTCTTCATCTAGTTGTCGTAAATAAACAAAAGCAACACGAAGGAACAAATTTAATATGGTGGATGTTGATAAGCGAGTGAAGGCTGGCACGTGACCGTTCTCTAGCCAATCGATATAGATGACGTGCACAGTCTCAAGATTAGCATTTTATATATATTATTTTATTTATTTCTCGTGTCCAGGACATAACAAGTTGAAAAAACAAATAACATTAATTACTTAATATTAAACTATAAACACAATTAAATAGAATGCGACCAGAATTCCGCAATCTTGATGCACTTCTCGTTTGCCCTGTAAAGGTCGTCGGTATTGCAGGTTTCAGGGAGATTCCTGCATATCAGAAGATGTGGGTTCTGAAGCTCACCACATTCACATAGATCGTTGTCATTAGTGTACGGAAGGAGCCTCCTCGAAGATTGTGCAGAATAGTGAAATATGAAAACGAATATGATCGGCCGTACCCTGGGCAACATTAGGAATAATCCTAATGGCAGATCCTTCCACCACCAGGACAAATTTTATATATAGTAAATGGAGAACTCGGGTAGCATGGTGTAAGGTAACCTAAAAATTTGGTAACTGTGTTACAAAATTTGTTCTCAGTACCGTGAGTTATATTGAACAGCATTGCATATCATTTTTTTAGTCAGTTACTAAGTTAATTCAAGCTAGAAATCAGATTTTTACACTTTTGAGAAAGTATCTGAACAAGAAAGTATTTTTTGTTGCATCAACCTCAAGCATTCACTTGGAGTGATATTTTAAAAATTAATAATAAATCAGAGAAAGTAGGTAGCGACTTCAAAATTTTCTCAGTAATCACTTTGTAACATATAGAATTGTTTAAAGTCACTTTCAGATCAATAACTTTAATAACTTAGGAAATATTAATTACTCATATTCTATTTTGTTGACGAATTTTATTTCACCCTTTTGAAAATAGTAAACATGCTTGACTTGATATCAGATGAAAGAGAATTCAATCAGGAGTAAAATGAAAGTTATTTCAGGTTCGTAGCTGCAAAATTATCAAAATTATTAACAGGTTTTGGGAATCATAGAAAACAATTTTTTTATGGCTAAACTATCAAACTTACAAATTTTTCTAAAGGATCAAAAGTAACACTTTTTTTTTAGAAGATCTAGCTGCTGTCACAATTTAGGAGCGATAGGAATATTTTAAGTGGTCAAGGTCATGAATCTAATGCAACCTTTAAGCTTGAGAAACTGATATCTGATCAGTTTATCAGACTACTTTGGTGGGAACCTGGAAGTCTTTGCGTTCCCACGTGTGTTTCTATATATAGCAGCCCAGAATTTTCCTTGCCCTCAGTCGCCCAGTGCCCAATCGGCCAGAGAGATTAGTGAGAGCGCTACTATGTTAGGTTGTGTCGTGAAGTATATGCTCCACAGTCAACCAGGTTCAGTTTGAGTGTTACTATGTAGCTTTGAGGTAGTATTTTACGCCACTTGGTGTGGCGGCATAACATAAGTATTTGTCGTCAGCAGAAATATTTAACTTTTGGGGCATGTGATGAAATTTTATTTACTTCCATGCATCAGTTAGTTGTGCTTTGAACAATGGGGTTTGGTCTGGCTTGATCAGTTAACCCAAATTGCAATTTTATCTTTAGAAACAGTGTCTAATATCAATTCAGTTTTTGACTTTGCTTAACATTGAAGAATATAATGATTATTTACCAGAATAGACTTCTGACTCTTGCTATCTATAACCTTTCCTAGCTTGGGGTTTAAATCAAGCCAGGTGGTGACCATATTAATATAGCAAAGCTAGAGCTGAAGTTATCCAAGGTAGACTATGGCTATAACTGAGACAGATAAGTCTGCACGAACCCCACTGCAAATTAGTTTCTCTCAATGGCCTGGATAACTGTGGCAGTGGTGTAGAGGGGCAAGAGAATGTTGAATTAATAATTCCAGAGAAATGTTATCATTATAAGTGAAGGAAACATCATCAAAGTAATTAACATGAGAGAATATAAAATTAATACAAAACATTAAGTTTAATGTTTAAAAAAAAAGTGAATAAAAAATAATAATAAGTGCTGGGTCTGCTGCAAGGACTTGAGGACAGGAGGATGTGTTGTGTCAAGAATATTTTGGTTAGCTAGTTTCCACCTAGGAGTTCAGAGGAGGTTGTGGTTTTATGGTAAACTCTGATCACCCTCACTGTCAAACAGTTGTTTAAATTGTTTCTACTGGCATGTTCTGCCACTGGATAGGACAAATTTCTGGTATACACTGTTTGCTGATGGCCATTCATTCTTATATTTTGTTGACTTCCCAATCACTACCCCAGTCATCCAGGCTGTGCTACCTGGGTTCTCCATTCGCTGAGTGGATGTTCATGTGATTATATATGCAAGAATAAAATTCAACACCAAAATATTGTGTTCCACATGTTCTTCATTCCCAGCCACCATCTTATATTGTAAGTGCTGGGTAACGTGTATATACTAGGGACAGATAGGTAAATACAACTCAACACTTTCAATCAAACAGTTAGCACTAAATAGTAAAATAAAATTACAAAATAGACTAGGGAAATGAACCAAAGCTTATTTTAAATGATAGTTGGGTGGTGTGGACACACATAATGGACACAGACATGAGAAACATTGAAATATTCGGGTCTGGGTCCTTCACCAACAAAAAGAACACTGCAGGATGCACTTGAAGACTGCATCAAATGTTCAAAGAGATGTTCTACTTGCTGATGAAATGAGGTAGCTGCATGATGGAGGCTGGAAGTTAGCCTATCTTAAGGTGTGCATCATGTGAAACTTCCCACACAATATCCCAGATAACTGTCCCACCTCCTATAAATATCTGATCACAAATCATCTATCTATCAGATATCTATATTATTAGGAAATTAAGGAGCTTTAAATTAAAGATTTGTGTACTCAAATTATCACTGCTTACTAAAGTTGATGGTCACAGTGACATTGAAACATGGGCGGACATGTACATGTATTGAGTGATGAAGTTTTCAGGTTTATATCCCTTCTTCAACAATTGAACGAGGCAGCAGATTGATGATAGCTATTATTATTTTGTATTTGCATGTTTATTTCTCTATTTTTTTGGTCAAAATGATCCGATCCATAATCATAAGTTTAAACCTCTCCTAAATAACACTCTATGCCAAAGCACTTTTTAACCACCACTCACCAGTCTCTTTATTTATTCATGTAATATTTTTATTGTTTTCTTTTATATATATATATATATATATATATAAAGTTTGGGTACATTCTCTTCAACTCCAAACACACTACACATATTTTCCATACCCTCCTATGACCAATCTTAACTGCTCCAGATTGTGGCAGTTTGGATTGCACTCACCCTCCCTCTTCCCACCCCTGTGTAGACTGTATCTTCCTGCTGACAAAGGGAATAGACTTGCTATTTACTGTGTTGTATTTGTCTGTAACAATTTTTATATGTAAGGTAAGTGATAGGAACCATTGCTAACCACAAGTGATGGAAGAATGGGATAGAAACTGCAAACACATGTATATGGAACCTGTTCAAATTTTAAAGGTTAAACTCTTCTTGGTTGGTAGTTACTTACTGTAGATGATGGCTGGATCACGTGAAAACACACTTAATATTGTAATTAATGTGTATATAACCCTTCCACTGCAGTAGAATATCTGTATTCTACTGCTGAGCAAGCATTATAAACCTAATAACTACAATATTTTGTATGTATTCGTGTCATTTGAATGTGTTGATGCCCTCCTACAACCAGCTATAGTAATCAGTTGTTTATTTTTTAATATTATAATATTTTGGGCTTTGACCTACCTAATGAAATCAGAAGATGGAACAATTGGCCAGGTTTACTAATGCTATATGTGACTGGGTGACTGCAGATTGAACAGATAGAAAGATAATAAGGATATATGAAGGGATGAAATTGAGGCATTGTAAAGAAGAACAAATAAATGTTCAAGTTTAGTTAATTTTTTACCATTGAGAAGGATAGGTGTTACAATTTGAGTTACTTCGGTTCATTTTCAAGGTAAAATGAAATTTTTTTGTTTTGTAATTTGATATCATTCTGCATCTTGGAGACATTATCATCAGATGTTTCGGCCTTTGCGGGTTGTCTGACACATCCTCTTCAAAGTGACAGACATACAGGGTAGGATATGAAAGTGGTAGGACTGAATTTCTGTAGCACGAATGGAGCGCTGGTGGGAGTTAGACCACTTGGGCATGGTAGTGGGGAGCCATCTGAAGAAACTGATATTTTTTTCAGAGAGTAAGCACATCGATTTCTGTGAACTCTGTTAAGAAGTGTCATCGCGATCCAAGATGGAGTAAGATATCGATTAGTGCTATGCCATTAAAATCTGCATCAGACTCCGGAAAACCACCACGGAGACTCTCAGAATGATAAAGGGCATCTACGGTGTCCTATCCCAGATGGGAAGCCACTTAACTTTTGGCCACAACCTAAAATATTGAGGACACGGGTTCGATACCTGAGGCAAGTAGCGGCTCTCGCCAAAGGATTTTGGATGGAAAGTAGGCAGGCAAACTCACGCTAGAAATGGCAAAGCCAATTCCAGAACATTGGAGTTTAATAACTTCAAACTAGTCTACAGACAGTTTGAAATAGATTGTTAGGTAATGCTAGGTGCGGGAGAGAAAGTTACTGCTTCCCCAAGTCAGATCCGCTGGTCAACTACGGCAGCAATAATACGCAGCAGTACAGCGATGCAAACTGTACAGCACTACGTAGCAACTTGATGGTACTGGCCCCTCCCTGTGGTCTCCGTGATCCTTTATACTAGTTCAAGACAGTTAACCTCGTGTCACTTGGCTGAATCTTATTTAACTATGAACAGCAGCATGCCTGCTCGACCAGTGTGGTTGTAAACAAAACCAATGGGTGACACAAACTCTTATTTACATGATACTCCTTTTCCATCTGACCCTGACAGTAGCGCGCCTTCCTATAAGGTCTATTTATCCCCAACAGACCATGCTCTGCATCTGACCCTATCTGCAGTGCGCCTTCCTATACGGTCTATTGATTCCAAATGACCGTTGCACCCCAACGCGTCTGCCCGCTTGGCTGTCCAACACGTGTGGCCAACCCAGCGTAGGCAATACACAGGCTACATCTAAATATCTTTTTAACAATTATATTTTACTTTAATATTGAGTATATTACAACGGGGATGCTGCCATGAGCTGCTCAACAGTGTTCAAGTGGCATTAGCTTGTTGTTCCGGAAGTGGCAGAAGATCATCGAAGAAGACAACCAGCGCTCCAGTTCCCATCAACTTCAAGGATTGATGAAAATGTGGCCAAAATGAAGGTGATCCTGGACTCCGACTGGTGCACAAACATTCTTTAGATTGTTAATGAGTTAGGGATTTTGCACGGTAGCATCCAAAAAATTATTACTGAGGATTTGGACATGCGAAAAGTGTGCACCAAGATTGTGCCAAGAGTCCTGAGTGATGAACAAAAAGTGAATCATGTGCAAATTTCCCAGGAAATTCAGAAGTGTGTCCAAGAAAACCTCAAATTTCCTTGACAATGTGATTACCAGTGACGAAACTTGATGTTTTGAGTACAACCTGGAGACCAAACGTCAGAGCGCTGAGTGACAGACCAACAAGTCCCCACATCCCAAGAAAGCCAGAACAAGCAAGTCAAGGGTCAAATCCATGCTCATCTGCTTTTTTGACCATTGTGGCATGATTCACAGGGAGTTTGAACCCTCTGTACAGGCTGTGAATACCAGGTTTTATTTGTTCATGTCTGACAGGTTGCACAAACATGCCCTCCGCTTGCGGCCAGACATTTCCGATTCTTGGAAACTTCACCACGATAATGCGCCTTGCCACACTGCACTGTTTTTGAGGGAGTTTTTAGCCAAGCACAGGGTTCTGCCTCAACCCCCCTACAGTCCAGACCTGGCACCACCGGACTTCTTCTTCTTCTTTTCTTTTTAGAGGCGGGGAAGAATTGGAGACAAGGAATGGGAAGGAATTCGGCCATTGCCTTTTGAAGGAAGCATCCAGGCATTTGCCTGCAGTGATTTGGAATTCGAACCAAATTCCCAAATGCGAGGCCATGGTGCTAACCGCTCATCCACCACACTCGGTCAGTCTTCTTCCTGTTTCCTCGGCTCAGGTGGGACATTAAGGGAAACAGATACAGCTCCGTAGAAGACATCCAAGGGGCCGTGACAGCAAGTCTGAAGGGGATCCTGGAAAGTGAATTCTCAAGGTGTACGTGCAGTGGGAATAGTGTTATACGCGTTGTGTCGAAGAACAAGGGTGTTATTTCTGCTATTTCGATGACTACTAAGGATTTGTACTGATTAGTTCAATAAAAAAAAAATTTAAATTAATTCAGTCCTACTACTTTCTGATCCTACCCTGTATATCAGTGAAATCAGATTGATGTGTTAATGAGAACAAAGTGAACTAAAACACAGCCTATACAAAATAGACATGAAGGTTATGCACACTATTAGATTCTTCGGATGATTTAATGACTTCTCATCCTGTCACGAGTCATCATATTACGTTCTTCGGTGGTTTAATTACTATATTGATTAATTAAAAAGTCCACCAAAAAGGTTATGTTGAATTGTTTATTGTTATCACAACAAAGTCAGCGATATTCACAAGCATAGATACAATACAGAGATGCACTTCTGAATAGTCGCAAAGATAATCTCTGTGAACTCAACTAACTGAATGAATGAAACTGTCTGTAACACTGAATGATGTCAACTAACTAACTAACTGCTCTGTCCAGCTGATCTGTTTATATAGTCGCTATCGAAAATACGAGAATTCTTCAAAGGCATTCGCCCGATATTTCTCGATCATTAACAATCACTCAAACAATCAAACATATTAAAAACAATCGGAATTAATACAAAATTAATTAACGACATTACAAAATGATCAGAAATGGTAATTAGAGATACTTAAATACAAAATTATTTACAGAAATCCTTTCAAACGGTAGAAAATTGTCCTGTAGACATCGTAACTTAATTAATACATGGAATTACAAACATGTAAGAAATTCTCTTGCACCATTCGGTTCTTAAACATATTAAATGGACTTTAAATAATTTTCTTACATAAAACAAAGTCTATATACACTGATTTAAAAGAAATTACAAAACAAACATACCAAATCACTTTCAAGCAAACTTTAGCTCACTACAAATACTTCAAACAGTACAATGCTATTCAAAATTCAGGTATGACGGCTGTTACAAGACCTTGTTAATTTAGAAACAAATAAAGATGATACTTTTTATTCTTGAACTAAGTGGTATTTACACAGAAATATTAAGAAGTAATAAGGTTGGAACCATATTTCAGGAGAAAGAATGTGGGAGAGAATAATGGTACCATAAAGTAATTTAGTGATGAGGAAATTTTAGCATCCAAAAGGTGTTTTGTAAGACTAACCAGAATTTTTTTTACTGATTGAGATACAGGGTAGTTTTCTTCTTGGCAGTATTACCTGGGAAATTAGATGAATAATACCAGTAGGGACTGTTAAAATACCCAAGGCATAATGCGGCATGTAACAAAATTGTTCATCTTCATATTTAGAATTATAAATTCTCCATATCGTTTCTGTCATTATATTCATTTGTTGATAACCCATGACATTTAGACAAAATGTTCTTTTAAACTTTCTTTAGGGGTCAGCTGAAAGTCAATTAGATGCTGTCAGCCTACAAGGAGTAACAGCAAATCAGGAACGTAAGCCAAGCTTGACTCGTTCACAAACGGACTCAAATATTACATACGCAGGAGAAGAAGTTCCAGAAGCTCAAGGATCTGTTTGTTACATTACGAAGGATGGAGATATAGATTATCAGGTTGTGCTAAAGGTAATATTTTTTTAAATAAAAATATATGCTTTACACCAATTTAGTAATCTCATTTCTTTATTTTTTTTATTTTTTTATTTTCTTTATTTTTTTAAAATAAATATATTGCTTGAACATTTTAATACATTGTGTCTGAGTGATTTATTAGAATTAGTTTGGTATTTTCATAACTAATTTAAATGAACATTTACATATATTCAGCTACTATTGTTCTTTATTTAAATTAAACTTTCTGTTAAGCAACTGATATACGTACAAGTATTTTATTGCTTTTGGGTCATCACAAATGCAATTCTAAAAGTTTTGCTACCTAATGTGTCTTCTAGGTACTTTATTACATAAATCAATACAACCAAATAGTCAATGGCACATTTAACTATGTCCATAAAGATTTTCATCATACTTGCTTCTTAATACATAGTAATTATTGTGATCTGAATGATTTGAGACACAACATGGATACTGCAGCTAAATGCAGAAACAATAGTTATTTTCCTTGAGAGTGTGTTTTTTTAGGTTAATGTATTGTTTTGGCCATTCTAACACATCAGTGAAGATCTGACAAAAAAATTCTTACCAGTGAAAGAAGAATTTTTGTTGTGATTTTTTAGCATTTATTTTGTTTTCCTTCAATACAACCTTTGGAGTTAGCATTTTATTTTTCTATATTAATGTAACTTAAACTTAAGGTGCTGCATCACCTCGTAAAGCCAGAGATTACGTACCTGATACTTGAATCACAGATAGAATTGCTAAATTATTTTTTAGTGTAACAGATGAAAGCTAATCTAAAATTGTCAGACCTAATACTAAGTTTCAGTTCTGATTCTATATGTTTTGGTAATGTAAGTAATTTTTTCATCAGTATCCACTAGTGAATTTCTCATTTGTTGACCTCAAATCCAAATTAAACATGTTTTAACTGCAGGACAACAGGCTGTCCATTAATCAAAACCCCATCAAAATCCTACCAGCAATTTTTGCGTGAATTACATTCAATGAAACATTGATGCTAAAATTGCAGATTTCTCAGATTTCTAAAATCGTATCAAAATGAAACATGCCTTATGTCACCATGGGCTGTACATTAATCTAAACAAACCCTTAAAATTCTGACCAGTATAGTTTTTGTGAATCATCTTCAACTAAAAATGATGATAACTTAACAAATTTCCCGTTTTCTGATGTCATATAAAAATCAAACACACCTTATAGCAGCCATGTCACCACAAACTCTGCATTAATGGAAACTCCATCAAAATCTGACCAGTATATGGCGTGAATTAGATTAAATGAAAAATTATTCTAAATTTACCATTTTTTGATGTCACAGCAAAATGAAACATACCTTGGTTCACCTGCATGACAATGGGCTGTACATTATACAAAACCTCAACAAAATCCAATCAGTAATATATATTGTGAATCACGTTTAGCAAAAATTATTCTAATTTGGTAAATTTTTCATTTTCCTGACATCACATCATTATTAAACATGCCCTATAGTATCCGCAACACCAAGGGCTGTAAATTAGTTGAAACTCCATAGAAAACCAACCAGTAGTTTCTGCGTGAATAGTATTCATTGAAGAATTATCTTTTTACAGTGTCACATCACTTGCCCATGAACCAAGGGCTATAAATTAATCAGAACTCCATCGATACACAGCCAGTGGTGTTTGTGTGAATCACGTTTAACGAAAAATTATCTCATTGTTTTGTCCCTCTTATTTTGTCTGCAAGATCACAGTCTATACATTAATTAGAATCGCATCAAAATAACACCAGTAGTTTTTGCATGAATTGTGTTCAATGAAAATTAAAAAAAATCCAGAATTTCTCATTTTTTTCAAACCCTATTTTATTCACAGTGCTTTACATTAATTAAATTGATGAAAAACTAGCAAAATTTATCATATTTCTCATAAAAATTAAACATATCTAATTTTACCTGCAAGATCAGTAGTTGTACACTAAAGTGAATTGCTTGCATTGTCTTGAGTGAAAAATTACTAATTTTTATAATTTAACATTTTTTGTCTTAAATTAAAATGAAACATACACTATTTTAACTATGATACCACGGGAGGTACAGTAAATGAAACTACATCAAAATCCAACCAGTTGTTTTTGTGTGAATCACTTTTAATACAAAATTGACACTTTCTTTAATTTATCATTTTTACATATGAAACAAACTTTGTTTTATCCACAAGACCAAGGGCTGAATTAAATGTAACCCCATGAAAATCCTACTAGTAGTTTTTGTGTGACTGCTGTTCATCAACTCTGGATATTATTAGAGCAAAGATGCATCTATAGTGAAAATAATTTTAAAAAAGGGTTATGGGATACCCTGCTTGCTTTTGAACTGCCTGATTTACCTGAAATGATATGTGATAAAGAGTAAATGGTTTAATATTTAAAGATTCTAACAATGTTTCTATTGATAATTCACAAATAGCTTTCAAATATGTACCCCTGTGGAAATCTTCTTCTCATACAGAGTTTCTCCATTTGTTCCTATGGTCTCCTATTATATCTTTTAGCTCAGCAATATTATAAATGCAAGTTTGGATGCATGGAGTAATGTTTGATACTCCATCCAGCCCAATCCAGCCTTAGTAGCTCAATGCATTTAATTAAATCTGGTGTGGAGTTAGAAAATAGTCTGGAATTGCAAACAAGATGATTTTTCGCCATAGAAAACCAAATAGTTTCTTTGGAAATTGATTGGGAGTCCAAACACTGCAAGCAAATAATAAGTAAGCCTGGAAAGCAAACAACAACAAATAAAACACAAGAAGAATGAAATTAATTATGTTTCAAAAGAATGATTTATTGCTTTCATACAAAAGGTGAAATGAGTATTTATGTTCTCAAAAAGCATTACAAACACAAATAAAACAAAAGTAGAATGGTTTCAAAGACTGTTGATAAAAGGGAACTAAACATGTCTGAGTTAACCATTCAACTTAGAGACATAAATAATTTTTTCAATCATAAATCATTTTAGAGTGTATACTAATACTGCAAGTGTGATTTCACTTTGCCAATATAGTTGTTGATGTTGACTTTTCAAATAATTGATATTCAATTAGCTCTTTATATTGGTACTAGCCTCGAGCCCGTCAAAAATGACGGTTTGAATGCCATATTCTGGCAGTTCATTTTTTTTTTTTTCAGTTGGTTAATTATACGGAATTATACATAATGCTAGTGGCCTTGATTTGGTAATGTTATACTTATTTGATTTGCTGTTCACATAGCAATACGAGGTGTGTTCAGAAAATAACGGGAATTTTCATTTTTTGAAAAAAATATTTATTTATTTGTCTACATTAATGTTGTCACCTTCAAAATAGTCCCCATTAGATATTATGCACTTCTGCCAGCACTTCTTCCAATCGTCGAAACACTTCTCAAACTCGGTTTTTGGGATAGCCTTTAGCTCTTTCAGCGATGCGCTTTTAATGTCATCTATGCTTGTAAAATGACGGCCCTTTAAGGTTCTCTTTATTTTTGGAAATAGGAAAAAGTCACACGGAGCCATGTCTGGCGAATATGGAGGCTGGGGCATCGTTACAGTATTGTTTTTGGCCAAGAATTCACGAACAAGCAACAAAGTGTGAGCTGGTGCATTATCGTGGTGCAAAAGCCATGAATTGTTTTTCCACAAATCCGGACGTTTTTTACGGATTGCTTCACGCAAACGACGTTGAACTTGTAGGTAGTACTCCTTATTTACCGTTTGACCTTGTGGCAAGAATTCACTATGCACTATGCCATTAAAATCAAAGAACACCGTAAGCATAACCTTCACGTTCGACCGCACTTGTCGAGTCTTTTTCAGTCTTGGCGAGCCAGGATGCTTTCACTGAGACGATTGAGCCTTAGTTTCGACGTCATATCCGTAAACCCATGTTTCGTCACCTGTTATAACACGTTTCAGTAATTCTGTATCGTCGTTGACTTCATTTAGTGACTCCTGACCAACTTCCATTCGCCGTTGTTTTTGTTCAAAATTCAACAATTTTGGAACAAATTTTGCTGCCACGCGTTTCATACCCAAAACATTTGAAAAAATTTCATGGCATGAGCCAATCGATATGCCAACATCATCAGCAACTTCTCTGATTGTGGTTCGGCGATCATTCATAACCATTGCTTTCACTTTTTCCACGTTTTCATCGGTTGTTGATGTGCTGGGGCGTCCGGGGCGTTCGTCATCTTCAACGTCTTCATGGCCATCTTGGAAACACTTATACCACTCGTAAACTCTTGTTTTACTCATAACAGACTCACCATAGGCCTTTGTTAACATATCACACACTTTGTTACACTTTATTTTATTTTTTACGCAAAATTTGATACAAATTCTTTGATCCCTTTATTTTAACAAACGAAAATCGCCGAACTCATAAAAACACGTCTAACCTTAGCGGCTGCCACAGACAAAGTAAGCAATGAATACAGCTGAAAATTTTATCTTATTTCCAGGGCATGTATACCAACATAATAATTTTTTTTTTTGACAATTGGACTTTCCAAACCCGCGAAATTTAAAAATTCCCATTATTTTCTGAACACACCTCGTATAGTAGTAATCTTCTACTGAATTAATGGCGAATGAAGTATAGAACCAATAAAATTTAAAACAAATTAGGAATCCCGAAAACTTTTGCTATCCATGTAATATCAGTTTTATTCCTGGTCAAGGTACAATTCAGCATGTATGCAACTACTTTCACCCACATATCTAGAGAACTAAGCAAGATATCAAATAAATTTATTCTTTACTTTCATGGAGATACAAAATAATTCATCATCAGATTGTGGTGCCACGTTAATGATAGAAATGCCCTTAAAAGATATTTTACTGTTGGTGGCCTACAAAAATTCGCCAGCAACATCAGTAAATTTATCTTGTTACCACACATCTTAAGCTTAATTGGGAATAGCTGGAAGTGGTTTACATCGCGATGCACGTTTTGTCACTAACATGGTACTCATGAAATTACTAACAATAATAGATAAATTCTTTGTCCCTTATGCAACAACAAAACCATTCTGGTACAGACTGCATTTAGACCTAACCACAATATCCATTAAATTGCCACTATAGAATCAAACTGTGTAGACACACCCACACACGCGTATTTGAATCGCAAACTGCATTTTTGGTAACAACATCGTTTGCTTCATCAAGATTTCTAGACTGCATAGCATAATTTAACACATTTAATTTCATCATACACTGTCAGTATAAACTGAAACGTGATGAAAGAATGCACAATACTAAATTCACTGAATCGCGATGTAAGAATCACTCCTTTAAATCTCATTTTCAACACTCATTAAAAAGTATTGCTAGTCTATTATGTGTGAAGTAGCAAGGTATGCTGATTTTCTATACTACAGTAACAAAAATTAAGAGACCAAAGCTGTAACTAAATATTTATAGACAGACACCAAACTTGACAATACCTACTGCACACTTCAAGAACAATAGTTACAATGCAACTTACTTATGAAATGATATTCCAGGTTCTTTCCTATCTGACCTATTTGTACTTATAACTGATACAGGTAATATAACGTAAACATAGAATACCCTTCTCCTTACATTAATTTTTGCATCTGGTTGTCGTAGATAAATAAAAAGCAATATGTAAATGTAATCGAATGAACTAATTGTAACTTTGTGACATATAATTGCCTAGCATTAACTTTTTCCCCCTGCTCTCCGTATTTCTAATATGTCTGCTCACTGCTATTTTGCAGCAATGATATCATAGTTGAATTGCGAGTGTCACATCGCTTAAACAGTAAATAGTCATATCTTTGATGATTTAAATCTAATAAAAACGTTATCTTAAATCTCATTTAATAGCTAACACATGTATTAAAAACTAAGGGTATCATATATAATGGTAGTAGGAATTTATTATGGAAAAGCTTATAAGGAGAAACGAATAAGTCATTTTTAATTATATCTTTCGTTATATGAATACGTTACTCTGGTTAGATTGTCAGAGTATTTGGTTAGGATTTTACATAAATAAATGCATTTTACTTAAGATGACGGAGACACTAATTTCGAAAACGGGTAACTGTTATTTATTTGACTAATACATTTCGCATTATGTTTCTCCAAGTTTTTAATAAACTTCATTGTTTCTTATCGTCTGTCAAAAAAATTCTTAGGTTACGGTTTAACCTAGTCCTTATAACTGATGCAGATATAATAGCGTAAATGTCGGATCCCTTCTCCTTACACGAATTTCTGCGTGTAGTTGTAAATAAACGAAAATCAAGATGATGGAATATGGTGGCTGTTGATTGGCGAGTGAAGGCTGGCATGTGACCATTCTCTAGCCAATAGCTATAGTAGCTATATACGACGTACGCAGACTCCAGATTAGCATTTTATATAATAGGATGACAAATTTACAGATACCTTGCATGTTACTTTCATTACTGTGTTCAATTTTTTTGGGTTTTAGTTTTATTTATTGTCCCATACATTGTATGATAATTGTTCACTTTATTATCAATATCTCTATTTACTTTTTATGTGAGATCACAACCAAGGTAGGTATAATGGGAAACTTGTAAAACCAGCTCACCATTCTGTTTCGATCTAAGATGGTCTCTCTCACACAATGCTATTATTTTTATTTTGTTCAGATTGTAATAATGCTCTTAACATAATTCTAATTTGTAAATGACTCTTTATAATCTATTTTCAGTAAGCTCTATGACCAGTAGGTCATCAGAAAATAAATGTGCATTAAGATATCTGCCTTATCCTCATACTGTACCCCTTGTTGGATATTTTTTGTGCCCCACTTAGATCACATCATCCAAATATGTGTTAAAAAGTGTCGGAGAGAGACTACACCACTGTCTCACACCTAGGTTAACTGTTATTACCTTTTTTCATTTACTATATTTATATTTATTTGTATTAAAATACACTCTTCACTGATTTTGTATTATGTTTTGGTCATCTGTTTCTGTAAAGGATTTCCTACACCCTCTTTCTATCAACTTTGTCAAAAGATTTTTCAAAGCAACCAATGCAGTGTATGTAGTTAGGTTATACAATTTCTTCTTCTGTATCATTCTATGTATAGTCTAAGGAAGAACATCCTGTCCTAAATCTGTTCTGAAAGCTTGGTTTCCACTTTTGATAACAGTCTTCCATTACTTTTATGTTTAAATCTCTCACATTTCATGTGGCAGTCTTCAAAGTTACTGCATACCAAATCCTTTATATTTCCCATTTTTCATGGCCTGGTTGTTTGTTACTGTTATATAGCTTTTACTCTTGAAGCTTATGAGTAGGTGGGCTTTTCCATAAGTGTGTTGCAAGACCACTGTACGACACATAACCTGGAGAACCAAGGTTTTATTATTGGATTTTTTTTTTCTTTAGCTGAAATGTTTCAGTTTTAAGTTGCTGGGGGCTCGCTGCTGTCCATCATATACAATTAGTTACACTCGAAAGAAATGTGTTGCCTGGGAGCCATGCAGCCTTCAACTTCATGGATATGGTAGTTGGATTTACTGAGATTTTATTATCTTAGTCCAGCCAGTCTAGGCTGAGACTCTCGAGGTCATACCAGCCTTTGACCCCCGTGCTGAAGACAATGAATTTTAGACAGAGCAAGGCTTTTGTAGTATAA
Organism: Vandiemenella viatica; assembly: GCA_031002005.1. Taxonomy (NCBI): domain Eukaryota; kingdom Metazoa; phylum Arthropoda; class Insecta; order Orthoptera; family Morabidae; genus Vandiemenella; species Vandiemenella viatica. The sequence continues at coordinate 130,119,258 of CM061919.1, forward strand.
CAGGCTACTATAATAATTCCTCTGTGAAATGGGTAACCAAGGAAACGTTTATATACAAAAACAGATGAGAAAAGATCAAGACTAGACAAGCTTGGTGAAGGCCATGTCGTGTTCGCTTTGAATTTTGAGTTACTGTGGAAAAGAACCTCTACATATTCAGATGATTAAGGATGTTATAGAATTATAATAAAAAGGGAATTAATTCACATTAGATTATTATTTATTTGGCGAAGCTGGATGATGTGGAACGGAAATTGTGTTTCTTATTTTCTCAAAGCAAAGGAAATAAAACTTTAGAAGAAACTACAATAAATAATTAAGTAGATATTTTCACTATGACGACAAGGTAAAATAAATAAAATTACGAGAACAGTACATAGAAGTACTAGACGTTCTGAGAAGATGTACATAAAAATACGAGATCAACGATTAGAAATATGAAGGAAGTTGTTTGTGACATGAGAGAGGTTTCTGCTTATCTCATTGTTAACTTTTATAAATAGTTGTTTCTTGCCATACCACTTGTCATGTAGCATTATTATTGTTATTATAAATGTTTGGCATGGTTATCAGGCTGTCCATTCTGCTGCCATGCGTGACAATGTATGCTGTACACTTCGAGTCTGTGAGGTCATTCTTAATTTACTGGAACTACTAATTGAGCTTGGTGTGCTCAAAGGATGTGATAAGGATTTGGCAAAAGATAGAGCAGGCATAAGTAACAACAATAAGGGCTTAGATGAAATGCCAGTTGAGCCAGGACCATCTTCAGGCATCAAACCGCTTCCTCCACATAGCCTTGCCATGAGCTGCATCCTCAGGTAAGTTTGAATTTTATTTCTCTTAATTTTTTTAATTAAAATTAATTTAGTAATGGACTCTAAACATACATTTTACACTGATATTTTCAGTTTCTCAGATATTAAATGTAGTCAGATTGCTTACTTATAAGTTTATGATTGACCAGTTTTAGATTATTAGACTCATTCTTAACATCTTTGCCCTAAGTGGCCTAAAGAAAAATTCAGTCATATTAGGAATGCTGACATTTCTCTTTGAACTAACAGTAAGTTATTTTATAAAATGGAATGTGTTTACTAAAGTAGGGATCAGATACGAGTTTCTTAAGTATGAATCCTATTTCACATCAGACTGACTACTAATTTGGGAAAATTTTGGTAGTTAAATTTACAAAGACATATGCATATGGTTAGACCAAAAAGGGTGATATAGAGAATGAAGAGAGAAGTGTAAAGATACACAAGTAGAAGGAAGATATGAAAACAGTGGCATAGCTATGGGAGGGCTAGGTGGTGCTGTGCACTGGGGCCCCCAAGCTCAGCGGGTCCATAAGCTCAGCTCAGGGGGCCCTCAAGTTCAGTTAGGGAGGCCCCTAAAGCTCAGGGAGCTCCTGCCAGCTAAAAAGTAAAAGAAAAAAAATGTCATCTATCTGACCTGAGGGCCTCAATAATTTTTTTTTTATTTTTTTTTTTTTGCACGGGGTCCCTTGTTATCCTAGCTATGCTACTGTATGAAAACAGAAATAAACGGTGTTGTATTGTTGAAAAATGTCATACCCAACCCACTGAAAGTATACCAAGATGATCACAGATAATAATTATCTGTAACACTGTTGAATAATTAAATTAACATTGTTTATATAGGTAGGAAATGGTAATGTTAAAGTTTGCGGGAAAAGTCATTATGAATCTTAGAATACACTTTTTTTTTTTTTTTTTTTTTTTAAGATGAGAGTTTTTAAATGATTGCATCATTACAGTAATTGAAAGGATTTATGACTTGTGGAGATGGCTTTGGTGTGAGTGGAGATCCTTATAAGAATGAATAGGAAGCCTCTCTTTGACAATGCTATTTTTCTATGTTTCCAGGCCAGGTTTTCTCAAAACAGGGTACTCGAAGAAAAAAAAAAAAAGGAGTTCGCCGGTTGATCATTGGGCATCTGTGACTAGATTTACGTTAGGATGGCTGACTGTCTGTCTCACGCATGAAACACACATGTTGATGCATGTATGACTAACCACTCAGTAAACTATTCATCACTTTCCTCAGTAATTTTTTATTATGATTAATGTTTCCCTCAAGTTACTGATATCCAAGCAGTTTCTGATTGCTTCATTACAGTGAATATGCCTGATGTAACTAAACTGGTAAACATAATAATCCAGTGTCATTCACTCAGTGTAATGCACAAGCAGATGTTAGGTAAAATTTGGGAATGCCAAAAATGTTTGAAGATTCAAACTCTTCATTTCACTATAGATTCCCATTATTCAGGACCACTATGCTAGGTATGGCAACAATAGAGGCAGAAATCATTACTTACAACAGGGCTACATTGCTGTCATGTCATATGATATGATGTAATTTCATATGTCAAATAAAAAGCATGCAATATTGTTTAATATGGTTGTGTCGTAAGTCAAGTGTACAATCTTGCACACACATTACTTGCTACTTGTCAACACAAAAGAAGTACTTATTTCAGCTGGCTGACCTAAAATGATCAAGTAATTGATCAAATAGTAGTTGTAAATAAGAACCAGTGGCTGTAACAGGATCAATGAGTGCAAAATATCTATTTCACCAGGGAAATTGTGACTACTTCTACCAAAAGTTCAATTTCAAATGAAAGTTCTACGGAAACATAAGAACACATCATTTAACCAAAAAAAAGGCTATCTGAAAATCACACTTACTGTGCAATACTGTGCAATACCCAGAGCCACTGTGTGTAATATGTTCAGAAGTTCTTGCGGGGCGGTGTAACGGTTAGCGTTCTCGCCTCACATTTGGGAGGACGGCGGTTCGAATCCCCGTCCGGGCATCCAGATTTGGGTTTTCCATGGTTTCCCCAAATCACTCCAGGCAAATGCCGGGATGCTTCCTTCAAAAGGCCATGGCCGAATTCCTTCCCATTCCTTGCCCCCATCCTTGCCCCCCATCCTTTCCCGTCTCTAAAGACCTCGATGTTGAAAACAGATGTAAAGCAGTTAAAAAAAAAAAAAAAAAAAAATAATAATAATATTTTGCAAATAACTTCGAAGCTTAGTGAAGTCATCATTGCTGCAAAGACATTTGGGGACAGAGCATCAGTTATACCTAGACAAACGTAAAAATTTCTTGTTCAAAGAAAGAAGAGACAGAGAAAACTATTACAAATACCATAACTTCTAACTCTGATTACGTTGTCTTTCATTTTGGCATACAAAATCACATAGACCGGAAAGTCTTACGATATTGTTGAATTAATTTTATCAATTGCCAAAGATGTGGTAAATTGCATACTAGGAGACAAATCATAGAAGTTGCTGGATAAAATAACTTTTTCAAATGGCACAATTGCACTGTGCATTCACAAAATGGCAGGCAATGTTGAAAATCAACCCACAGAACGACTGCAAAACAATGATTTTGCAATTCAAGTTAACGAATCAACAGATATTAGAAGACTGATGAATTTACTATTTTTTTTTTTTAGTTTTGTGTATAAAAATATTTCTGAACAATATTTTACATTATGAAAGGCCTTAGATACTACGACAAAAGGATAAGGTATTTTCAACATCACCAATGATGTGTGTTTTTTTTTTAATACTATCTCATAGACTAGAGAAGGTGTGTTGATATTTTGACTAATGGTGCCAAGGCCATGATAGGAAGTATACCTGAACTAATTCCTAGGATTAATCACATTGCTCCAGAAGCAATGGCTGCTACAAAATGCATGAGCATTTAAAAACAGCATTTTTAGAGGTTGTAAGGATATTAAATTATGTAAAAGAAATTCTGTTCAACTCGAGACTTTTTTGCATTATTATGCCGTCACATGCGTACTGAACATGTTACACTGTTACAATGTGAAGTGTCCTGATTGTCAAGAGGCAGGATATTAGCTTGGTTTTTGAACTTCTCCATGAAATCTATTTATTTCTGAAGGACAGTAACATCAACCTCAAGTTCAGATTTGAAGATGGGACCTTGCTTAAAAGAGTGACACATGTAGTTGATATTTTCTATTGTCTCAATGGAACGAATGCTTCTATGCAAGGTTCCACATGAAGCGTATCCACTATGCAGGACAAAATAAATAAATTCCCTCATAAAAAAATTGAGTTTTGGAAAACTTGCTTGGAAAAAAGTATTGTTGAATGTTTTCCTCTTCTGCTTGTGAGCAACACCTTATCATTGGATGCCACAATAAAAGCTGAAATTATTGCTCATCTTTCTGAGGTCACTGATGATCTGAGGAGGTCCTTTCTAAATGTCAGTATTGCTGAAGATTGGATTTGAAACCCATTTATACTCACAACTGAAACCATAAATTTCGTTTTGAGTATAAAACACCATGGATCAATGCTGAAAATGACCACAAATCAAAATTTTTCAAGTTGATTTTAAGATGTCTTTAATTGATTTTTGGGCAGAAAGACAGGAAGAATATCTGTAGCTCTCACACAAATTGGTGAAGTTCCTTTTTCCCTTTATGAAAACTTACTTTTGTGAGAATTGGGTTCTCACACCAGGTTATGATAAAAACGAAGTACAGGATTCAATTCAGCTGAATCAGATCTGAGGTTGAAATTGAGCAAAATTCCTCTTAAAATTGACTCAAGTTCTGACAGGTCATCACATTAATTAATAACATGTTGCTCTTTGTAAGTGTATTGCATAAAAAATGAAAATTCTTATTTCTTAGAAAATATAAAAGGCAGTGTTTTTCTTTCCTGTTTTTTTTTTTAAAGGAGGGGTGAGGGGGGGGGGGGGGGGGGTGGGGGCTGGGTTCGCCATTGTCTGGGAAATTTAATAGGGATCCTGGAAGCTATGAGTTTGAGAAAGCCTGTTCTCGGACATTGTGTAGTTTGCTGTGGTAAGTACTGGCCTTTTTCTCCATTCTTAATATTTTCTTTGCTGTGAAACAAATTTTTGTCTCTTTAAAATTGTTACATTTTAAAAGATCCTTTTTCATACAATAATTCAAAATTTGATTGGTTAATAATAAAAATAAAAAATATTCATATTTGACATATTGTTTCTGTATAGATTGATTGATCATCTGATATAATTTTAACTATAACAATTGTTTGAATCTTTAAATACTGTAATGCCATGGAATGAGATCAAACTATGCTGGTTACATTGGAACATTGACAGGTATTTGGTTGTATGAAATAACAACTCAAAGAATCATTTTTTCTTATGTTTATTTTTCTATGCGCTCTATAACAATATTACAGAACAAGAAATTGTCTCGATCCAAAGATACTAAGTACAAACATACAAATATTCCAGCAATTCTAAATGTCAGTTAACTTGTGACATCTTCAAAAATCGTCTCTGCCACTCGTTTTATATAGACATTACATTAAATTCCGGATTAACACAGAGAAAGCCGCGCGATGTTTCTCGAATAGCGACAATTCAGCCAACAATCAAACCCACATTAAAACAATCAGAATTAATACATAATTATTCACAATCATCATAAAACTCACAGAAATGAAAATTAAAGATATTTACAGATAGTTACACACAAAATTATCAGCAAAAACCAGTCCAAATAGTTGATATTTGTCCTCCAAACATCATGGCTTACCCCAACACTTACAATTACAAACTTTTAATTAATGTTTCATGCATATTATTGTCCTTGAACACATTACATAGCATTTACATATTTTATTTCCATAAAACAACCTGCTTGCTATATTCTTAAAATAACATTTTATCAAGGGTCTGGGTTTGACGGCCATCATAACTTCTTTTCTTAATACTATTTCTTCTCAACCTAATATTTAGATAAACAAGGAAAGAGAGAGGAACAGAAATTACTGAATACTAATGCAACAAAATGGAGAATAATTGTGTTGATGTTGGCGGGAAATAATATGAGAAAAAGTAAGAAAGTGAGATGCTTATTGAAGGGGGTAGACCCAATACTAATAATGCATGCTCGTAGCTCAGTGGGCAAGGTGCTTGTTATCAAAGTTTGGGGACTGGGTTCAAATCTTAGTGGAGCCTGGAATTTTGTTTTAGAGTTGTGCTTAAGCATGCAAACTATGTCTTAGTGGAGCCTGGAATTTTGTTTTAGAGTTGTGCAAACTATATCAGATTGCTGTGTGGTTCAGATTTCACGTTAAATTTTTGTCTAGCCACAACAGAGGCAATAAAAATCTGTTACTGGGTCACCATTTGAATTTACTTTACTAATCATCCTGTTGTGCCACATCCCACAGCAGTCCACAGCAGAAACAGCTTTTAATGCTTGTTTTACAATGCTATTAGAATGTTCCTGAACTTAGGTGGTGGGTGCTGACCTGTCAGAACCTACTTGCTACTAGACATCCACAAGTTATAAATCTAAGACAGCGATCTTTCTTACCTTACAACAAACCTCACCTCTTTTTAGTGTTTCAATTTTTATAATAATATTTTATATACATTTTCAATTGTTCCTATTTATTTTATTATGACTTATATATATTTAGATCTTTTTCTGTGCATATATCTGTGATGTCACCTCTTTGTGTTTTTACGTGTCCGTCTCGCCCTCCTGCCTTCATCTGTGGTAAGTGATGGGTATCTGTTTATTCTCCCTATCCTATCTTCTTTTCTATTGTTATTTTTATTTTGAAATTTCCCCACCTATCTTCTCTACCTTCATAATTGACTACCAATGTGCAATGACGTGTTAGTTGCTTTCTGTCTCCCACCTTTTCCTCTTCATGTTCATCTGCTATAGAAGTGTAGAACCCAAAGAGTTTATTTATGTTTTTGATGTCTCTACGTCATCCTGACATTACCTATGGTAATGAATGGTTCCTCTCCTTTTCCTTATTTGTATCTATGTTTACAAATAAAGCTCCTTTTTTCCTGTCATATCCAATACAATACTATACAATACATTCATTTTCCATTGATCCCAATGTAAGAGACTGGCTCTGTGGGATATGGAAATCTGTCAATTTACAGATAAACAATTACACATATATCAGAAGACGTACTGTCATAGCATACTTGGTACATCAAGTATGTCAACTACATTTACACAAACTACTGGCAATTTATTTTGTAGATACCCTAGAAATAAATTCTTCAACATAGTAGAAGCAGTTGTCAATTAAAAATTCTTTCAATTTTTTCCTGAATTTAATACATATTTGCAACCATGAAGGAACCTCATTAGGAGGTATTTTTATGTAAAGAAAAAGTAAAATATACCCACTATTCACCAGTGTTCAAGAAAACAAAACCATGTGAACAACTCATGCACACACCTACTAACAACACAGATAATGAAACTGTGGTGGATATATTTTACCTTTCGTTTGCATATCAGTATGTATTTGGTTGTTTACAGAATACTTGGAATTGGAGACTATAGCTTCCCAAAACTTCTTCATGTATGAAGTGATCAGCTGCCTGTGTTCATCTGAGATCACTATCTTGAGTTATAGTTTTGTATTTTGCAGTCTAAATCTGTCTTCTTAAGTCTTCTATGATAATGAGTCTCTCCAAATCCTCTTGTTTCTTTTTTATCATCCAGTGATGTTTTTAATTTATAAATGAAGTCTGATATTTTCTTGGTGAATTAACAACTCCCCATTTGATATAATTGTTCAGAAAATTTAGTATCTTTTGTTCATATTGTGTATATAATTTTATCTGTGTTCTTCTATAAATCTTAATTTTTCCTATTTCTCCAATAGTTACTCTTGTACTTCAGTGATCTTCTAATTTTTCTAAGTATTTTTATTTCTTTCTCCTCCAGCTCTTCTCACACCACTCTTTTATTCAATGTCAAGCATTTTATTGCTATTACTATTATTAGTACTCTGTGATTCAATGCAAAGAGATTTGTGGAGGATATTAAATTTTATGCATGGGAAGTAATATACAGGATATGACTGGAGGTTCCCATAGGTTATCTTAAGGAACCATCACATCATTCATCTGGGGTGATCTATGGAAAACCATGGAAAAAACAGAGTAATACGAACAGAGCAGTTTCTTGAGACCAGACCTGTCAGATTCTAAGTTTCCTCTCCCAATGAATCCTTCCTATTCCATTTCTTAATTGCTCATGGGGGGAAAAAATGAGTATAGAACAGAATCTGCTTTAGCCTTGATTTCTCTTGTGATGAGACAGTAATTTGATACAAAAGGTAGAGTGGAAAGGCTAATACATAAGGTTTAATTGGTTATCAAAATGCCAGAGCAATTATAACAATGAGAATAAATCTGGCGACAATGGGAAGGTTCCGTAGCAGGAGGCCCGGGAGTGAGCATAGTCAGTCAGAGTAGTAGAGACCGTTCGGCATGTGAAGCAAGCATGCAAGTTGGCTTACGTAGCATAATGCACGTGGATCGGCCATTTAAGCTCTTAGTTGATTAGTATCGAAGATTTTAATTAGTTTGATAAAACTATACATTGAGTTGAACTGTTAAAGTGGAGTATTAGTTTCGATCGGGAAAACATATTGCTCAAGTCTGTGTCTGCGTTACCGTAGGCGAATCTGTAACTTTGGCGACCAGTCCGTATTAGCCTTATCCACGGTCAAATTGAATGATATATATATATGTATTTCAGTAAACGGTCATATCAGTTGGTTGGTTGGTTATGTACAATCAACAGGAATAAACTTATGTATTCAAGTTCAACAAGAGACTAAAAAACCTTTAATCATTTAAACCCAGCACGCATTCATGAGATTTGTATATTGCTTTATGAAAGGGGGTTGAGAATCACAGTATTTTGGTGCACATAGCCACACATATCCCACACTGTGCATTATCAGATTGGTGCACAATGGGTGGACTCTGTTTAATTGGTAGTGGCGTTGTGACAGGACTAGTATTTTGACAATATTTTGGACTGTTACAGTTGGAGAGGAACATGTGAAAGATGTGTAATTTTGATGAATATGATTTGAGAGGAGTAATTGTGTACTATTTAAAGATATTTTATTTCAATTTGTTGTAAAAAGCTGTAAACAATGCTTGTAAACAGATGTAGAGAAAAAGGAAACCGCCACCAACTTTAGAGTAACTAGAATTTGGATTGTATTTTAATACTTTGTGTATAACATGATAAGGTGAACTGGTCTGCGTTACCGTAGGCGAATCTGTAACTTTGGTGACCAGTCCGTATTAGCCTTATCCACGGTCAAATTGAATGATATATATATATATGTATTTCAGTAAACGGTCATATCGGTTGGTTGGTTATGTACAATCAACAGGAATAAACTTATGTATTCAAGTTCAACAAGAGACTAACAAACCCTTTAATCATTTAAACCAAAACCCGACCCGCACTTGCATTTCCCGACACTCTTATCTATTTTCTCAGTCATTCCTGGATATGAATGTCCACTAGTAAAATGTGTTTTCTGTCATCCTGAAATAGATTTGTCATAAACTTTACAATTTGCCTTCTGATGAACATACTGCCTACAGTGTTTCAGATCCTCCCAACCCAACCCTTTCAAGTTTGAAGATCTCTCGGGCATGCAGCTGGGTCATTTGGTCATAGATGTAGGAATTTTCAATTTCTTCAGGTAGCTTCCAGTGGTCAATGTGAGGAATGCAGTCCAGGACGCGACTGTTGGTCTGCTCCGCGCGCATTGATATTTATACCCTCCGACCCCGCCCTCCCACTCCCGCGGCGGCGCTCTGATGGCGGTGGTGGGGGCGGTCCGTTACAGTGCATCGAGCAGTGGCCATTAGTCTGTATGCCACCTCCGTCGCACACAGTGCCTCAGCTCTGGTGTTTGCGGAACCGCTTCAGTGCTGGGTTCCAAGCCTGGCTTAGTTGGAACCCGTTGTCTTTCCACACCAACCCTTTCAACATCACACTTATGCTTTCTGTTCAACTACATGTATATGTCACGAATTGTGCGGGTCTTCTTTAGATCTTCTCCAATGCCTCTATTAACCTTTTTGATGCAGCCCCATATTCTGATCAATGCTGATTTTTTCCGCAAATAATGTTCATTTTTGGTTCTGAAATGTAAACATTGAGAAAAGTGACATCTGTGGGAGCAATTCCAGGTTATGTTGATGGAGTAACTGTTGTTTGTATAGTTGAGTCTTGCGTAAATGCGTCTAATAGGTCATTTCATTGTGGGTCTAGATCATAAATATAACATCTATTTACATAAAATCTGAATCACGCAAACAGAGCATGGTGGGTGAGCGGATGATGCTCTGGCCTCGCGTTCAGGTGGACATGGCAATGAATCCCTGTCCTGGCCTCCGGTTTTGGGTTTTGCATTGTTTGCCCAAATCACTCCAGGTCGGGATCCTTCCTTCAAAAGACCATGGCCTAATTCTTTCCTGTTCATTGCCCTCATCCTATTGCCTCTAATGACAACAAGGAGTAAAGCTCCAAAAAAAAAAAAGAATCAGGCAAGGGGTTTGAATGATGGTTCTTTCAGATGGACAAGGAATCAGTTGGCATAGAATGGGTATACATGTATATAATGAAGGATACAGAAAATAATCCATCATTCACCAAAGTTGGCGAGGACTGCAATGAACACCAAACCTTGAGATACAGTTGAAAATTATTTCGATTTAAAAACTTATCCATGCAAAGAGGGCAGGACATTTGGCAAGGGTAGTGTGTGCATATCAAGGCTTAGCGCATGACTGGCTTGGCTTCCAGTAAGATGGGGGAGGAAGAGGGTGTACGAATGCAAAGTGGACTATAGATAATTCTAGGAATATAGATACTAGCAGTTACTCGCGACTTTGTCCGTTTGAAAGTGTGTTATAGTATAAGATTTTTTGTTACTGTCCAAAGTACAACCAATTGAAAAATTTCTCCTTTGAGATGAAACTGCTTCCTTGTCTCTTACTCTTCAAATAAAAGTGTACCCCAAAGCCAGGAAATAGGTAACATAGATTCAACACATGCTGAAATATACGGTTATGAACATTACTCACTCAGCAATAATAAACATCTTTGGCCTATTCTGATGTCATTATAGCCTGAATTCGGCATGGCAGCTACTTTATTCACTCCAAATCCACTATGCACAATGGAATATTAGTAGTCATTCTGGTTCATGCAACATTTCAACCCAACCAAAATCTTTATTAATACAGCTCCTTGAAAATTAGCACTTTTTTCCAAATTTTGATTTTTCACATGTATTATGATACAAATATTATGATCAGAATTACAGTGAGATACCTGAGGTGTCATAATATTTAATTTCTACAACTGAAGACATCTTATGAGCTTGTCGACAGCACGGATTTAAATGTTTTAAGGTTAATAATGATTTATATTTCATTTTGCGGAACGTGTAAGGACAAAATGTTGCACTGGCATTAGTGCTAAACTGTTCCGTCTCAAATCCATGCATGTGCTGTTGCCTTTGGATAAACAGTTTGTGCTTTGCTGAATCTCGATCCCCACCTAAATTGATCTAACCCCAACTTATGAAAGGTTGGTTGTCATTAAAGTCACTGTTGTTATTGTAACTGATAGATACTATATTCTTCAAAAAATTACAAAGTCACAAACTTATGGCATCGGAAATAGTCACTAAAGAAATTTTAATTGCAGGAACAATTAACTTATTCGAAACAGACCAACCTCACGACCACTAACTGAATTTACAGTCACATTAGGTAATTTCACCACACGTTAGCCTCAAAGTTCAACATGCCTGCTTGGACACCTTCCTCCACCTAGCACCGTGCCCAGATAGCACTACAAAGTAGCGTTGTCTCTCTCCAACTGATTTCCAAAGACTTGGGGGGGGGGGGGAGGCGAGCCTAGAGCTGCTATTTATAGAAGACGCCTGTGAATATGAGTCTTTCCTGGTTCACATGAAAGAAGTCCCAACCTATAATCAAAAGTAGTCTTCCGCACTCGTAGATTGCGACATCTGATTTTATCAATGTTACTCAAATCAATCTTTATAAAAAAAATTTGTAGCTATCATATTTTCGACGTAAAAAATTATTTTCTGTGCCAGTCTAAAAATGTTTATAACTTCCACAGTTTTAAAACTATGAAGCTGAAATAACTTTTAACTTTCTGCTAATTTAATGCTCTTTCATTTTGTACTAAGATCGCCTCACTTACTACTTACTAACAGGTTGAATCACAATTGTTATACAAAATTTTTAATCTAGAAATTGATATCTTTTGAAATATTTAACTCACAGCTCTGAGACATGTTCTAAATGATTCTATGTCCCCTTTTTAATAAGAAATCATTACTCTCTAACTGTAATAACAGCTCTTAAATAGTATTATTATTAATTCCCTAGATCAGAAAATTTTCTTTTACATTCAAATTCTCATTTTACAGTTACCTGAAGAAGCCATATTAATTTTTTATCTATAATTTTCTATTTCGGATATTAGCCAAAATATTGCACGAATTCAAAAACAAATTTCAGTGTCATTTCTAGAAAAAAATTCTTCTTTAATTTGAACTTGTTGTCTCCTTTGAATTAATTCTCTCCTAAGTTTGACTATTTTACCATTTTAATGTCAATTTCAGGAAATGTTCCTCCATACAACCTAGGAATTGTTTGTCATAGAATGGGGATATGCGAGTTTGTTAGTGCTTTGAACCTTGTGGTATACTTGAGGATTGAAGGAAAAGAAGCTTTTGGAGGGAATGAAGTTAGCCAAGGATGTAAGGAAGGATGAATTGGAAAGGCATATCTAGAAAGGGAAGTTACATCAATGGGTACAAGGAAACAGTCTAGGGGTAGAGGAGTGTGGACTTTGGATGGATGCCAAGGACAGGGGTGGATCCAGGATTTTGGTTTGGGAGGGGCTTGAGCGGACTTTGGTTTGGGGGGGGCTTGGCTTGAATGGATTTCGGTTGGGAGGGCTTGTGGATTTTGGCTTTGGGGGGGGCTTTATTTGGGCAAAGGGTAGTATTTATAGCCTCTCCTCGGGCCTCGAATCCTAGAGCTAAAAAAAAAGGTCTCCAAAATTTTAATGTCGGAGGTGGACCTAGATACTTTTGGGGAGGGCTTGAGCCCCCTAGCCTCCCCCCCCCCCTGGATCTGCCACTGGCCAAGGAAGTGTGGGGTTTCTTTGATGAGGCTAGCGAGATTCTGTATAAAATGTTGGAGATGTTGATCTAACAAGCCCAAAATCTATTCAGTGGGTGACCTGTATGCTGCAGCTATAAGTGCCACAAGATTGCCAGCCTTGTGGGTCTTGGGGAAAAGGTACAGGTTTGATGTATGATGCATCTGAAGAGTTAAGCAGAGAAGAGGATTGAGTAGAGAAATGTTCTAATATGGTGCTTCTCCTTCAGATTCAGATAAGCTCTAATTCACTGGCTTGTTGGTATGGTTTGTTCTGTAGTGAGCACAGTAGTTGTTGGTATTGAATGCTGCCCCAGCCTCAAGGTCACTGCAGTCCACGTAACTGCTGTGGTACTGCAGGGTGATGATGTTACATTTTCTAGACAGTTCTCTCATGCTGAGGTTATTGGGCTGCAATACGGAGTGTTTTAGAGGACAAGGACAGAGTCCATGTGGGAACTGCTAGAATAGAAGGAGGGGATGATCTTGAGGAGAGAGGGTGGATCCAGCTTTGAATTTTTGTAGGCTGCACTCAACCTTGTTGTGGTAGTTACTGCTCTTCACAATGATTAGCTAAATGTTATGCCGGTAGAGAAAACAGCAGGACACTAATGAGTGGCTGACCAATGTAAATTTGTCAAACTTTTGAGAGTGAAAATGTGAGTCTCTTGGTTAGAACTGATATTTGTGATTCTGACAGAGGCAGTGTTGAAGTTAAACTGAAGGTAGAGCAGGGGGTTTTGGAGCAGGTAGTAGAGGGCTTGGGTTGGGGAGATTTAGAAGGTGGGTAATGCATAGGATTTTGACAATTTTGAGGGAGGGGATTTGGTGTGTGATGTGCAGGAGTGTTTATAATGGAGGGGCAGCTTTTAACCAGAGCTGAAAGCTTGCATAGGTTTGCATTTTCATTGTGACAAGATCTGCTTATCATGATCAATGATGGTAAGGGAGGAAAGCAGAGGATTTTATGGGGGAAGGCAAGTTGGTTAGAAAGTAGATTAACCTTGTGAATATAATGTGGAGCACCAGCTAGGCAGGAATGGGCTGAGGGGTAAGGTATTGTGTTGGAACAGAAAGGATAGAATCATGGAGCCAAGCCAGTCATGTGATAATAATTGGAGTGCACACACTTCTGTAGCCAAATAGCTCCGTCCTTTTTGCATGAATAAAGTTTTAAACCGAAATATTGTACAACTGTGTTCATCTCGTGTTTTGTGTGATATTTGGAGCCCTCCAGCCCTCAACTGGGTTATTTCCCCATCCTTTGTTTTTTCACTACCAAAACCCATTTTTTTCCATTTAGAATCATTTTTTTTTCTTTTCATTTCAGCCATCTATGCACTACGACTACGCAACTTCATTTCCTCTTCTGAGTTTCCTTCCTCTGTCGCCAGTACTCTTTCATTATATAAAAACAATTTTTCCCCTGTGGAATCATTATTACTATTATTTCCATGCATTTGTTTTGATTCCATTCGTTTCAGTAATTGCTTCACTTCTATCTTTGTTGTCCCAGTTTGAATTTCCCTAACTAAAATTTCCTGCTTTACCAGTTTGTCAGTTAATTGCTCTTTGAACCATGTGGTACTCCCTACATTATCCCCCTGAAATGTACCTTAGTTTTTTGTGTCCATGTTTTCTTCTGTTTTTGTCCTGTTTTCATCTATCATAAGCAGTGGTTCCTCTACCTTTCTTTCCGTATGCAAATATTTGTTATTCAGCCTTTTCCCCCCCAGGAATCCAACTAATTATAAGCAATAAAATTCTTCCTTTTTCTTTGTATTTCAGATAGCACAAGCATAGCAATATTAACATGGCCTCAGAAACAGTATCATAAATAGTTACAACTTTACTTTGGCTTGTGATGAAGCTTATTAGTTTAATATTCAGTATCCATCGAAATTAATTTATTTTTCCAGTAGTTAAAATTTTGTTTGTAGCAATATTGATATTGATTTTGTACTGTCTTAAATTAACCATCATTTTAAAAGGAAAACAGTCATTTAGCACATAAAATAAACATAAATGGCTTTATACCATTATATAATAGTTTATTAAGAATTTAACAAAAAGTTTTCTTCTATACAACAAATTTAAGGCTAACTATTTCTGTAATTACTTCTGTGGATTATTAAACTATTTTCTGGGGAGATTAAATGACTCATCACTCATTAAAGTTAAAGGCTGCAACAAGTGAAACACATATGAGACAAACACCTTTTTTCATGTGCTATAGACTGAGTCAAATGGTTCAGAAGGTGTGCATGCGCCCAAGTTTACCACATGACTGGCTGGCCAGCAGAACACAGGGTGGGGGAGTAGTCTTTGGTCCATAGCTCATGAATAAGGTCTAAAACCAACATATTGTGTACGTTTTTGTTTGTACCATATGGTTTCACTTGTCACAGCCTTCAACTTTAGTGAGTGATGATGAGTCATTTTCCCCATCCTTTTGTCGTATTTTATTAGGATTATTGTCATCGTATTTTAATGTGTTATCATCGTGTTGTTATTCTAGTAAATATTCTTCCCAAGTCTTGGGTCGAAACTTCAAAACAAACTTAATCCTCAAACACTTGAGTGACAATAACCTTTCATTTAATTCTTCGATCTTTATTTCCTTTACACTTTACTAATTCGTACCCGAAGATTACGAAGGTCCTCTATAAGCAGCAACTATATATCTTCAACCCCAAACGTTCACACTAAACCTTCTTGCTCACCCGATGGTTCTTGTTACACTGCTGTTTCCCTAGCAACCAACTCCTTTTATAACTTCTCCAGGTTATGCCACACTTTGTTTATTTAATGTTACTATAGAGTGATACATCAGTTATAGTCCAGTTCAGTCAAAATTCAGATTAGGAAGTAATAGGATTCCATCATTATGATTACTGAAAAATAAATTATATTAAATTTTAATGTTTTAACAATATTTTTGTCACCATTGGGGATAAAGGGTTGATAATGAATGTAAACTATTAGAGTCTTTTTCATTTATATAAGTTTTATCCTTGCACAGAGTGGTGAAGCATCTGGGTTGCCCACATGGTTGTGGTGATAGCCAGCGAGGACCACCGGCAGACTTTTTACGTTCTCAATTACAGTCGCTTTTAGGAAAACTGCACAGGACAAGTCAAAAACAGTTTTCTCACTTTCTGCGTGAATTAGTACGTCGCCAGAGCATTGCAGATACACTTGACTTGTTCCATGCTTATGTAGGTTTCTGTGTGGACCCAAGTTCCTTGCTGTCCCCTCTAAGTAAGTTGTTCTAATTGTTTTACTTTACATATACACTTAGTAACAATTATTTGATATGTGATGTTTTTATATAATGGGTGAAACATTAATTTTAAATTATATTTTTATAACATTTTGAATTAAAGCAAAAAATTAAGGTTTTGACTGTTGTAGATACCTTTTTACATTTTGAGAAACCCACATTATTCTCTCCTGAGAAATGTTTGGCTTTAGATTTTCTTGGGATTTTAGCTATATATTAAACTTACAACTGTTGGATTTACTTCTACTAGTTTGACTTTGTAGGGCTGCAAGTATGTAAAGTGGTTAAAAAGTTTTAAACCTACTTTTATATAGCTGATTTCAGAAAAGTTATAGTATTCACATATAAGGATCGGTATTTTTTTTTTCTTTTTTATGAGAGCAGAACTAAAAAGATTTATTTGAAAATATAAAATTGTGGTATTATTTTAATATTTTAAACATTATCTTAATAAGTGACACAGTACTACATTGGACGATTTTAAAAGTGAAGCTTCACAGTTTGAATCTTGGCATGGGCTAGAATATTAGCTGCCATTAATACTAAAACTACTTGTATACATTTGGCAAAGCTTGCATTGCTCATGTAAATTTGTAAGCCCTTCAAATTTGTTAAATTCTAACCTTTTTGGTACAAGACATGGGGAACAGGTTTCTTGGAGGATCCGATACTGGAGCTGATTGCCTAACACAGGGCAATTTAAAATCTAAAAACTAACTAAACATGTAATAACAGCCTTAAATAGACCTTCAATGGTAGGTAGTAGTCATTAATCTCACCTAAATCATTGCAGTCAGAAAGAATCCAACTTGTAGGCATTTAATTTTTGTTTCAAGATAACATCACCATTTTACAACACTTTTCGACGTAATAAAGAATAGTTATAATAATAATCAAACAGGAGAAACTAAATTTTGCAGTAGAGAGCACATGATCAAAAGTTTTAGGCAGTTTAAAAATACGAAAACACAAGTTTTAAATTCAGTCCAATTAATTGGCACTTTCAAACATTAATTACAACACATTTCAAGCAGTTTCTGATATTAAACAACACGGTTATTACAACTAAAATCCTTCCTGAACACCGTGTTAAACTTTTTGAGAAGTTCTTTACAGTCAATCAAGCAAAATATAAATTTCTAATTTTGCTTCTAATTTTTCATAGTGCCAACTTACATAAATTATCACACTCAAACCAGTCAAAGTCAGGAAATAAAAACACTTTCGAACAATATAATAGAAAACGTAGAATCATGTACTGAAAACCCTTTGTGAAACAGGCTTTTCCTTCAGAGCAATTTGTTGTTTACTTTGTAAATCTTTGAAATTTTGCAAATGGATGCCAGTTATCAACACACCAATATCAAAGAAATGTGATCATTACAAAAGTATACCACTTAGATAGAAGATAGTAGTAGTTTTGGAAAGCGGAGCAGCTGTAGAAAGTTCTAACATAAGTTTTAAAACCCAAAATAAAGTATTTGAGGGTAAAGTGTACACCAAAGGAAAACCCTTTTTCCTCCTCCAAAAGCGTAGGGATACACGAAACCATATTACAGCCAATTGATTGAGTTTACGAGAAACATCAAAGGGGAGAAAGTTGTTTGTATTACTTGTTTCTAGAGAATATTAAAATCTGAAAGACATACAGTATGTATCTTAGATGCACTACACTCTGGGTGTCACATGACTTGGAAGATTTGCTCGGGTCAAATAGGGCTTTGGCTGCCATTTTTCACCAAATGCCTGTGGATTGTCTTATGGGTAGGACCTGTGCTCGAAGGAGCTAGAAGCTCAACCTGAGTTCTTGCAAGTAGTCCTAACTATGTGCCTGCGAAGCAGCCATCATGGATTTTTAAGAAGGTACTTCCGGTCTAGACTTTACATATGTGACGTGTAATTTTCTCAGGGGTTTGTGGTCTGTCTGGCTTCTACGTCTCAAACTCGCAATCTTTTGAAATGAATATCCGATGTGAATCAACTGTAATTGTGTTTATTCTTGTGGTTTTTAATAACAGATTATAGTGACGGTGAAACTTCAAAAGTGATTTTATTTCAATAGTTTGTAACTGAACCCTTTTCTCTCCAGAAGGTAAAAACATTGGGGAGTGGCGACTAAAATATTTTACAGTTTACTTTATTTCCATGGTACACTCATGGACGAAAAATTTTGAATTGTTGGTATTTTCGAAGGATTTTAAGTTGAGATGCCAGTTGCTAGTTAAGGATATCAAGGCTTAGTTCTACCCCTGGTATAGCCTAGATCCTTACAAAGTACACTTAAATCACTCCATAGTTTGGATTCCACATTGAACTGTACATCACGGACTATCTGGAAAAGTCTAATAAAACTTAAGATACTAGAGTACCTCATTGGAATGATCCAGATGCTGTACACTAACTGTAAGAGCTGTGTCAGCGCTGATGATGGTCACTCTGAATGGTTTAGTACAATCAAAGGGCTACAACAAACAAGTGCCCTTTCACCTCCTCTATTCATAGCGGTGATGGATAACATCTTAAAAAGAACTAAATAAAGCAACCAAGAGATCTGCAGACATTAGTGTTTGCGGTTGATGTGGCAATACGGGATGAAACTGAAGACGGAATACGGACAGCCAAGATAAATTCAGCACCGTGTGTTAGGGGTAGCTTAAAAGAATCCCGAACATTAAAAGTTCTAGTAGTTAACTGCAGAAGTGTTTGTAATAAACAGCCTGAACTTGAAAATGTTATTCGTAGTACAGATGCTGATATCGTAATAGGCACAGAAAGTTGGTTAAAACCGGATATAAGTTGTGCCGAAATTTTTAATAGTAACATGATCATTTTCTGTAAGGATAGTTGAATTTCCAAGGAGGTGGTGTATTTATAACTGTTAGTAACTACCTCCCATGTAGCAAAATAGATGTCCATACTGTCTGCGAAATCATATGGATCAAGCTCAACATAGCTAGGACAAAATTTGTGATAGGCTCCTTCTATCGTCACCAGATGCAAGTGTAAATATTGCCGAGGCCTTAAGAAATAATGTAAATAATGTAGCATGAAAATTTCCGGACCATACAATAATGCTAGGTAGTGACTTCAACTTGTCAGATATCGACTTGACTAATTACATTCACGTTACTGTGGGCAGGGATAAAGCACCTTGTGAAATCATTCTAGATCTCTTCTCAAATCACAATCTTGACAGCTCGTAACTGAACTAATGCGATACCTCAACGGAAACGAAAATATTTTAGATATAGTTGTTACTAATAGGCCTGAATTATTCACGGAAATTTCTACCACCGCAGGAATAAGTGATCACAAAGCTGTAATTGCTACAGTAAAACTAACAACCACATGCAAAAATAGAAAAGAGAGGATTATTTACAGATTCGAAAAGGCTTCAAAAGAGTGTTTTAGAGCATATTTGAGGCATAATTACCATTCCTTCTTAGTAACAGGAGGCACCGTTGAAGAGAGGTGGCATCAATTCTTACATATAGTCGGGGAAGGTATGAACTTGCATATACCAAAACGAACAGTCATGGTACACACGGGAGGTTAAAAGATTACTCAAGAAGCAAAGGAAGATACATGCACGATCAAAAAGGACAATGCATTGGACTGATTTAGATTTGTTAGAGGAGATAAGGGGACATATTAAGAATGCGATGCATGAGGCCTTTAATGACTTTCGTGGCAATTTTCTCTCTAAGAGCCTCACTGAAAACCCTAAGAAATTTTGGTCGTATGTAAAAAAAGTTAGTTGTAGTGGGAATAACAAGGCAATTCTAATAAAAGACGGACGGGAAGTTGAAGACAGCCACAACAAGGCTACCGTACTTAACACTGAATTAAAAAATTCATTCACGCGCGAAAACATCCCCACTTTACCACATCGTGTGGAATTAGAGATGGATCCAATATAAATTGATAGCGTAGGTATTGTAAAGCAATTAAAACTCCTGAATTGGGTAAAGCGCCGGGTCCCGATAGTATGCTGGTAAGAGTATTTTCTGAATACACGGAGGATATTAAACCATTTCTGTCAGATATATTCCGTAAATCTTTAGAAGAGACAAAAGTACCTTCTAGCTGGAAAATAGCCCAGGTAATTCCCATTTTTTAGAAAGGAGATCGGAGTGATCCTAGGAATTATCAACCCATATCTCTAACATCTGTCTGCAGCAGAATTCTGGAACATGTCATATGCTCGAACATAATGAAGTTTCTAGATGAGAACGAGTTACTTATACCGTGTCATCATGGATTTCGGAAGAAGAGATCGTGTGAAACACAATTGGCCCTATTTACCCATGACGTAATGAAAGTTATCGATGCAGGTTCGCAAGTTGATGCAGTTTTTTTGCTTTTTGAGAAAGCTTTTGATTCTATGCCACACAACCAACTTTTAGCGAAGATTCGAACTTACGGTATTTTGGCTCAGATTTGCGAGTGGATACATGATTTTCTAACTGGTCGAACACAGTATGTCGTTGTTGATGGAGAAGCCTCTTCTAAGTTAAATGTTACTTTGGGGGTTCCTCAAGGAAGTGTAAGAAGTCCACTTCTTTTCTTAATATTTATAAACGATCTAGGTGACAACATCAAATGCTGGTTGCGATTGTTTGCCTACGATGCAGTTATCTATAGGGAAATAAGGTGCTCCGACGATTGCTTAGAAATTCAGCGCGATTTGGATGTTATTTTCGATTGGTGCCGTAAATGGCAGCTTACACTTAATTTCAAAAAGTGCAAGGCAATGCAGATAAAAAATCAGTTTGTTCACGAGCACAAAATAAACAATTCAGCTGTTGACACGGTTGATTCCGTGAAGTATCTGGGGGTGATAGTACAAAGCATCATGAAATGGGACATGCACATAACTTCTGTCATAGGTAAGGCTTTTTCTAAATTACGATTCATAGGTCGTATTTTGAGGAATTGTAATGTTTATATAAAGGAGATAGTGTATAAAACACTAGTACGTGCGCATCTGGATTACTGTTGTGGGGTTTGGGATCCATATCGCAAGGTTCTGATTGACTCAGCGAAGAGGGTGCAGAGGAGAGCCACTCGATTTGTGACTTGTTGTTACAGCCCTTATGAAAGTGTCATAGAATTAATACATAGATTGGGCTGGGATAGTTTGGAAGACAGATGACGTAGCTTGTGTTCGAATTTATTGGAGAATATGCGAAAAAATTTAAATTTCGAGTGCAAAGAAATACTTCTTCCGCCAACCTATTTAGGTTGCAATGACTGGAGGGATAAGATTAGAGAAATAAGATGCCGTAGTGATGCTTTTATGTATTCCTTCTTTCCTCGCACTATTCGGGATTGGAATGCACGGGTTTAGGATTGGTGCTTAGCACCCTCTGCCACCCACAATGTTTGTGATTTGCAGAGTATGGATGTAGATGTAGATGAACAGAAAACCAACTTAACGTGGAATAATAAGTTTGAAGTATATTGAATGAAATTGAACCCAATAAAAATTGTAGCACTGAAAATAAGGCAAAAGAATACGGTCTGCCATATAAAATTACAAGACCACCAGGTTGAAGTTGTTGACCACTTCAGTTACCTGGAGAGCAACAGCAGAGGTGAGCTAGAAATAACAAATAGAGTAACCAAAGGAGCCAACTTTTACAGTATCGTGCCGGGCTTACTATGAGACATGATGGTTCCAGGAAGAATAAAAATCACCCTTTACAAATCATATCTCATTCCTATTCTCACATATGCTCTGGAAACATGCATACTAACATCAAAGGATCTTAGCAAGAACCAAGCCTATAAAGTGAAGTTTCTTAGTACTGCCCTCCAGAAAATGAGACTTGATCATATAAAGAATGGTGAAACTAGATCAAATCTAGTGTTATGGGAATCCATGGAAGAGAGACTTAGGTCTCTAGACTTAAATGGTTCAAGCATGTTAAAAGAATGAAGAGTACAAGACTAACAAAGCTTATTTGGAAAATGTATAATGGGCAAAAGACCAGTAGGAAGACCAAGAAGAAGATGGATAGACCAACTGAAGGAGGATAAAGAGAGAAAAGATGGAAATGGTAATCTATTATGGACAGGGAAACTGTCCTGGATAGGAGACAGTGGAAGACGGTCATCTATAACCACAAAAACTGAAACATAAATCCGTGCTACTAGTTGAAGTCCTGTAGGAAAGCAACTGCCCATCCTACTTGTGACCTTCATTTTTATTATGCTGCATTTGGTAGGATCCAATTATCCTTCAGGTTGTGGACTAAGTTAATTATTATTATTATATTTTTAGATGTTTTGTGTTTTATCTTATCTATTTTTCACTATTGATTTGTTAAATGAATAAAATCTCCCCTTTTTTACCATGGCACACATCTATTGCTGAAATTGTGTTTACCAGCATTCTTAAACCTTTAACCCCAATATGGCTTAAATCCCTTATCAAATTATATTTTAGAAACATTTGTATATATCATACTACCTACTGAACCGTGACTATTAAATTATAAAGAAAAGGCAGAAAACATTTATTCTATTCCAAAAACAAAAGCAAAAAAGTTTGAAGAACATTGACCAAAGTTTCTCTATTACAGAAGAAACATTTTGTATTCTAGTGTGGGAAATACAAATAATAATAATAACGGAACATTAGAGAACTTATTTTCACTCTACTTTAGATATATGATATCTCAATAAGTGAACTGGATGACAAATAAATTAATGTTTTCAAGATATGTGTGGTGGACGTGCAGACCAGAAACGAAGCTGTAACAAGTCTCCAGATGTAAGTGCTCAAGGTGGATATGCAACAAACTTTGGGGCTGGACTAGCTGGAGGAGGAAGCCGTGGTGTGGAAGGGCACATTGTAGCAAGTGTATTTAAGACACTTGTGACACGTCTTGTCAAATCTAATAAGGAGCTGAAAATGCAGGAGAACCTGGTAAAATTATAAAAGAAACATATGCTTAAAATAAAAATAAAATCTAATTTTTCATTGAATACTGTTTTTAAGCAAACTAGTTGTTTTTATTTTTTTGAACAAAAACATATTTCATTTTACATAATATAACATATTTATCAAAAGTTTTATGTTTCACTGACAGAATTATTCCAGTACTAGTCTTGAAACTATTTTATTGTTTGTGTAATACTTGATTCAAGGCATTATATGGTGATGCGAGACAGCTAATGACCTACATAAAAGAGGCTCATGGTGGAGTGTTTCGACGTGTAGCCCTCAGTGGTTTACTTGATTCTGCAAACCCCCATCGTAAAGAGACTAACATTCAGACAACACGTGTAATCAGGTGAATAAACAGTACAAATATGTTGCAAATATGAAGCAATTTGTCAGTAAACATTTGTATATACCAATTAGATTAGATTTATCTTAAAAGTATGTCGTCTTCCTTTTTAAAATTGCCAGACATATGCATCAACCTGAAGCAGAGGAACCAACAGATTTGGGACCTGGAGCATGTTATATGGTTGATGAACGAGGTGGCCGCAAATTGTTCAAGAAGAGAAGTACTTCATCAACTTGTGCGGTAACTAATTTATATTTATTTTGTTGTTCCATAGTTCCCTGCTGAGGAGACCCCTTTGTTGTTTGGAATATGTTACAGTATAAAAATTGTAAATGCTAGCTTCATAATTGATGACAGTTTTTAGCCTCTGGCTGGGTGTCGGGAACACAGTCTATCCAGTGTCTCCTGTCCTTCTGTCATCCCTCCTCTACCACTGCAATCAGTTTGCCTGCTGTCTTGCACAATCTTTCTATCCCATGTGTTCATCACGTTTATGAAAATCGTCTTCAAAACTAGCATTTACCCACTGCTTGGCATGAGCAGATCTTGGCATATTTAGAAATACTTTAACCTTTAATTCAGGTTCCAAATAGTAACTCGATGAAGCAAAAAATATAAATTTCATTTAAAATTTTTTAAGGTCATTCTGAAAATTAATTGTCCTTTGTAGACAGAAATTTGGAACACATTTTCTTGCAGAAGCAATGTGCTCCAAATGTCTATGTCCCCACATTGGATACACCTGAAAGTATACTTACGGACAATGGACCTTAATAAAGCAAAAAGGAAAGTATCTTAGACATAAGGCAACACAAAAGTTATAATCTGCAGTAGTGATTGCAGTAAAGGTAGTGGCCATTTCTAAACAAATCTTTACAGCCAGCAATAGTGTTTGCAGCAACAAATGGAAGATCACTGGCATGTTTTCATAATACCATTTGAATACACTCTTATGCCGTAAGTCATAACATGTCTTTCTTGCTTAGTAATTTCAGTGCAGTCACCAACATTTCAAGCCATTTTTCTTCATCGTCTCTCAAAATTGAAGTAGTTAGATTGAAATGTAACTTGGACCAGGGGGGGGGGGGGGGGCGGAGAAGTCTGGACTTGCACAATGGTTGTTTTGTTTTTGGCAGTACTTTACAATCATGGTACAAGTCATCACTAACAAGGCACTATTTAAAGCAGCTTAATATTGCTCGAAGAACATTCTGGTCCATTTCTAACTAAAATCTATATGAATATTGCCACTACAAAATCAAATGATGCAGATACACCTAAATACATCAAATGCACTGCTAACTACATTTTGGGTAATTATAACATTATCTATTTCACGATTCCACGTATGCATAGCATAGATTATAACAATTAATTTCACTATACACCTTAAGTCAGAATGGCAATAGCATTAAAACATGCATAATACATTCACTGTATTGAGATGTAAACTTTAGTTTTCTTCCTAGTGGTTCTGGTTAGGTTGAAATGTGGTATTACCAGATTAAAAACGTTGCCAAAGGCGCAAGTAATGATATCTTGAGAACTGTATCACAAAATTTTACTCTTTACTTTTGAATTGTCTTGTCGAGTTAGATAAGAATCCACTATCAAAATGCACTGACATGGTAATTGTGGTATATAATAAAACCATTTAATATCTATACTAAGCACAAAGCTACTTACCGTAAATATCACAATTCTGTTACTCTTATTGAAGAGTTAATATATATTGTAGTGGTTTGAGTAACAAATTTAATTTAATTAAATTTATCAAAATTCTGAACACCAAGTAAATATAACCAAAGATAAATACAATATGAAAAGGCCAAAGATTAGTATATTCATCTTAGGCCAACTTTTTCAAGCGCATGATGTCCACAGCAAACTAAATATTAGTAATGCTTATTACATTTGATTAAGGTATTCCATTTATTTTCTCCATTCTAGAAAATTAAAAAATAACTAAAGACAAAATATTAAACAGAATCCTAATTCAAGTTGCGTGATCTTTTTCAGTTTTTCATGAAAGGAGTGCCCATCTCAAATACGATTTGATCTGTGGTCCATTATTTTCTCTCTAGAAATGATTTCAGTTACTTGTTTCGTTCTTTGGTACATACGAATGGTACTGAAAAATAACCAGAATAGCATTGCCATGGGCGTAGCTGGTGTACCAAGCATTTCTGCCACAAAGAATTTATAGCACAACTCATTGCTATTTCAGTGCCACCTGTGTTCTCGATCTGTCTTGTTCTATTAATCTGTAGTGATTGTTTTTGCTAGCGCTGTTTTGTTATTGTTTCATTTTTGATGACGGCAAGTTTAAGTGAAAAATGTGCAGCTATGAAATTTTGTTTTCTATTTAGTAAAAATGCTGCTGAAACTGTTTTAATGTTGAAAACAGCTTACAAAGGTGACACGATGGGGAAAACTCAAGTGTACAAGTGGTTTGCTCAGTTTGAAAATGGCGACATGCTAGGTGATGACAAACCTCGTTCTGGATGTCCATCAACTGCCCAAATCGACGAAAATGTTGAAAACATTTGACAGCTTGTGCTCTCAGACTGTCAACAGACAATTGTTCAACTGTCATAGATTAATGGGTTATCTTGGAGCTCAGTTCAGCGAATTTTAACTGAAGATTTTGAAATGAAAAGGGTTGCTGCCAAGTTTTTTCCTCGGGCAATCAAAAAGGACGTCGAGTTCAATCATGATGTAGTTTGAAACAACAGCTTGAAATTGACCTAGGTTTTCTGTCCAAGGTCATTACTGGTGATGATTCATGGTGCTATGGTTATGTCCCAGAAACAAAGCAACAGTCAAACCAATGGAAGACGTCACTGTCACCCCGTCAAAAGTCAAATTAAACTTCAAGACAATGATGATTTCCTTTTTTGATGCCAAGAGCGTAGTTCATTCATAGTTTGTTCCCCCACATCAGACTTTCAATCAAAGCTTTTATTTGGAAGTTTTAATAAGATTATGAACAGTGTTCATCAAATAAATTTTGGCTAAAAATGGCATGGTTCTACTGCCCAACGAACCGTACTCGCCTGACCTGGTCCTGTGCGACTTTTTCTTATTTCCAAGCATGAAAAGGGGCATGTAAGGATACCGATTTGATAACTTTTTTTTTTTTGATACCACCTCGTATAAGTCATTAGCTATTTCCGTAGCTTTTAATCTGGACCATTAACTCTAAAAATTTGAAAACACCATGCAAATTGATGTGATAGTATTTGAATGGTACCAGTTCAAACTCTTCAGCTTGCTTACAGATTTATAATAATATAGTTTAGTATTTCTGAAAAATACACAATTGAAATTGACAATTGAATTTTGTACAGGTCACATTGGAGACAATAATGTGTACATTCTTTGATGGGTGGAAAAAGTTACCAGTTTTTCTTTAAATATATGGTTGCTATCTACAAATTGTTTTATACTGATAAGGGTATGTATGTTTTGATAGTCTTCTAAAGCCTGAGTAATTTTTGGTCGAATGGGTTGTTTTTAATGATATTTTGGAGATTATTTTGTGGATATTATCAGATATTCAATATTATTTTATTTGTATTAATCAGATTTCTTCCTGGTTCATTGCTGCTAAACATGTGATTTATTTGATTGTAAGAAGAAGTTAACATCTGTATTTAGTGTTATTTAAAGGTAACTGTTAAACTATCATTAGCAAACAGGCTTTCTTCTTAAATGAATGTATTGATCATTTAGATATTTAGAAGTTCATGTTTTACTGTAAATTGTTCATTTCAGAGCTTGTTGGAAACTGAGCTTAGTGAAGAATTTGGGAAAATGAGTCAAAGTCCTTTGGGAAATTTGCGCCGCAAACATTATGTCTTAACACCTCGTCAAAGTGAACGCAACTTAGGAATTTCAGAGCCTTCTCCATCTACATCATCCAAGTCCAGGACAAAACAGAAGTTTCAGATTGGTGGGCTCGGTGAGTTTGTGAATTATCTTAGTTACAATTACTGGCATTTCCTTCTAAAAGTAAAAATAAATTTCATGTTTTATCTTTTAAACTATTTCATTAGTTAGACAATTAATTTTCTATTGTACATGCATGCAAACATATCTTACAATCATCAGTTTGATTCATTTGCTATCACATTTTTGCACTGAATTGGTTAAATATAAAGTAACCTAGTGTTGGTAAAACTTTCTCAGTTATATCTTTCATACATGTTCCCCTTAAACTTGTTCTAGAGAAAAGTATAATTAGTAATATAAAGTAGTATAAAGTATAATTAGTAACATTCAACTATTGTAGTTCTATGTATTCGCTTGTCTTCAGTCACAAATTAGAGTCTTTCAATTACTGGATGCTTGAATGTAATTGTTGTGGGAAGGCAAGTGGTTTTGGAAGAGTATTACTCAAGCAAGGAAAGAAGAAACTATCAAGAATGCAACTTATTTGGCACAATCAAAATTATTTTGGTGATATATCTAAGAACACATTGAAAAGATCTTCTGACTAGTGAAGTTTATGGATGGGACATGTCTTATTAGCAACAAAATGCTGTATAAAATATTCTCAGGGTGGGGTGTTAGTTTGATGCAATGTTTTGAATCCATCAGTTGAACCTCTCTATCATATTTGTGCTCCAAGAATGTTTTATACAATTAATTTAATTTAATTGTGATGGAGTGCACACTCCAATGAAAATTTCCCTATGCACCCACTTTTCCCCTTTCCTCTCTCTACCCACCTGCATTTTCCCTCTACAAATTTTAAATTCTTTTAACATTTTTGGTAAATTATTCATCATTTCTATCTGTAATTTATTCTAATCCCCTTAGCTATGAAAGGAAAATGTCCCACAACCTTATGCCTGAAATTGAGTGCCAGCTTCTTATAATGGTCATCTTTTCCCTTCCATGTGTTACTGCTAATTCTTACACCAATGTCTTTTCTCACCTCATTACAAGTATACACCTTGTACACTCCCATGACTCCCTTCACACTCCTCCTGTCTTCTAATGAACCCCAATCCAGCTCTTTTATCCTATTGGTTACTGATTGTTCTGGAATTCTGCAGCATTTATTTGCACTCCCTCCAACTCCTGTATTTGATATCCAAAATGTGGGTCCCTTACTACACCATCACATTCAAGTAATGGTCTGCCCAAAGTTTTATAACTTCTTTATTTCTCTGGCACATCCCCTGATTATTCTCTCCAACAAGTGAAGGATTTTGAAATCTTTTCCTATTATCTGTCCAATGTGTCCTGTCTAGTTGAGCTTGTTATCAAATATTGTGCCAGATTTGTGCATCAGAAGAGTGTCTAAATCTTTCAAGTGTATAATGTTATTAAAAGCAATACCCACACAAAATTGTACATTCAAAAGATTGGAGTTCATGTGCTTAAATTTACCTGCTTTGCTGCTTTCCTACTTCCCCAGTTTCATAAATTTCAGTATAGTTATTTCTTTTTATTTTGCCTTACAAATAGAGTCATTATTTTTAGTGATGATTATAACTCTTTATTTCTGAAAAGTCTTATATGAAATATTAATTGAGAAAAATATATTGGTTTATACTCAACAATTAAGAAAAAAAAACAAGATTGGCTGTACCTGTAATAGTGTTTCATCTGTTAACTTGCATTTACTTTAAGTGAACTGGTTTCGTCGGGAATATGGTAGAACTGAATCAACAGACAGCCATGAAGGGAGTGATTCTCCAGTAGAAGGTGGTTTCATCAGACAAACTTCCCTCCAGCAAACACCTAAGTATGTCTCTCAGAAGGGTGCAGCAAGGTAAAAATATTGCTATTATATTTTAATATTTGATTATTACATAAATTATCTTTAGTGAGTACTAATAATTTACTGGAGAGTATAATAAAGATGCGAAATATGTGCAATATATTAATGTTTTGGCCTGTACTGTTTCAAATGATCCATAAATTTGATATATGCATTTGTTTTGTGATTTGCAGTATTCTTAAGCACTTCACATAATTTGCAATTGGTGAATGCTTATATTTTCCCAACTATTACTAATGTTGTTTACACATATCTTCAGCAGTTTTTTGACTCTAACTTGATGTAAAGAACAAATTTTCACAAAGTTATAACATTTCCCATATTTGATGGAAATTATTTCTTTGGATTAAAAAGAAATATCTTAGTTTATATCAACATGTGATGTAAGCACCTTAGAATTTGGTTAAATTCTATTTTTCTTGGTTACAAGGCATAGGGGAGTGGGTAAACCTTCTAGAAATTGTAAAATCATTAACCTTGTAACTACAGTATATGTGTGGAACGATTCATATAGAAGCTGATACTGCAGCTCATTTCAGAGTAGAAAGCGATTCAAAGGCAGAAACACAATCAAACATATAATAATAGCCCTAAAGAAACGGTTAATAATAGTAAACAGCTTGTAAACTTACTTAAATCAGTGAAATCCTCAGTTATTTAAATTGTAAACAATCATTTTGGTTACGCTTTGCAATACTTTTTGGTGCAATAAAGTATTTTTATAATAATAATAAACTGAAAGAAAGTAAAATTCACTAAAAATCAATAGTTTCAGGCCGTATAAATAAAGAAAACAATTTCAAAAACTCCATTGAACATACTGTAAGCACCATAGAATTTTGGCAAATTCTAGTTTTGCTTAGGCGGGACTTAGAAATTTCGAGAAGAGCAGTTTTCAACTAAAAGGAATTTCCCTGTAATCTTTCCCACAGTAATAATTCGTTATAAACATCATTTTAAAGTGTAATTATCATATCGGGAAACGTTTGGTTTAAGAGATATTCCGCTTTGTTCAAGTTTTAAAACACGCGATCATAAAAGTAGAAATTCTAATACTTGCAATATCTTGAAATCGAGTAAAGCTACAACCGATCTTTTATCACCAGCTGTAGTCAGCACTATCCCAGATATTTTGGCAGTAAAATTAAGTAATTTGGTAAAGATTAATTAGTGATTTTAATTAAGAGAAAGAAATAAGCTTTTTTATTAAAAGAGATATTAATTTAAAAATTACATCAGTAGATAGCCCTAATTGAAACGATTTCATACATAAAAAGTTTTAGTATGTAAGGAACTAGACCGATACTGGGGTTATAGTATCGCCTAAGTGCCTTAACTTACACTCTTGCTTACAACCCGATGAAAACTCTTGCTAAATAATTTTGATTTGATTTGACCATGTAGCCAGGATGACTCAACTAAATGCCTAGGTCGCCACAAAATTTGTTACCCACAAATTGAGAAAAGGGTTTTATGCTAACAACTGAAGCACACAAGTTCACTGTTAGTAAAATCCAAAGTTTTATTCTTCAAAGTCAAAAGTTCAAAATTGCATTTACAGTTGAGCAGGCATATCAAACTCTCTTTTCCAAAGTTACAGATTGTGGAGAGAAATCTAACCGACCGAAACACCTTTAGTAAATTTAAAAGTTTTAGCAGTCATTGAAGTTACGCGATAACACGACACCAAAGTTTCAACATGTTCGAACTAGCCGGCATGGCGAGTTACAACCAGCGCGACGAAATACAGACCGAAACAGACCGCGGACAGGAACAGACAAACCATAATGGCTGCGGGGTCTTTTTTATAGAAACGGCTAGAACCAGTGACGTCAGCAACTGTATCACATCTTTTTGCTTCCGCGTAGCTCAAAGTATGTGTAATTTATTTGACGATCCCGACTATAAAAAATGTTCAAACTTCGACAGTATCTGGACTTATCTACTAGAAGTCCAACGGCAGTCTCTTGAGAAATTTAGAGTAATTAATTTTAATGTTTTAGCTGTTTAAGACTCCGTGTAGTGATACATTCAAATTTGGGTAAAATCCCTAAGTGTTCTAGAACTTTTTACGCGCGTGCACAACAATCCGCTACAATCTATTTTACAAAAACTTAATTTCCGGACAAATGCTAAAACTTTTATGAAAACCCCTATATGTATGAAATCGTCTTAATTAGGGCTATCTGCTGATGTATAATTTAAATTAATATCTCTTTTAATAAAAAAGCTTATTTTTTTCTCTAAATTAAAATCGCTAATTAGACTTTGCTGAATTACTTAATTTTATTATCAAAATATCGGGGATAGTGCTGACTACAGCTGGTGATAAAAGTTCGGTTGTAGCTTTACGCGATTTAGAGATATTGCAAATCTCATAATTTCACTATTCTGATCGCGTGTTTCAAAACTTGAACAAAGCGGAATATCTCTTAAACCAAACGTTTCCCGATATGATAATTACACTTTAAAATGATTTATATAGCAAGTTGTTACTGTGGGCAAGATTACAGGGAAATTCCTTAAAGTTGAAAACTGCACTTCTCGAAATTTCTAAGTCCCGCCAAAGCAAAACTAGAATTTGCCAAAATTCTATGGTTCTTACAAGTATTTGTCTGGTAATTAAGTTTTTTGAAAAATAGATTGTCGCGGATTGTTGTTGACGCGCGTAAAATTCCAGAACACTTAGGGATTTTCCCTAAATTAGAATGTGTCACTACGCGGAGTTTTAAACAGCTAAAACTTTAAAACTAATTACTCTAAATTTCTCACGGGACTGCCGTTGGACTTCTAGTAGATAAGTCCAGATACTGCCAAAGTTTAAACATTTTTAATAATCAGGATCGGCAAATAAATTACACACACTTTTAGCTACACGGAAGCAAAAAGATGTGATACAGTTGCTGACGTCACTGGTTCTAGTGGTTTCTATTAAAGGACCCCGCCGCCATTATGGTTTGTCTGTTCCTGCCTGTCGTCTGTTCCTGTCCGTCGTCTCGCTTAGTCTTTCTTGTTTGCGTCGGTTGGTTGTAACTCGCCATGCTGGCTAGTTCGACCATGTTGAAACTTGGGTGTCGTGTTAAATAGCAACTCTAATGACTGTTAAGAACTTATAAATTCACCAAAAGGGGTTCGGTCGGTTCAAATTTCTCTCCACAACCTGCAGCTTTTGGAAAAGTGTGTTCGATTTGCCTGCTCAACTGTAAAATGCATATTTGAACTTGTGATTTTCTTTTAAATAAACTTGAAATTTTTGGAAAGTGAACTGTTATCATTTCATAATTATCTTGCAACCTTTTCTCTATTTGTGGGTTAACAAATATTGTGGCGACCTAAAGCATTTAAGTTGAGTTATCCGGCTACATGGTCAAGTCAAATTAAAATCAATTCATAAATTTTCTACAGAACTTTGAGTCAACCACGAACTGTTAGTTGAGGCACTAAGGCTATACTACAGCCCCGGTATCAGCCTTGTTCCTTAATACTTGCATTGTTAACAGACCATAATAACTCAATTTAAATAATTTTCGGAGAAAACAAGTAAATTTTAAGTAATAATAGAGAACACTGTATAACATATAAAAGTTTTAAAACATTCCATACAGTTTAATAAACACTAAATCAATTTCAAACCAAATTATGCCGTGAAGGAAAACGTGGCAACTTTTAAAGTACATTGTGAACCTCTAAGACCATCTCTGTAAACAAAATCACTTTTGAAATGAATAATAAAATTAAAAAAAAAATTCTGAAGGTGACACACTTTCGAAATAAACAGTAAATAAGAAAATATTAGTTTTTCACAACGGCAGATTACATCATTCACCACCTCAAAATTTCGAAGGTCAATAACTTTTAAAGTACTCAACATATCAAAATTCTAAATAGCTCCTCGAAAGGTGCAGGAAGGAGGGAAAAATCTGATAAAGGTTTAAATAAAATATTCTAAAATTTTTTACATAGTGAAAACAATCTTCTGGAAGTAAAGAAACTAGTCAAAATAACAGTACCATTTTTCTAACTCAATTATACTTTTACATGGATTTGAGAAACTATAGAGCCATAGTCCCCATAACAAGAAACATTCCTGACGAGTCACTCTATACACTGTGAATATTCGAGGGCTCTCCATTAAAATATTTTCATTTAACCCTTTTTGACATGCTTGGTTAAGGTGCTAATCTACAAAAGAGCTTGCAGGCCTTTAAAATTTTCTGCTTGGGGTTTGTTCGGTCTGTTCTGGCTTCATAATCTGTAATTTTCATGTTATGAATAGTCTGATTGCCTATACCAACTGTAACATGTGAAATTAAGTGAACTTTGAAGAATACCTTACCTGTCTCTCCTAAGGTCGAAATAGGATTGTGGTGACTGATATAACTCTACAGTTGGACTATCCAAGGAATACCACAGTTAATAGACGAAGTGCAAGTGGAATTTAGTAGTTAAGGTATGAGACTGATAACCCAACCCTAGTATCAGTTTCTTCCCTTACAGTGAGTAATTTCTTCTTACATGAGGAAATGGTTTAATGACATTTGAAAACTGCTGTTAACTATAAAGGAGGTATTGGCCATAAATTTTTACTTTTTTTAAATGAATCATCATTTATGACATACAGTTGTGGTATTCAGAAATATAAAATTTCTCTTACTTCCACCTATAAACCCAATGTTATTGTAATGAAGAATGTATGCCTGAAAATTCCATGATCTTTAGGAATTTAAGAATCTTGCAAGCCTAAAATAGTACATTTTTTGTGATGCATTTTTCTCTCTCTCTCTCTCTCTATGTATATATATATATGTGTTTGTGTGTGTGTTTACCCTTTTTAACCCTCCCTTTGCCTCGATCCCCACTTCCTATATTGAACTGCCACTAACCTAAGGTGATGTTTACTTCATAGAGTCTTTGGTTTACATTTTTTATGTATATATATAGTAACAATGAAATCAAGACACTAAGTAGTGGAAAGGAATCAAATTAGGATAGGGAAATGAGCCACCACTTACCTTTTAGATGATGGATGTGGGGTGCAAACACACAGAAAAGACACAAACACAAATAATAAAGTAATTTTCGGGATAAACCCTTCGGCAACAGGAGAATATTATGAGAGGTGGGCGCAGCTGAAGACTGCCTAACAGAAAGACCGCCGGCCGGTAAAATGGTGGGAGTAAATTCAAACATCGGAAAAGTAGAGGGGCAGTTACCCCCACCATTTTCCCGACCGGCAGTCTTTCTGTGAGACAGTCTACAGCTGCACCCACCTCTCATAATATTCTCCCTTTGATGAAGGGTTTATCCCGAAAATTACTTTATTATTTGTGTTTGTGTCTTTTCTGTGTGTTTGGGCCCCACATCCATCAACTATATATATATATATATATATATTTGGATTAAATTATATTATTTTGCTCTTTCCATCAACCAGAGACTACTTTTGATATTTATCTATACTCGTGTGTTAGCTCTGAATCACTATCCCTCTACATGGCCTCTGTTTGAATTTACCCCCACCATTTTCCTAGGCAACAGTCTTTCTGTGAGGCAGTCTCCCACATCACCCACATCCTATAATGTTTTCATGTTGACAAAGGGCTCATCCTGAAAAGTGCTGTATCATTTGTATTTTGTCTTTTCTGTGTATTCACGCCCCACATCTATCATCTAAAGGAAAGCGGTGGCTCATTTCCCTATTCTAATTTAATTCCTTTTTCCTCTCTCTCTCTCTCTTTATATATATATATATATATATATCAACCAGAGCATATAGTGGAGATTTGGCGTTGAAGGAGACTGCCTCACAGAGTTACTTTTCGCTACTTAGTGCCTATTATTTCATGGTGAAGGATGGGTAAAATAACCCATCACTTATCACAGAAGAAGGCAGGGGAGCCAGGATGAACCTAAAAACATGAACGTACTCTACAATGATTCATGTGGTAGGTCTGGATGTATACATATTTACCCCCTAGGCGTATGTCTCGCTTCTGACATGACTAAGGTTATTCACCAAAATATTATGAAGCATATTTGTATATTTGTGTTCATCCTGGCTCTGCTGCAGTCATCTGTGGTGAGTGATGGGATATTTACCCATCCTTCCTGATTTTCATTTCCTAATCGCAGTTCCATTTTCGCTAATATAAATAAATATTATTTCACATCTTTTTTAATATGTTCCAAATTTTTAATAGTTTTTTTGCCTCTTTTTTAATTTTATTTTGATTATTATCTTTAGCACTTTTAACATTTCCACCGATATTGTTTACACATCCTCACTAACTCCTTTCTAATGGAACAGTGAATATCACCATTCATTTGGCTGTGTTGACCACGGGTTCGTTTGTGAGATCAATCACATGTTGTTTCTATTTTTATAACTGAGGAGCATAGCCCAAAGTAATGAGTTTTTTGTGGAGTGGTTTTTGTTACTGCTGCCTTTCTCCCTTCAACTTTGGTGAGTGTTGGATGTATTTTATCTTTCCTTTCCATATTAACTGGCAGGATTCATAGCAACTCTATATATATATAAAAAAACTCTCGGCAGTTTTTGCTTTTCAATTGTTGTTGAAATGAAAGAATTATTGCTTCAGCATCTCCATATAATGCTTAATCACAACTTGAAATACTAATAATTGCACAAGGCCTTTGGATTTTGATTGTCAGCTTAAGTTGCTAATTTTTTTCCACGCTGCAATGAGACTGTTGTCCACTATAAAAATTATGGTCGATCGAGCTACCAATTTATTTGAATTAGACATTGGCAGCAATTCAGATTTTTAAATGTATTCATTGCTAATATGAAATACTTGAAAATATCGTAAGTTGATTAATGAAATTGGTGTTTTGACAAATGAAGATGCAGTTTAATTAAACTTTTTCATCGTGGGTGCTACAAATCTTGCTAATAGTCTTCGTATAATTCTGTGTGTAGGCCCTGTTTCATTTTATTCATTTACAGTTCTTCATCATGTCACACATTTTGAGAAATGCTGCATTTGAGATTGTTACAGAGTGTATTAAAGTTTTTGTTTGTGTTTGAATTATCACAGGGAATTGTTAATTTGACATTTAAATACACTTATATATTGGGGTAATTTTTTTGGGTGTGGACTTAGATTTTTGTCCTCAGTGCAAGTGGGTATTTAGTGGAAGCAGAGGCAAAGGTGGAATAATAAATTTATAATTATTTTGAATTTAATGTGTTATCAAAAGTATAAATCAACATAAGTATATTTTTCATCTAAAATTCTACATTTCGCATAAGCATGGTCCATTTTCAGATACTACTGCCAGTTTTTAAATATTTTTTCATATTGCCTATTCTTTTAACAACAAAGAAAAATATAATGATTTCACAGGTTAATTAAATTTGATTACTAATTATTCATCTGCCAATAATACAATCTTTGTCATATGAACTGTGCAGAGTTTGGGCTCAATTAATTTAGCACTATAAGCAGAAGGTCATGCCACCACTCATCGCCATTCCTGATACTTGCCTGTCTCTTGCTTTACATGCAAGTTTGAACATTCAGTTCATTGTTAGTCCTATTGCAGGACTGTAAGAATGCAGAAAAAATACATGTTGGTGTTGTTTAATTAATGAGGGGCTGAATTTTTGTATAAATAAAAAAGAATAAGCTACATATTATATAATACACTGAAGAGCCAAAGAAACTGGTATATGGGCCCTTCAACATCGACTTTGGAAACATGTTGCCTGGTCTGACGAGTCTCGTTTCCAATTGTACCGAGCGGATGGACATGTATGGGTATGGAGACAACCTGATGAACTCATGGACCCTGCATGTCAGCAGGGCACTGTTCAAGCTGGTGGAGGCTTTGTAATGGTGTGGAGCATGTGCAGTTGGAGTGACATGGGATCCCTGATACGTCTACATATGCCTCTGATGGGTGACACGTACCTACGCATCCTGGCTAATCATCTGTATCCATTCATGTCCATTGTGCATTCCAATGGACTTGGGCGGTTACAGCAGGACAATGCGACACCCCACACATCCAGAATTGCTACAGAGTGGCTCTAGGAACGCTCTTCTGAGTTTAAACACATCCGCTGGCCACCAAACTCCCCAGACATGAACATTATTGAGCATATCTGGGATGCCTTGCAACATGCCGTTTAAAAGAGTTCTCCACCCCCTCGTACTCTTATGGATTTATGGACAGCCCTACAGGATGCATGGTGTCAAATCCCTCCAGCACTACTTCAGACATTAGTCGAGTCCATGGCATGTCATGTTGCGACATTTCTGCGTGCTCACGGAGGCCCTACATGATATTAGGCAGGTGTACCAGTTTCTTTGGCTGTTCAGTGTATAAAACCACTGTTTTTACCACTTTAAAACTTGCGTAGTCATAAGTATTGATATGACTTTATGCAGATGTTTTGCAATTGCAGATGCAGAGGCGAAGCTCTATTTCAACTGTAATTGGTATTAACTGTATCTGTTGTGAAAGCTCCACCTGTTTAAAGTTCATGTGTGATTCCAGTAAATAAAAACATTTCAATTAACTGTTGATTTTTTTTTATACATCACAGTCACGTAGGTCATACTCTGCAAAAAGCCAAGAAGAGAGTAGAAGAACAGTTAAATAAAATTGGCATTGGCAAAGGAAAGAAAAAAGATGGAAGTACAGAGGAACTCCTGGAAGTTGTGAGTATGTTAGGAAAAGAAAATAAGTAATCATAGTTGAAAATTTTCAGTTTTGCATGGCTTTTCTTGCATAATCTAGTAACTGTGTGTCTGAATGAAAGGAAAGTCATTATTTGATTTAAGGAAAGTATGCACAAATCTATAAATATATCGTCAGGATGGACCAAAAAAAAAAAAGTTCTTAATAAAATCAGTACTGTAAAATGTAATCCAAGTCTAACTTCAACAGAGATTTCTCTGTTCAAGCTTGACTTGGAAGACTTCTACATTCTGAACAACAACATAAGCACTATAATTAGATGTAATATTAGCCTAGCAATATAATATTTACTTTCCCAAGCACAATAAGCACTGTTACCTTGGACTACAAGGAAAAGCCCCTAGTATTTTTGTACCCAAATCATCCAGTTACTCTACTGAGTTATGGATCATACACATAATCCACTGCAAAAAAATATTTTTTAGGCATTTACAGAAACATATCTTTGCCTTCAGATCTGATAAGCTCATTTCTAGCTTTGTTCATTGGAAATAACAAAGCAAGTGGACTGATCTCACTACACACATTTCGTTTTACCAATATCTTAATCTCATCTATATTGTTCCCCAAAAATATATACTGATAGCCCACCATCGTTTTACTCAACTTTCCTCTTTTCACAATATTCTTTGCCTAACATACCCCACCCCAATTCAACACCTTAAAATATTCTTACCAATTGTAGGCAGTTGCAACAGATATGTGTTTAAAAACATTTGCACAAGCTATCCAACTTACTGAAAAGCTATCTTGTTATAGAACTACCTCTTTCCTACCAACACTCTTCTTGTATCCAGCACACATGATCTCATTCCCGGCCAAAGCTCCATGTCTTTCCCACATTTTTAATATCCCACAGCCATCTCCTATACCACCCACCCTTTGAGCCTCTACGTCACCTGTCGATACACCACAATGGTCAGTGGTAAACCTCTGATCCACTTCTCTGTCTGGACCATAACTTTTTATCATATCCAATCTTTCTTACCTACTCCTAAGTTTGACAATGCTATTCTGCTCTGGAACTCTTTAGTGTTCTGCTGCCTGCTCAGCTGGCATTATCACTTTGCTACCATAGTGGAGTGTGGCAAATGGGGGGGGGGGGGGCAAGATTCAGCCCAGCCCACCATCCCAACTGGATCCTACTACCCTTTCCAAAAACCATCCCCTTTTTCTTTTTCAAGAGTTCCTCACAGCCACCCTGTCCTCTTTCCTCAACTCTGTTCCCAACTCCAACAACCTAAGCCCCCCTGAAATCCCTGCCATAAGAGAACTATTCAGCAGATAAGGGCTCCGCCATTGTGGTCATGGACCGCAGCAACTACGATGCAGAGGCCCCTAGACAGATTTCAGTCACCAATACCTCTTGTCCACACTCCACAAATCCCACCTATTCCATCTGCCTTAAAATTCGTCTTGCTTAACCTCCTGGGCCCCTTACAAGGCCTCTCTTTACAATCCTTTTCCCTCCTCACTTATCAAAATCATTGCACATTTACCTTATACATTTTATCCAAGATCCACAAGGCTGGCAATCCGGCACGACCTACAGTTGCAGCACATGGTTCACCCACTGAATGGATTTCAGCCTCGGTGTATTGATACCTCCAACTTTTTTTGCAGAACCTTCCTTCCTAAATCAAAGCACCCTACATTTCTAGGAGCATCTATCCAAAGTCCCCAGTACCCTACCTCCAGATTCCTTCTTTGTATCCACTGTACACCACCATTCTCCACTGTGGAGGCTTCTGTTCCCTTCAACACTTCCTTGATATGTGTGACCCCTCCCCCCACACTGTCTCCCCATTCTATCTAAAAAAAAACTCCTCAAATTCCCAAATTTATCACCAGGTGGGCAGTTCTTCCATGGATACCTGAATGGCCTCATCTTATACCACCCTCTTCTTGGGCTACCTGGAGGAAGATTTTCTGAAGGACTGTCCCCTCGATCCCCTCATATGGTTTAGATACGTTGATAATACATTTATGAACAGGAGCCATGGAGAAGATCACCTCCCAGATTTCCTCAACTCACTCAACAACAGTTACTCCATCAGTTTCACTTCATCATGTTCCCACACTTGTGTTCACCTTCCTTGACCTGGATATCACCCTGCGCCACACCACCATGCACATCAAGCCAACTAAATTTCAA
The DNA here is from genome assembly GCA_031002005.1 of Vandiemenella viatica. Lineage (NCBI taxonomy): Eukaryota > Metazoa > Arthropoda > Insecta > Orthoptera > Morabidae > Vandiemenella > Vandiemenella viatica. The sequence continues at coordinate 130,159,607 of CM061919.1, forward strand.
TAGTACCTATACTTTGACAGTTGCCATCCCTTTCACAAACCGTTCCCTCCCATATGGCCTTGCATACACTTTTGTTCTTATTATGAATCACTTTCCAGGTATTCCCAAAAATTATCTGAAGGTCTCGTTGCTACCCCCATGATCTTCTGGAAAGCAAATCTCCCCTGCATGTTCTGTGATTCCTAAGGCTGACTGCAGACCAGTATTCATCACCCAGTTCTTTCATGGTATGGAATCCATTAACCAGATCCATCGCAATAGGCATCACTTTCTACTTTCCTTCCTTGAAATGTGTGTCCTTCTTCCAAAAACCCTACCCATTGCTGTCCATACTTGCTTTAGCATACCTCCTAATCTGAATAACATCTTGGTCCAAAATTACTTACTTTTGACTCTCCAAGACCTTCCTAAGAGTTTTTTCCCTGTAATAGACCTGACTGCGATACATGCAGCATGCATCTAGGCCAGGGCCGGCGTTAGGGGGGGGTAAGCGGGTCAAAAGTACCCGGGTCCCGCGGGCTGATGGGGGGCCCGATCATCGACTGTAGGGGCCCTCAGGCCATGAAGCCAATATTACGCCCATTGTCACCTGGCCATTTTATAGAGCTAAAAAAAAAGGTCGCACATTTTACCCCGGGCCCGAAATCCCTAGCGCCGGCCCTGCATCTAGCCAACACTACATATTCTAACCCATTACAGGAGAATCCTTTTTCTGTTACTGGACATGCCATATGTGCAACCACTCATCTTATTTACCAACTTACCTGTCTTAACTGCACTGCTTCCTTGATTGGTCTCACTACTCAAGAACTATCCTACAAGATCATTAGCCACAGACGAAAAGTTTATACTTCCAACCCAGACCATCCAATGGCGATTCTTGCCATCTCACATGATTCCAACAATCTCAACACCTGTTTCACAGTTTGTTAAACTACTTGTTGCTTGGGGTTAGGGCAACATATAGCCTAAGCTGTGACCATGATTGTTATTTATTCTATTCGTTATGTCTGTTACCTTATTTTGAAGATGCATGATTTGTAAAAGCAGTCATTAAACTGTTGGGCTAGTTACCCCACAATAGTTAGCAGGTTATGGATAGCATGTAGAAAGTTAAGATGTGTATCATATGTATTTTTTCTATGTTTTTTGTCAGAAACCATTTTCTCCCTTCATACTTAACCAAAAACTATGAATGAGGTATCATTTTAAAACAGGTCTCCACTTAAGTCACACCATATTTTAAGAAAGTACTTTTTCAGAATTCGACCCTTAAAGGTAAAAAAATATATGTAAGACTGGAGATTTTCTCGGCGTTGTAAATGAATAAAATTTTCTCGGGTAACTAGCCGAGTTAGTCCATCGTTTGACCACGACGTTTCGGCGGTCACAATCTCTGCCGCCATTGTCAAGTGACTCAACTAGGCTAGTTACCCGAGAAAATTTTATTCAAAAAAATATATATTTTTTTCAAAATACGTTTTTTTTCCTCACAAACCATTTATCTCCCCTGATACCAAAGCAAAATCGATTAATGAGATGCCATTTTGGTTTGGCCTCATCATATTTTAAGACAGGAATTTTTTGGAATTTGACCCTTAAAGGGTAAAAGTATTAATATTTCTACAGCTTGTTTTTCTGTAACGAGCCATTTATCTCCCTTGATATCTAACCAAAATTGATAAATGAGGTACAATTTTAAAGATTAAAGTCTCCTGTTTGAAAGCATTATATTTTAAGAAAAGGATTGCCTCAGTGTTGCATCACTGTCAGTTGTAAGAAACTGAGGCTCAGCACATGACAAACATGATTGTTTGAAAAATTGTAACTCAGTCATATGTGTGGGATGAAAAGATATTCATATGGCAACATAATTAGTTCTATTAAATCTTTGTAAACTTTTTTGTTTTTTGTTTTTGTTTGGTAAGTTGTAGAACAATTAAAAAGGAAGGAAAAGTCTTACAATGTTTCCAAGAGAAACATATTTTGACCTCACACTAATATTGTTAACTTGTTGATCTTGCTAGAAATGAATCCCTTAATGGTTATATATGTAAGTCAGAGTTCAGTGGTTTCAGGAAACTGATTTGACTTACACGTAGTTTAACTGGATACAATGCCTCATGAATCTTTTGTCCTTGACATCAGTATGTGAGTACAAAAGTATATGTTTTTAAACAGTAGTCTTACATCGACTAGTACCTCATCGGACCAAATGCTTGTGCCAAAATACTTGCCATAAAATGGCAGTAATAATAAAATTCTTGTTATAGTTTTTATTGGAGTCACCTACAGTTACCACTAATACCCTTAACAAGAACTAATTCGATAATAGTGACAATAAAACTATAGTTAGACAGTGGGACCCAGGAAGGATAGGGAAATAACTGTCGCTTACCATAGCTGAAGGCAGGGGAGCCAGGATGAACACAAAAACATGGGAACACTTTACAATGTGTGCCCATATTTCTACTTGCCATATGTCTCACTATACTTGCTATATATCTCAACTTCTCAACCAAAATATTGTAAAGTGAGTTTATGTTTCTATGTTTTGTGGTAGCCCACAGGATTTTTGGTAAAGCATTGTGGCAGCTACAATTTCATACGGCTCTAGTTAAAGCAGGTCAATTGCAACAGCAAAGGGAAACAAATTCAGACACTGGAATGTGGCGATGCAGGAGCCAACGTCCAGGAAAGCAGGTTAGGAGTCAACAAGAATACGCTGAAACACGACATCATTTGGCAAAGGATGGGAGAGTCGTGGAGGCTGCGATTGGTTGAAAAGCCTCCCTACCACCAGAGGATGGTGGCAGACTGGAGATCAAAACCAAGGTGCATGAAGGAGAGAGCATCCAAGCTGGTCGATCAGTTGACCAGAGGCTCGGGGCTCTTGTTCTAGGTCGATAAGGATATGTTCAAGGCACATTGTTAGCTGTCGGCATTAGCATTGAAACAGTGATGGAAGCAGCTAGAAGTATACACCATCATCTTTAAACCCAACAGGTGGGATAAAACCATGTGGGAACATGTAATGGGGACACCAGGTATTAGCAGCAAGTAGTAATTGGCTCAACCACTTGAAGGGCTCAAATGTCTATGGATGATTATCTGCGTATAAAGAAATATGTAAATAAATGTAAATGTGTATATACTAGAGATGAAATGGATATCTGGTAACTATTCGGTATCTGGCCTATCCGGATACTGGATAGTAGGTCAATATCTGGCGGGTATCAGACTCTCAATAAATTACGAAAATTTCATAAATGTTTCTTTAAATTCACAACTGCTAAGTATAAAATAAGCCCAAACACAAATAAAAATACTATCTTCAAATCAAAATACTGTTTATTACATTAATGTAAAAAAATAGTTCTTATTCTGAATGAACACCAATTTCTCTGTAATAAGACGTAATGATGAGTTTTGTTTGTCCTAGTAAACAAGGCCAGGTTCAAAGAAAAGTCTTTTGCTATATACACTATTCCAAGGCACTGAAAACTAAATTCTAGCAAATTTTATCAAATGTGTTACTGTATGGCATTAGCTGAACATCAAATATATGGGTAATCCTTCTGATCAATTCAAGATGACTTTAAATAAAAGTCAGTCTCACTAGCAATCACGTTTTTTCTTCTTGATTGTGATACTGGCTATCTCGTTAAAACAGTTCCAAAACGTATTGTGAGGTTCAAGAGTCATGGTTGATTCTGTCTAGTCCCTTCAACTCCTTTTAACATCCATTTATGCTGAACTGCTACTGGTGGAAGTTTCCTCGCAATACATTCTTATAGATTCCAATGGAATCTTCTGACAAGCTTCAGCAAATCCCAAATAATTTGTCTCGAATCTTGGCTCTAAGAAGATTGTAATCAAATAGTTTGAATCTTCACTTGAGGGACCGAAACGACTTTTTAATTCAGTTTTCAAAGAGGCTTAATGTACGGTAAGTTAGGAGATCTTTGAGCTTTAGCATCGTAATCTAAATAAAATTTTGGTGCAGCAACTTGTGATATTACTTTGGAATTGCAGTAGAGACCAGAACTGGTTATTTTCATTATTTCTTCAAAGAGATTCAATAGCTTAACTCACTTTACCATCAAACGCCACTGTTGATGCTTCAAATTAGTGTGTATTCTGTGATCAGCCACAGCGATATAGCCCTGGTATGTTCTAACAGGAAGTCTGTCATATAAAAGGCCATATAAAAGGTCATGCTGGCCCCAGCTGATGGCTAAATTTTTCTTTTTGAACCTGCAGCAATTTTTCTTGAACTAAGCTCAAACGATTAAAATGTGTAATGAGACATCTACCACTAACAATCACTCCTGTCACTTCAGCCTGGATCTCAATTAAAATTCTCTGTAACAAATGGATGAAACATCTTGTAAAAGCATAGTCAGCCATGTATAAACCTTTCACCATGTAGGCGCCACTGTCATGAATGAGTACATGTAATTTGTTCTGGTCAATAGCCCAACGGTTTGCAATACTATTATGCTGCTATATTTTCTCCAGGCTGAAATCCAGGGAAATGTTTCATAGCAAAAACTCTATGTTTGACTTCAGAAGATACCCATAAGCTTTAAAATTTATTGTTGTGTTAAGACATCTAAGTCACAGAAACAGTGATAGAACCAGAAATGTTTGTTTTATTTTCTCATAAATTCTGTCTTAGAAACCAGGTAAATTATTATTATTATTATTATTATTATTTTGGAAATGTGTGTAAGACTTGGTATTTATAGTGGGGTCCCTTACTTTCTACCATGGATAACTGCAATAACTTAACGATATTTTTTTGTTATTTTTTCGTCGTTTACATCCCACAGTAATTTCTATTCAAACGATTCTGATATACTAAATTGCTTTTCTTTCAATGTCGAAGACGAACTTGTCCCGCGAATGGCTAATGGCAGTATAGGCACTCTAGAGGCAGTAGCTTCTCTCATTTCTACATAATGTTTTATTTTCAAATGGTTTGTCATGGCAGAGGTATCTGGTCAAAGAAGAAAAATATGTGTCTTTGTGTTTTCTTTAAATCCTCAAAGAGAGTAAGCAAATGATACAAACTTCATGTCAGAACGTGCCTCACGAAAAGTAATTCAAAATCGAAAACTTATTGTCATTATTTATATCAAAATATTCCCAAATATGCGATCCTTTCTTTACTGACCACATTTTTATTTTTCTTAACCTCAAATAACAACGTTCAGCCGGATATTCAGCTGCCGAATATCCGGCTATCTGGCTTGTAGGATGGCTAGATAACCGGTACCTGGTATTGGGCCAAACAGCTATCTGTTTCATCTCTGCTATATACCTTGCTGAGATCATTTATGATAAATTACCACTTACGTGACTTATAGTCTTACCCACAATTTAATGTACCTCTCGGGAAGTGGCAGAGCGAAAGCAAAAAGCTTCGCCAGTCCACCACAGTTTGTGCTGGCCCTCTTACCTTCATGTGTGCTAAGTGATCAGTTATATTCTTTATAACTTCAGTTCATAAAGTTTTTCCATTTATTTATCTAATCAAAACCAAGTTGTTTCAAGGTGTAGGAACATTATGGAACAACGTGGTCCAGACTCAAAGGCAGAAGAAATGTACTTAAAACCACTGATAAACAAATAATTCATGATTCTTGGGATTCAGTTCATTGTGACTTCAGAACATGTTGCACTGATAGGTAGCAACCATAATGAAGGTATCCATAAAGGTATCAATGAAAAATATTTTTTTTTAAATCACATGGAATTTTATTTGATTACTCTTTTGTTTTCACCATGGTATCCAATTTTTAAAAGTGAACAGAGTGAACATAAAAAAATCACTTTCACAAATCAGTTAAAATTTGTTATTGCAGTTCTTTTTATCATTCCATCTAAATAGAAACAATTAGGAGGCAAGGGCCAGTGAGTCTAATAATTGTAAAATATATTTCTTCAGGTATCACAGAAACATCATTGTTTACATCAGGTGGTTTAAATTAAAATGGTGTAGTGTTAGAAATTACTTATTAAAAAGGGCTTGCTAAATTAACTCTTGGTGTCAACTAGTTGATAGTAACATGCAGTTTAATTTTAGCTTTGAAATTGTCAATTTATAACCTAAATATTGAAGATTTTTAAAATCATCAGAAATTTGTAATTGCATTTTAAGTATTTATAATTTTGTTTAACTGTTTGTGCTATTTACAGAAAGTTACAAACGGTAATTTCCTTCTTTAAACAATGTGATATTAATAAAATACTAAAAAGGATCTTTGAAAAAATATTAAATCATTAACAGTTTCTCAAAAGTAAATAAGTGTACATCTTCATAAATTTTACATTATCAACTCCAAAAAAAAAAAAAAAAAAAAGGACTTTTCATTTCTTTCACTTGGAACTGTGTTAACCAGTAGTTGAATGCATATATGGAGTCAAATTTAGCTGGCAAGTGTAAGGAACCAAACTGGATACCCGGGGGTAGATATCAGCTTTACGTTCCTCAACTGTAGTTCACTTACTTATCACTGGAAAATACTTGAAGTCCTTAACATAGTTTGTTGACCGTATATTGCCTATTGAAAATGCTAACTGTTAAAAGACCACAGTCGCCACTTACAGATTTAACCTCCTGTAGAAAGGTGCTATTGTAGAAATGAAAGTTGGGCTTGAAGGTTTCACAATTCACATATATTCTAAAATGTCACTGTATTACAAATGTTCAGTTAGCAAGGCATCGAAATATCATCACACGAAAATTGCAAGTAGCGAAGCATAACCAGAACTGATAATTCCCCCGATAAAATCAAAGTTCAAATTCCAAACATTTTACTATGAAACTGAAAAATTCAAAGATGGCGTCTATCGTCCATTTTGCCCACCAAGGTGAAGACTCGCTTCAGGCCTAAGCCCCCTAGGGCCCGCTCGTCTCAATCTAGCCCGCACACATCTTACTCCTCGAGAGATTAAGGCCAGACTGCACGTCATGGCGGCGCAACTTCCTATATGAAATCCGTACTAGTGTGGTCAAAATAACCATAGAAATTTTTGATTTATCTCCCGATGTTTACGAGAAATTCATGGTGTGTAGATCACGCAAAAAATACGTGTTTAGTGTCTCTTTGTAATAATGTTTTAATTGCTTCAGAACGGAGTTATAGATTTATTTAGTTGGTGAAGTGTTGCTACATTGGACATTGCAGTTATTTCAAATTTTGTCAGCAAAAAACGTATTGTCAAAAATTTTAGATTTCGGGCTTCAAACTATTTTAGAAGTGCTCTCCCGTTTCTGCTGATTATGCGGGTGTATAAATTATTCAAATCTGTTCGGTAGTTTAAGAGATATGGACTTCCTTAGAATCGGTAATTTTCTTACTTTTCATCCTACAATTTGACTTTTTATTTACAGCTTTTCAGGCCAAGGTATTACTTGTACAACGTTCCTTTATTAATTTTAAGTACTTTCCAAAAGTTTTTATTTATTGAAATATATTATTTTAGCTGAAATCCATGTCTGTCTTAGTGGCTAACTGCGTAGTAGCATTCAAATTTTAGGTTTGCTATTATCTTCTGTTAAATGTTGATGACCTTGTTTAGAACTTATTTAATATTGGAGAGACTATTACGGGACGTGTTTAAATGTACTTTTAAGGTCCTGAGGTTGTCCCAATGAACTACAATTTACTCTTGAAAAGTCGCAACGTGGGAATGATAACCAAATCTTATTATCACTTTGATATTTATTATTAAAACGTTCTAGAACCATTAGAAATGTACAGGATATTATTATAAACGGTTTGTTTCATTGTTTTAGAATCGGTATCGGCATGGTAAACTGAGCTTCCCTTTCCATAACCTCTTCGGTAATAAGTTGCTTACACAAGCTTCCCCCGACAAGAAAACAGGAAAATTTTTGAAAAAAAATAAAATAAAATAAAAAAAAAGTTTTTCGGAAACCAGAGATTTATGATCTAGAGAAAAATTGTGAAAGAAGGTCAAATATTGTTACATATCTTACTGGAACTGTCGTTGCATTACTTTCAAATCTCACTTTACCAATCAAATATCAAAATTTTGTGTCATATACATTTAAATATATGATCATTATGAAAATTAGACAAAATGTGATAGAAAAATTGTTAACTGATTTGACTTCACTCTAAATTTTCCTTCAAAATGTTGCCAAATGAATTAACACAATACTGGCCATGAAAATAATGTTAGGCAGTCAAAATGATGATTGATAGTAAAAATAAAAGCTGCCACTCGCTGAAAATGAAGGCATTGAGGCTGCAACAAACAAATGAACATTAACATTTTGTGTAAATGTTTAGAGGTAAGAAAGATATTGGAAGATTATCAGATATGCACACACTGACACCTACCATATAACTGAAGCCAGAGATAATTAAAGTAGAACAAACGGGGATGGCAATGGTTGAGGGAGAAAAATGATTGGCATGCTTATTGGTCTTACAAAGTCTTACAAGTCCAAGATATATCTCGTGTCAAGAATATGTTGGTAGGCTAGTTCCCATCTATGGGATTCAGAAGGGGTTGTCACATTACGAAAAACTCTACAGCTCTCACAATAAAGTAGTTGGTTGAAAATGAGGGCACATGTGGACTTCCTCGAAATGTTCCATGAAAGTGACATTTATTAGTGAATGGAAGCTCAAGAGTATTTTATTTAATTGTTGCCGTTGTTAGATTTGTGAGAACTGTCAAGCACTACCACCATTGAATTATCTAAGTTGCCAGTGTGAACTTTTTGCCTGTGGTTGTTCATCCTAATAGACAGATGGTTGGCAATAAGGTTTACATTAGAAGCTATGAAGTAAAGGAAGGTAAATTGGTAAATGAGATGTGTAATTGTGTATGTTGCGTGGCCAATAATAGAAAAAGTTTCTGCTTATGCAGGATTGAAATAGGTGCATGTTACAGGTTTTACAACATGGTTTGTTGCATGGGAAAAATCCAAGTGGCAGTCTAGGAGAATCAGAAGGTCACCATTTGTGGAACAAGATGTTCTTGAGATTGATTGGTCTGGTGAAGCACATAGGACAGGATATTGGGTAGAAGGATGTTCATTTTGGGATATGTCACAAACTTTTGCTATTGAACAGTGTCAAACAACAAGTGCAGTACTGGGAGGGTAGGCACAATACGCTGTATGTAAACAGTGACCATTACTGATACAGTTTATGCTACTTGAATCGGATTCATGAGTTGCAGGGTGAAAATCGACGCTAAGATTTTAAATTAACCTGTAAAAGCTAACAGGTTGTAGGTCACTCTGTCAAATGAAAAAAGTCACTTCATTGAGAACTGTTTATTCTGAAAGCTATTGTAGTGTAACTGGTATCAGTCGTAAGTGAAATGCAACTTCTGCCACACACTTTTAGTGAATCACAGAGTAATAGTAAGTCTAAGGAAGGCTTCTGATATACACATCTGTTAATTAATTAATTTATTTCTTGTGTCCAGGATATAACATTACAAGTTGAAACAAAGCAAATAAAATTAATTCATTAATATTAAGCTTATGGACCATAGAGCACAATTAAATGTAGCGTGACCAGAATTCATGATCAGAATTCTGCAATCCTGATGGTCTTCTCATTTGTCCTGAAAAGGTCATCGATAGTGCAGGTTTCAGGTAGATTTCTGCATACCAGAGGATGTTGTGGGTCCTCATTCTCATAGCTCATTTTCAGTAGTGTAACCCCATTTTTTGATATTGGATCTACATCAGGACACTTCAGTATGGTTGATTACACCCCACTGCCGGTCTCTCTTTGATATTCTTCGATTTCCCTTCATGCAACGAATTTCGCCATAGTTGTACACAGCATGCTCCAGGTGAAGATGTTATGGCTGTAGTTGACTGTAAGAAGCTCTTTCTTGACTTTAGCCCTGTGGGTTGAGGTTCGTGTCCAAACAAAGGTGTCTGTGGTCTGTTTACTCTTCTCCATCTCTGCAGCTGTTTTTCTTTGAATGTCAAGTAGTACTATACCCATGATTTGGTATATTTTGCTGACAGGAGTTGGTTTCAGGCAACCTGTTAAAATGTGGCCAGTATCATTCAGTGCTATATCAACCTGCCTAGCATGTGCAGAGTTTTGCCAAACTGGTGCTGAGTATTCTGCTGCAGAGAAACTGAGTGCCAGGGCAGATGTAAGAAACACACTTGGCCTTTCTCCACAGGAGGTACTTGTAAGTTTTCGGATGATGTTGTTCTGGGTGGATACTTTGAGTTTCAGGTCCTCACAATGGGCTTTGAATGTAAGAGAACGATCAAGCCTTACTCCCAGATATTTTGGAGTATCACAATGTAATAGTTGTTTTCCCCTCCAGTTCAGCTTCCTTCTGGCTTCTCTGTTTCTCAGGTGGAATGCACAGACCTGCATATTTCCAGGGTTGGGCTTCATGTGATTAGCATCATAATACTTGGCCATATCATCAAGAGCTGTTGTCAGCTTCACCTCCACTGTGGTTGTACCTTGAGCTGCAATTGCTGTGTCACCAGCATAAACGAATGCTCTTGTTCAAGGAATAATTGGTTGGTCATATGTTGTAAAAGGGTGGGGCCAGCACACTACCCTGAGGGAGGCCATTCTTCAGAGTTCTCCAGCGACTTTTCGTAGGGTGACATAAAACCTTCTGTTTTGTATTATACACTGGATGACTTGTGTAAGATGGGAGTCTTCTGTGGTGAAGTATACTTTACTTATCGTACACTGCTGTGAGATCATTGAATGCCACACCCATAACCTGTCCTCTTTCATACCCATCCTCTATGTACTTTGTGAGGTTAAGAATTTGGCCGTAGCATGACCGACCAGGTCAAAAACCAGCCTGTTCCTTTATGAGAATTTTGTCAATGCTCTCTAAGATACGGTTGAGGATCAATCTCTCCAAGACTTTGTATAAATGACAAAGGATTGAAACTGTTTGGAAGTTTTTTGGATCTGTTGGTTCCTTTCCAGGCTTTAGCAGTGCCACAACTTTGGCTATCCACCAGCTCTTCGGGATCTGTAAGTTGGAGGTGCAGGCACTCACTAAATTCAGGATCCACTGTTTTGCAGCTGGCCAAAAACATTTTAATTTACTCTATTCTCAGGTCATCTAAGCCTGCAGATTTGTTAATTTTCAAAGACTGTGAGATAGCTTCCAGTTCTACCAATGTAAATGGATTCCCAAGATGGTCTTACTCATCAGAGTGTCTTTGGAACTTTCAGTTTTCAGGTCTTCTTCTAGTCTTTCAATTTAGAAGCAATTGGTGTGCTATTTGATTTGGACTAACTTAGGCTAGACAGAGTGCTACTTGGATCACTATTGAGGTTCATCAGTAATCTTCAAGCCTTATGACTGTTCTGTTTCATAACTAATTCTGACATTAAATTGCACCATTTATCTCTTCTAGCGGTAGATACAGCATTTAGATCCTCCACTGTCTGTGTGGTTTCTTCAGAAAAAGAATCTTCTTCGTATCTCTCAAGAAGAAACTTGGAGTCATTATCCAGTCCATCGATATAAGTTGTTCTGGATCCTTGAGAATATTTTTGCGTGAGATGGCTTTAAATATTTCAATACATTTATTGTATGTATTTGGAGATGGATCGAGGTTTAGGACTTCCTCATCTAGTTCTTGAGAGAACTTTCCCCATTGTGCTCATTTGAAATTAAATCTTCTTTTAAACTATCGCTTCACTACTCCTTCAATGGTGCAGATAATTGGTCTGTGTTGCATACGTGGGATTGGCTACATAACATTCTTCTTTGACTGTTGGGCAATGTGTTCACTGATAAAGATGTTATCTGGGTTATATCCACCCTGTCATCTTCCACTAGTCAAAGATGGTGGAATCTTTGGGACATATATTAGAACTAGGCCCATATGTTCAGCACGTTCTTCAAGGTTCTCTCCATTTTTATCAGTCTCGCTGTAGCTCCAGGATGTGCAGTGACAATTGAAGTCGCCTATAACAATCCATTAATGAAGACAGCGGATAGATGCAACTAACTCACTTAAGTTCACAACTTTGATAAAGGTTTCACAACTCCCCTATAGTTGGCGAAACCCTAAGGAAATCCCTTCAGTTCATGATAATATTTGATGTAGTTCACTATCGACTACCAAATGTTGGTAGACGTAGTTGCCTGGTCCGAAACACACCGTCCAAATTCTATCACCCGCATGTTGGCCATAGATTTGTTCTTATGGAAACATGATGTGCATGTCCTAAACCAACCAAGCACTGCTGGAAACTGCATCTCCAAGGGAATGTGTGTCGGCTTTTTATAGTCTTGCCTAATTTTTAGCTGATGTGTTCCAGAATAAAGGGGTATTCCCAAGGGGAAGTAATACTACAAAATCCCATATTTATGATACATTATTTTTAATCAGATCTTCCAGTAACTTTTATATCTTTTTGGCTTTTGAGTTATTACAAACTTTCTCGTAATTTTCCTTGTTTAAGAGCTATTAATTATTAAAAGTCACACATGATAATGTCTTCAAGGTTCAATACTAAAATTTCGTTTTTCTTCCTTAAAATCTCAAATTGTTTTTAAACTGTTATATTATTATTATTAATTGAGTTTCTCTCTTTCATTTAAGCATACTTTTATCTTCCTAGCTCTTTTATTTACAAAATTCAAATTCTTTATTTTGGAAATATGTCAAATAAAATTTTAAGCCTATACATATTATTCCTCAAACCGATTGTAATTTTATGCTTTATTAGTGGAAATGGATGTGGCAAAACTTTTGAGAAATTAGCCTTTATTAATTTTAAGTTCTTTACAAAAATGTTAGATTCAGATTTGAACAGTACTTTATTATTTTTACAAAAGTTATTTACTCTATAAATTATATGTGATAGGCCCCCTTCTTAAATGGCTTGTAGAAGATAATGAATATATAACAAGGTTATGTTCTGTGTTGAAAAGTGCTATAATATAAAGAAAATGTTTGAAAAGTTATTTCCTATATGAATTATATGTAATATACTTCCTGGTAAACAGATTATGCGATATAATTGATATATAACAACAGCTTCATTAACAGCACATTTATACGTTGATATGTAAAACCCAGATTATATAAACATTTCTGATACTAGTCAAATGGGTTGGACAATTAGAAACAGGATTATGTTAAAATTGATTGTAATATCGTTAACTGTTTGCCCTTCATTTTTTCTTATCATTAAAATTCCTGGACACTTCTGTTTGCATAATTTCTTAATAAAAGAATAGATGTTGCAATGTAGTCTTCACGGGTGTACCGCCTATTTCTGCCGTCTTCTTCAGGTGTAGAGACATTTATTTCCATATAGATCAGTCATAGAAGAAGTTGTGTTATTTTTCTTCATGCATAATTCCTGCCTAGCACCTCTGCTTTAGGTAATGTTTCATAGTTCTTTGCGGAAAAAGGCTTCTCTCCTCTTCGAATCACGGTGCCTTTCTTCCCTAGTTTATTCTATCAAACTATCAAATGATGCATAAACAGTTCTTTGCCCTTGTAATAACTTTTAATTCAGTTCATTAATTATTTTACAATCTTCTGCCAACACTTGCTGAAACTAAACACAGATAATATCTATATTGGACTTCCTTCTGAGGTTGCACAATCTATAAATGGAATTTTCATTGATTTAGTTCAATATTATGATCCAGCCATATCTCTCCTAGCAATCAACAAAACAAAAGCCGAACAGAACAAAACCCCAATGAATCTGTATATAAGTATGCTTGTATAACATTGAGTAATTTATAAATATTCTTAAATTTTAAATACCTAGAAAAATAAATCATTGGAAGTGAATCACCATGTTATTATTTACTTTTATTCACAAGAAACATTTGTTGAATTGAAGGTGTGGGAATTTGTAAAGTAAATTTAACTTCTTGTTGATGTTTGTGGCTTTGAGGAGTGGCAGATTTGTGAAAAAATAATTAACATAATTTAATTACTGCTACTGAAATAAGTGGTTATCTCATAACAGATGATCTTCAGCCTGGAATTAAAATAAATGAAGAATCAAAAGGAGCCTATATGCTTTAAAACTTCGTATCATATATGAAAAATATACAACTTTACTATTTGTAAATAAACAATTTATTTCTTTGAGGAATGCATGACCTATATGGAATCATAATTTTTGGCTGAATTTTCTCTTATATGTATGTTTAAAAGATTTTTGGTGTTATCAGAAATTCACAGAATAGCTGTCATTGCATAGGGTATCCAATATCATAATGAAGTTTGCTGAGTGAATCTAATAAAAGTTGTGTAATAAATGTTGCATGATCTGTAATAGCACTTGAAAAATTCTCAATGTCTGAATTTGATGTCAAAATTTTGATCAATTCACTTTCTTGAAATATTCTGAGCCAAGGAGTCATTAAAGATTAGGCATGAGGTTCATACATTCTCCTTGAAAGGAAACAATCAATCGAATTGAAGCAAAGTTAAAGAAAAAAAAATTAAGCAAAAGATTTCATTGGAAATTGTATGCCCAGTTTTCTGGATCTGAAAAGGTAGTCTTATTTGTATTTATTTGCTTCAAGGTTCTGAAATCAGCTGAAATGTCTATTTGGAAAATCTTACTTATAACATATGTTCCTACATGAAACACACTGTCACTGCAATGTAACATCTGATCTCAGTCTTCAACCTGGTTCACTTCAGTTTGATCATCCGCAATAAAGCCCAGACTTAGCATCAAATTGTTACCACCGTTTTCAGCATCTGCAATTCTTCCATGTCAGCAGTTCAAATACTGGTTATTTTTTTTTTTTTAAATATAGATTGAATAAATATTTGAGGGTGAGTAATAATAAGCCAGTGCACTGCGCCCTTTTTTTTTAAGTTAAATGTATGTAAGGTCTTATTTCTTGTTTTCTCCTGCACTTAATTAATATTGTTTAATTCTGCACAGATATGAGCCGGCGCAACTCTCTTGAGTTGGGTGACCACACAAGGGACTCTGAGTTTGTTGTTTTGAAGGAAAGGAAACTTGTACCCCTGGAGCCCGTCTTCAATGGCATGCAGAGATTTTCTTTCCTGCTGGAAACAGGACAGCCGGGTTCGGTACCTGATCCACAGCTTTTAGCTGCATCACTTGATCTGGTAATTAGTTAATAAAATAATTTTTGTATTCTCTAAAATACATTGGGAATCATGAATATATGAGGCAGAAGTTATTTAATTACTTTATTGCATGCTATGGGAAAAAGTATGAGAGTAAGAGCTTATTAAGAATAAAAGATTTACGTTGTTACTACATTTGCTTTTAGTACACACTACTACTTTCTAATGTTGAACGCAGTAATTAATACAGTAAATACCTGAGATAAACACAGTTAACAGTTCAGATGTAATTAAATATGGAATAAGCATTTAAGTTATTATTAAGATAGATTAAATTACTTTAAATGATTAAAAGAGATTCAAAATTTAAAAAAAAGTATACTTTGTGTTTCATTGAACATCATTTAATACACAGAAGTTACTCAACTACCCATCCCGAAGCATAATTTAAGTGCTTATTATGGTATATGTAATATGGAGAAAGGGGAAGTTGCAATATTTGTTATAAATAACATTTAATTTAGCATTGAAGTTACAAGGAAGTAGTTTGTAGAATAAACCACTGTGTGCTGTGTTACAAAACTGAAATATGGTATAGAACAACTGATCATTCTGGCAATCTGTTCTATTTTAAATGATTCTTCTTCTTCTTACTTCTTGTTGGACTATCAGACTACGTAATTTTTTTTGTTTGTTTTATTTTTCTGGTCGCCCGGTTACCATATATTTGTTAAAATATTATGGTAAACTTTTCTCAAAGGACCTTAGTATCTCTTCGCTTTGTTAATGGTTACAATACATTTATGACAACAATATCATAAAACCAATTTAATAACACTGTTCTGTCCTGTTATGGTCGCCATGTTGTATTTTAAATGACTCTTCATCATCTTACTTCTTGTTGGACTATCGGACTTCGTATTTTTTTTTTTTTTTTTTTTCTGTTCACCAGGGACAAATGTCCATATTTTTTTTTTTTTTTTTTTGGCTTGTTCAAAACTTTTGACTTTACACTTATTCATTTTATCTTTTCTATTTTAAAATAAATAGTAAACCTTCTCTGACTTGATTCCATTAATTAACACATTATCCAATACTAAAAACTTTGAAGATACAAAACTCCTTTGCTGCAGTAATCTTTTCAACTCAAAGCAAACACCCAAACTTTTCTCACCCTTGCCTGATCTCATCACTATCGTGTTACTTTTTCGTCTCTCTAGTAACCAATTTTCTCAGAGTAATTATCCTTGCTTTATAGTTTCTGTAAATAATGTGTTATACTACAGCTCTCCCCAAGTTTACTATTGTGGTACCCAGTTGTTCGTAGAAAGGGGGGGGGGGGATACCATCACGTAGAATTTTTATTGGAAATATGAATATTAATTTTCTAATTTAGTTAATTGGAGAACTCGAATCTTGAATGCTGCAAGAATTTAAGTTACACAAAAACATTCAATTTATTCTGTCATCTGGCTTATACAAGGATGGGCATATTTAACGTTACGTTAAACACAATATAATCAAAGAAAATAAACAAGCAATACCCGGTGTTTACAATTTGTCGGATAAATGCAAACATAAACAGATTTTAAATATTTCAAAGATTTTGCAAAGTTAATATACATTAAAGTGGTGTTGCAGGCCAACAAATTAAAGTTAACATTTACAAAAAATCCCAGGGGTGCCATATAAAGTGAAAAGCATCATTTGAATTAATTATAATGAGCAAGATGCTTAAAATTTGAAGTTAATGAACATGGAAAGTTGGTTAGCTCAGTAAATCGTGATGAGAGTGGAGAATCTAATCTCAGGAGTCGCTTACGGGTTTGCAAGCCTCGTTAAAACCCAATGGAACCATTGACCTTTGCAGTGGTACTTTATTGTGGCCGCATGTGCTTGACGAAGTGTGACACGCTGTGTCACAGTTGGATGCAAATTCACGGACCCATCCACGCTAGTGCATCTGCTGATGGCCTCTATCAGATGAGACACTCTGTTTCCAGATACATCTGAGCCAGAAAGCCTCTAGCTCCAATCGTGGACCAACAGCTAGTAGAGTGTGTCAGACCTCAGCTCGCCTGAACAGCAAGTCCTCTCTCATGGCGTCCTCTTCTCCTGCCACGGAGTGCCAGTTTCCCTCTCTCCATACATGGAAAAGAAGCCTTTCATTAACAAATGGAGAGCCTCTAGCCATGGACGATCGGTGAAATGACGTAGCTCACAATTACGTGTTTCATGCCATAGCTAGCATTCGTCGCTCGTTTTGCGCACATTTTCCCTGACCTTGCACCCCTCAACGGAGAGCCCGGGCCATCGCCCTCACCACCTAACGGTATTTTTCCATCCTTCAGTGCCTGGTCCATTGTGTATGAGGCGCCTGGTTGTTGCCAGCGCTCGGCTCTTTTGTGCGGCTATTTGTACGCTTAAAACTGCAGTTCCAACGTTTTCCACATTTAATACTTTCTTAACAGCAATTTTGCAATGAATTGAATTATATAATAATAAATTTGGCCACCCAGGCTTAATACATTATTATTTATGCTTCAATTAGCCCTACAATTTTAATAAGCAAGTATAAAAAATTGAATATTAATTATGACTAAATTAATATTCATTTGGGGATATTTGTTAAAATATTACGGTAAACTTTTCTCAAAGCACCTTAGTATCTCTTCACTTTCTCAAAGGTTACAATACTTTTATGACAACAATAAAATGAAACCAAGTAAGTAACATTTTTCTGTCCTGTCCTGTTGTATTTTAAATGACTCTTCTTCTTAGTTCTTGTTGGACTATCGGACTTCGTATTTTTTTTGTTTTGTTTTTTGTTTTTTTTCCGCTTGTTCAAAACTGCAGACTTTACACTTATTCCTTTTATTTTTTCTATTTCAAGTCTTCTATGACTTGATTACATTTATTAACACATTATCCAATACTAAAAACTCCAAAGATACATTAGTCCTTTGCTTCAGTAACCTTTTCAACTCAAAGTGAACACCCGAACTTTTCTCACACTCGCCCAATCTCATCGCTATCTGGTTACTTTTTTGTCTCTCTAGTAACCTATTTTTCTCTAAATAATGTGTTAAACTACACTGTATGCCCCCATTCAAATGTTTTTTGCAGTTTGAGTAATATCTAATATGTTTTGCAGCTAAATGAGCTGGATTGACAGTAATTGCAAGACAGGAGGAGGATGAAAAGAGCTCTGCGAGTGTGCAAGGCAAATTATGATGATGGGGGCTTGGAAGGATATTGTTTGGAGAGAGTGCATGAAAGGGAAAAGACTGACCATTCCAGCTCTCTTAACACTTGTGATCTCATAAACCGTTTGATAGCCAGAGTCATCTGAGTATTCCCTGAAACCAAATCCCCATCTGAGCTCTGGAGTTGGGGATTGGTGTACCTATACATTCTGGATATCTGACTCTCTCCAGCCTTCAATATTGTATAATACTCTTCCACCTCATCCATCACTTGCTAGTGTAATTAATTCATATATATTGATTTTATTTCAACATTTTTTCGTTTTTATTTATCTGTTACATTTTTAATAGTTTTTCGCTTTTTAGCTGTACCCTTTTTATTATTTTATTTTTATCTGTTTGATTCCAGAAATTAACATTTCCACTGTTATTGCTTTTGCCCCCTTGCCACCTTCACATCGATCATAATGGTGGAAACCAGCATTAATGTGGCTGCGTTGACATCGTGTGAGATAGCAATTCATTAAAATAATTAAAAATCACACATTTAGACAGATAAATACTGTAATACTGAGAAAATAAATGTTTATGGAATTAATGAAAAGAATAGCAGCTCTAATAGAGATTATTTGCTTTGATATTTTGGAAAATAGCTAAAGGAAGAAAACCTTGAAAAAAAATTACCTGGTCCTCCAGGTTGGGGTTTTTGCAGTGGGCCAGCTCCGCACTCATATAAAAAATACGAAATGCTAAAAAACCGAACAAGATGCCTCGGAAAAATTGGATCACTGGACGACGGAACGGCGATGGAAAAAGGAAAATTGCTTTTGGGTGCTGGAATGTACAAGGTATTTCTACGAAAGTGAACATATTGCCCACAGAGCTTGACGCATTTAAGATGGATGTTACTGTATTCTCTGAAACTAAGAGAAAAGGTTGAGGAGAGGAAGAATTTGGTAACTATGTACATATTTGGAGTGGGGTACCCAAAGATGCAAGGGCTAAAGAAGGAGTTTCCATCATGATACAGAAAAAATGGAAAAAAAAGGATCACAAATTGGGAATTTATCGGTGAACGAATTATAGTATTTGAAATGACACTGTTTGCGAGGGAGATTGTGATTATTGGGGTGTATGCCCCCACAAATGATGCAATAGACCGTGAGAAAGATAAATTCTGGACTACTCTTCGAGAAACCATAGAAAAAATCCCAGGAAGGAAAGAATTGATTTTGATGGGAGATATGAATGGAAGAGTAGGAACAAGAGAATCTTGCAAGATAGTGGGAAAACACGGAGAAGCAGAATGTAATGATAATGGAGAACGATTAACTGAATTATGTGAACAATTTGATTTAAAAATTACAAATACATTTTTTAAACACAAAGATATTCACAAATATACCTGGCAACAGAATACTAGAGAACTTCGATCTATAATAGATTAAATTATCATTAGACAAACAAGCACCTGTAAGCCAAGTGATGTACAATCTCATACAGAGGAGCCCAGTGTGGATCTGATCACTATCTGGTAAAAATGAAATGTTTCTGGCCGTGGAAAATTCTAGGGAGTAACAACATTGCAACAGTAAGGAATCCCATCGAGAAGGATCAAAATAAATGCTATAACATTAATAGCCTACAAGATGAAAGTATAAGAAATTTATTTGTTACTAGAATGGGAAATACATTAGATGAATCACTTGATGGATGCACTGAAGAAATATATGAGTATATAAAATTTAACATGAAAGAAATAGCACCAGAAGTGTTGGGAATAAAGGAAAAGAACCTAAAACCTGAAGCAGAGAGGTGGTCAGAAGAAATAGAGCAAGCAGTAAAAGAAAAGAGGAATGCAAAAAATGAAATATGGGAAAGGACATGTGCAGTTGTTAATCGTAAATTGGGATTTGGGAAATCGAAAGAAGCCTGGTCCGTATTAAAAGGACTTCGACAAGGAACTAAAAGCAAAAGTTATCTGGAGCTAATAAAACCAAGGGAATATTTTCAGACATTACTGAATGAGGACAGAGAAGAATACTTAGAAGAAGGATTATGAGAAGACAATGAGCAGGATGGTGATCACATTCAAATTTCAGAAGACGAACTGCTTAAGGCATTAAGAACAGGAAAAAATGGCAAATCTCGTGGGCCAGGTGGAATCAATTTGGAAATTATGAAATATGGTGGTGATAAAGTTGTAAACTTATAACAAAATTGTTCAGTAAAATATTACATGGAGACCCAATACCTAAGGAAATGACATTAGGTTATATTACTACCATATTCAAGAAAGGGGACCGCAAAGTATGTTCAAATTATCGTGGGATTTGTGTTATGAATTTATTGATGAAAATTTTTTCCAAACTAATAAAAAATAGATTAGAAACACAGTATAAGACTCAAGAAGAACAATGTGGATTTACGGCAGGTAGGTCATGTTTGGACCATATTTTCACATTACGACAGATTCTGGAAAAATACAAAGAAAAATCAAAAAATATAGGATTAATTTTCATAGATTTAGAAAAAGCGTATGATACTGTCCCAAGAAATATGTTATGGAATGCATTACATATGCCACAAATAGATAACTGCTTAATAAAAATAATACAACAAATGTACATGAATAACACATGCCAAATAAAAACTGGTCATGGATTATCACAAAAATTTAAAACAAGTAAAGGTCTGCTGCAATGGTGCCCTATGTCACCAACCCTATTTAAAATTTGTGTAGATGTTAGTTTGAGAACATGGTCTCAGAAGTGTAATAGAATGGGTTTAGAAATAATAGATGGAAAATATTTACATCAGTTACTATTTCCTGATGATCAAGTCGTCATAGCACACGACAGTGAGGATGCAAATTACATATGTAATCAACTGTCAAAAGAATATAAAAAATGGGGCTTGAAGATTAATTATAAAAAAACAGAATATCTTACAAATGATCTGGAAGAATTGTTCATCGATGGAATAAAAATTAAAAAGGTAAATAATTTTTGCTATTTGGGTTCAATTTTAGAAATAGAAGGAAAATCAAATATGGAAATTAATGAAAGAATTACTAATGGCCGGAAAGTAATCAGGATGCTAAATTCACTTCTATGGAGCAAGAGTGTTATGAATAGAACAAAAAGAATTATATTTAAATCACTATTTGAAAGTATAGTCTTATATGGATCAGAAAGCTGGACAATCAACCAAAAACATATCAAGAAGCTGAAAGCATTATAAATGGATTTCTGGAGAAGATCAGCAAGGATATCAAGAAAAGAAAAAGCAAGGAATACAGAAATAATAAGTCTAATGGAAGTGAAAGAAGAAATGTATGAAGTTATAGAACGAAAAAGACTGGAATGGTATGGCCATGTAAAAAGGATGGAAGACACTAGGATACCAAAACTAGTACAGGAATGGGAAGTTAAAGGAAGGAGGAAAAGTGGACGGCCCGGGATTACCTGGCTCCAAAATGTACAAACAGCAATGAGAAGACTTGGTGCAGAAGAGGAAGATATACACGATCGAAATATCTGGAGGAATATTTTGAGAAGATGAATTCAAGATCTATGTTCCGAATTCTTTATTGTTGTGTCGGAGAAAAAACCTCTGTAGTGAGGAAATCTCTCTTAATAACAATAAATTTTGGAAAATATAGTATCTCTAGAAAAAGAAGAAGTGAGGGTATAGATGGTGAGCGAGTAAGACGTATGATAATCGAACAGAGTATTGAGAAGTATTGAGATAATAGTTGCGTAGTGAGGAAATTGTGTAGAGAAAATTTGATAGATCTTGCGTAGAAAGGGAACCTGTTAATCATTTGGAACGAACTTAGTTAAAGAATGTTCTACACACAGTCAAACGTTGCCATTGGTATGAGAGGAACTTTGAACAGAACATCCAAAAAGGAAATAAATAGCAAAATATACATTTATTTTTGTATTAAAATCTTATATTCATATTACAATCATCATAACATTGTAACACATGGATACCTGCACTAGCTCAGTCACATGCTTCTATTTTCCTGAAGAAGACATAGTCAATATAAGTGTTTTTTTGTTGATTTCCTCCTCTCCTCAACTTTAGTGATAGGTGTGTATATTTTATCTTTCCATATAAATATTGCTCATGGTATTTATTCCTTTCCATTGCTGCCGACTTTATAAAAATAACATTATCTTGGAAACAGTATAAAATTCCTTGCCACTCAGATAGATGAGAAATTTGGATGGCAAGAACATATCAAATTACTAGTGAAGAAGTTAAGCAGTGAAACATTTGCAATCAGAATACGGTTTGTAACTGCAGTTTGGGGATTAATATAACAGGTGTACTCTTCTTATTTTCATTCAGTGATGTTGTGTGACTTAATCTTTTACTGAAATTTTTGACAAAGTAAAACAGTTTTCATAACACTGGGTAACACCTTTAAAATGCTCAGTATTCTTACTATCATTTGTCTGTGTATATATTCACTGATGTGCTTTATCACCAAATGTTTTGACTTGTTTATATCACATTCCCAGGTATTCACACTCAATCAACATTATTGTTATCACAAAGAGGTATTAATTATTTTGAGACACATGTGTTTAACAAACTTGCTATAATTATAAAACAGTTTGTAAATAATAAAGATCTATTGAAAGAAAAGCTGAAAGATTACCTTATTGGCTAGGTACTCCTTCTGCTACATCCAATTTGTACAAAAGAGTTAACTGTATCTGAAAAGACTTTTACAAAATTAAGTTGTAAATTTTAATCTTCAATATTGTTTGGTCCATATCATATTATTACACTATGATTATTATTCTCCATGTATGCACATTGACGATGACCAGTTCCACAATCCAGATGTCTTTTTTCAGCAGGGATGTATGTAAAAGAATAAATAAATTATTATATGATGTAACAAAAACCATAACTGAATATTCAAGAATTTTCATTGATTACATTCACAAGTGCCAGTTCATCATTATGGATTACTGATTGTTAGTCAGACATATGCATGAAGCATACACTTGTTGCAATTTTATTGGTGATTAACATATAAAGTTCTACAGATGCCATGACCTAAATTGGAAAAGATCTATCCAATGGCAGATTTGATGTAATTGGTGGTAATTGTTAACTGGAAGTCTTATGGCATGGTATAATTCAATGTGGAATAATAAGTTGGTTGAAGCTGAGATGACAGTGTATGAGAAAGAATTCTGGTCGGGGAATCTATTTTCAGGAAGGTTTCCTAGCAATAATGATGGATTTGTCTGCATGGAAGAAATGCAAGACAGCAGCTGGACCGTCACTGGTCATGGCTGGTTGTAGGGCTGTACTAATTGGTATATATCATTTGAAAATTATTTATATGCCACTTAGAATGGATGATGGTGAAATACCACATCAATGATTGTATGATATTATTGAAAGGCTTTATGAGAGAATGATGGTTCAGAAAATAAACTGAAATAGATACACAGTCTGTGTTAGCTATTTATATAGTAACCAGGAAATAATAGGAGCTAAGTAGCGAATGGATTTACAAAAAAAAAAAAAAAAAAAAAAAAAAAAGGATTGTGAAATGAACCACCACTTAAATTAGGTGATGGTTTCATTGGGTGAAAAAACAAAAAAACACAAGAACAGAAAAAACGATGAATATTTTGGGACTTGGCCCTTTGTCAACAGGAGAACATCATGGAGGGAGGGTGGTGCAGCATACGATCTCACAGAATGACTGTTAGTCAGGAACATGGTGGGGGCAAATTCTAAAAGAGGGACAGGGGGAGGGGGACAGTGAATTGGATCTAGTACGTGGGCAATGCAAAATGTTGCAAAAAGTGCAGAATAATACGTTAAAATATTCATAACATAAATTTGAGAAAGTAAAAGTAAATAAGAAAACAGAATAATCAAAAAAAAAAAAAAATTAACATATTTAAAAGTAATTATAAAAAAAGAGAATCTATGCAGATAAACATCACCTCTGGTATGTGTTGGTTCAATACAGACAGTGGGCATGGAGGCAAGGAGCGGATTGAGGGAAGGAAAAATACTGAGTGGGTATTATCTCAAACTGAGACCAGGAAGTTGTCTTGTGCCTAGTTTGTATTGGTAGACAGGCTCGCACCTTCTGAGTTCAGAGGAGCTAATGTTGTTTGGGAGGACTCTGATAGCACAGACCGTGAAACAAGAAATAAAATTATTGGTGTCATTGGAGATGGCATGGAAGGCTACTTGATGTTTTGCATTCCAAGTGAAAACTGTCTGTCGGTGGCCATTCATTCTTGTGGCTAATAGATTACTAGTCAAACCTTTACAGGAAGCCAAGAATTATTTGCAGTTCAGCTGGTATATTACATGCCAGGTTTCACAGGTAGCGTGTCCTATAATAGGAAAGCTCTCGCCTAGAAACGAGATCCATTTACACAAGGCACTTTCCCAACTCAAACCTATTTCTCCCACCGTTTCTGGAATTTCTGGCTTCTTCATCCTGTTAACCACCATTCCCCTATGATCTGCTTTCAGTTCGCATCCATCCTTCTCACTCTTCTCACCAATTCAACCATCTCTACTGTATTCCCTCACAGGCACAGTCACCACCTACACACAGCCTCCTCAGGCACAGCCTCCACAGGCACAGCCTCCACAGGCACAACCTACATAGGCTGAGCATCCACAGGCTGATCCCCCACAGGCTGAGCCTCCATAGGCCAAGGCTCAAGAATCCTGACGCTTTAACCCAATTCCCTGATCGTTTTTCCCATCTCCCTGATCACTTCGTCCTGCTCTGAAACTTTTGTTTCCTTAAAACATGTTGGACAATACCATTAAATAGCCTTTTCCCCATTGCCCTACATTCCAAGTTAAACCACTTTTTACACCCATCGCAATCCAAACCATTCACCACAGGTCTACAACAGGTGCCCCACTTCCAGTCATGATTTTTTCCCAAAACAATACCTACTGTATCTTTTAAATGAACCTTAAGGGTTAAATTACGAAATTCTATACATGATGTTCGAAATTTCTCATAATACAACTCTTATTATTTCAAAACTCAATGTGCTGCTAGATCAATCTTGTCTTTGTCGCTCACTCCACTCAACAATTCTCTTAACTTCTACTTTTTCCAGAGATCATATATCCTTTGAAACATCTCTGAGCAACAATATTTATTTAACTTGCTATTCTTTTTTTTTAGAAATTCTTTAAACTTTTTAATTTACCAATATTATGGCCTTTATCAGTATAAATATATAATGTTACTTGTTTTTAAAGAGCTGCTATGTTACAGCCATTGAAAGCATATTGGGGCTTAGGCAATGGTTTGCAACTTGACCATATTTGGTCATACCTGCTCAGATAAACCCAAGACCAACGACCCCTTCCTACCACCTACACTGGGCGCGGTGAAGTCATTGCGGCAGTTTAGCGCTTGCTTCCTGCTACTATTTAAGGTGATAGTGGCAACTCACAAACAGTCCTCTGATGAAAGCCACAGTAAAATGGCAGAAACGTTAGGTTTTAATAAATCGATGCGGCTCCACCCGGAGAACTAAGATAATACATACAGTGACCGCAGAAGCCTTCGTAATCATTTGAACAATCAGGATAGTCTTTACACGGGTACAAGAATTTGGTTCTTCTGCATTGTACCTCCATGACCCAGTGTGTGGCACCCTAATGCACTGAGCGACACTTGCGGATCTTGGCCCAAATTATTGGTATGAAATGTAGGAGAGCAACTGTATTTCTTTTTTGTATACATTAGCTTTCAATATTCTCAGTACCTGATATGTTAAAGGAGTTGTTTATGGGTTGCTGAAGGACTGGAGTTCGGAATAAAAAGTAGGTTGTATAATATATATTCGAGGAAGAATTGTATGTGAAAGGAACTCTTTGATTCATGAACTGTAGTAATTTATCAAGAAACTAGCCCCAAAGCCCGTCAAAAATGATGGGATTAACAGAGTGTTATGGTAATTTATTTCTATGCAGTTGCTTAACTAAATAGAATTCTTATAAGATAAAGCTTGTTGTTATTTATCGTCCCTTGTACTGTAGTAAAAGCCTTAGTTGCCAACTTGGCCCAGGATGCAATTCAGCCTAACCCCAACGCTGCTAATATTGCCACTAGAAAAGCAAGACTTGAATCACATACGAATTAGTACATTCCTTGTATTGCATGTCAGTGTCACCATGCATTGCAATATAAACTTGATCTCAAACCTTCACAGGCTCTTACACCATTATTTCTTATTATCTACTAGCTTTTACCCGCAACTTCGTACGCTTTTTTTTGTCAGAATTGAATATAGAAAGTTGTTGGTAACGAAGGTTTGGTCCCAAACAACAACGAGTCGGTATAATATGACAGGAAATCTATCATTATATCATTCTACCGTCGAACCTGTAACTCGAAGAGAATCAATTTCCAACATATTTCTGTCACAATTCAATAAGGTCTCAAAATTTCGTGACTACAACTGTTAATCATACTGAAAAAAATGTCCTGTGCCCTTCATACAGATTTTCTTGTCAAATTCTATCAATATCGATACAGCCATTTAGTCGTTAAGCCTAACAAAAAGACAGAGACTTACTTCCGTATTTACAGTATTACTAGCTTCGAGCCCGTCAAAAATGACGGTTTGAATGCAATATCCTGGCAGTTCATTTTTTTTAGTTGGTTAATTATATGGAATTGTTATTACATAATGCTAATGGCCTGGATTTTGTAATGTTCAATATATTTCATTTGCAGCTCACATAGCGATACAGTAGTAACTTCTACTGAATTATTGACGATGGAAGTATAGAACCAATAAAATTGAAAACAAATTAGGAATCCCACAAAAACTTTTGCTGTCAATGTAATATCAGTTTTATTCCTGGTACAGGCACAATTCAGCACGATAAATATGAAACTTCTTTCCCCCGTAGTAAATAATACTTCCAGTAACATGGCGCTTATGAAAACAGTTTAAATGGTTTGTAAAACTCATTTCAGAGCGAATTATGCTGTAACAAAATGTGTCAGTTGCGATTCTGGTCAACTTAGCCCCAATCTACATTAACATTGCATTCGAAAATCATAGCTTTTATTACCCTCATATGAATAACGACAGGCAGCACCTATGGTGGTAGTCGGAATTTATTCTGGAAAAGATTGCATGAAAAAGCGAATATCAACCATTTTTAATTAAATCATCATGATATGAGTATCATACTGTGGTTAGATTATCGGAGTATTTGACTATGATTTATTTAAATAAATACATTTTACTTTAATGACGGAAAGTATAATATCAAAAACGGATAACGGTCATTTATCTCGGTGATACATTTCATGATTCGTAAATATGGTGTAAACTTTTTTCGAGTTTTTAGTTAACTTCATGGTTTATCATCTGCCAAAAACATTCTTAGGTTATGTTTTAACCTCGTTCTTATAACTGGTACAGATAAAATAACGCAAACATGGAATACTCTTCTCCTTGCATTAATTTTTGCATCTAGTTGTCATAAATAAACAAAAAGGAACATGTAAATTTAAACGAACGGACCAACTGTAACTTAGTAACAGAGCTTATTAACGTATGATTGCCTCGCATTAATTTTCTATCTCTGCTCGCCGCTATTTGGCTGCAAGAATATCTTTGTTGAATTTCGAATTATAAATTGAAATCATTTTTAATTATATCTTTCGTGATATGAGTACCTTATTCTGGTTAGATTATCAGAATATTTGGTTATATTTTATTTAAATAAATAGATTTTTATAATTTCGAAAACGGATAACTGTTATTTATTTGACTGATACATTGCGCGATTACTTACGTTTCTCTTAGTTTTTAATAAACTTCATTGTGTCTTATCGTCTGCCAAAAAAATTCTTAGGTTATTGTTTAACCTAGTTTTGATAACTGATACAGATTGAATCCCCTTCTCCTTACATGAATTTCTGCGTCTAACTCATAAAATAGCGTAAATATTGAATCTTCTTCTCCTTATATAAATTTCTGCGTCTAGCTGTAAATAAACGAAAAGCAAGATGGTGGTACGAATGTAATATGGTGGTTGATGATTGGCCGTTCTTTAGCCAATAGGTGAAGCAGCTATAGACGACGCACGCAGACGCCACGTTAGCGTTTTATATAATAGGATGATGAAGATTGATGTTTTAATGGCTGACACAGCTTACATCGGCCAGTGAAAACGAAGGATGCTAAAAATAAATCTTAACAATTTACACTATGCCACATAATATTTAATTGTGATTTAGGCCACATAGATCGTGATCAATTTGGAACTTATTTCATTTAAAAAATCTGATATTTAATATTCCAATTTAAATGAAATACATACTTTTCTTTAAGTGTTCTGACAATTAATTTCTTAGAAATTGCTTCACTAAATAGAATTGTTAAAAATAAAATTCAATGCAATTCCTTGTGCCTTGTACTGTAACAAAAACTTTCCGTTTCAATCCGGGTCCAGGTTGTATTTCAACCTAACCACATACCACTCCAAACTGGCCTCAGACAACCTTCAATCTCACGCATATTAATACATATATTGTATCTCATTTTAGTGGCAATAAAGCATCGTTTTATAAATTTGGGCCCTACCATAATCATTGGAACTGATAAAGGAATTGTCCTTTTGGTCTGATAATTGTTACACACGTTCGATAGATTATATTGCTTACTGTGTGTTGCTCCTAGAGCTGTAAAATATATACATACCTCACAAACCTCACTCAAAAAGTGCCATAACGCAAGTGACTGGGAGAAGCTATATAGCGAAGTATAATGATGTTGCACACGTTCCTTGAACGATATTATCTGGGAATATGTTGCTATCACAGCCATAAAAAATGTAAATATGGAACAAATTAAACACAAAAAAAACTGCAACAACTTTGAACCATTAGCGAACGAAGGAATTTAGTTGAAATGCAACCTGTACCAAATGGCGTTTGGTCCTTGTTGTTAAAGCATAATTCGCCTAGAAATTTGGATTTATTAAACATTTTAATTATCATGATTTTTGAGCAGAATTATTTAGCAGCACCTGCGGATAGGTTGGAATGTAACCTGGACCAGAATGGACATAGTGCTTCCTTTTGTAGCTTAATGGACTTTGTTTTAATTATAAAGTTGGTTTGATTTTCATCGTTTTTGATAATTGACATATTTTGTTGCATGTAATATTATTATCGCTGGAGCTTGCATACATAACCAATGGCATACTCTAATTGCTAAGTGTGTGACGTTACAGCAGATTGTTTTGCTTGAAGTTTGTTCATTATATACTATCTTGATGGGTGTATTGAAAACATATTATTAAATAATATAGTCAAAGGAACGTTTGCGTTTTCATTACACATCGCTATATGCCTTCTCCCAGTAACTTGCCCCTTAACGTTACAGCACTTTTCGAGTGAAGTTAGTAAGGATAGATATATATTACAACATAACATATATTAAATAATATTACACAACGAACGTGTGACAATGCCTTGATGAGTCCCAGTGATTGTGGAACAAACCTGACATAGTTACATGTCGCAGGAATAATAGCCTCAGTAATATTATTCAGTGAAAGCAAACAAGATTAAAATAAATGTTACAAACTTACATTATGCCACGTAATATTTGTTTTAATTGTAGTGTAGGCTGCACAGTTCGTGATCAGTGTGCAACTATTTCTGTTCAAACAATTTAATAATTTCAATAATAGGACATAGTTTAAATTATTTTGAAATAAAATAAATTATTCATGCCCTCTGCTGTAGCATCAAATGCCGGTTGTAATTCTGACCCATGCTAAGTATCAATCCTATCGAAGCTTTCAATAACATTGATGTTCGAACTTCGAAAATTAAAATTTTTATATTAGATATATATATGGACAATTTAAGGAATACTTCTATTTATCAAAAGAATAATACGTAAATAAAAGCATCTAATGATTGATATGACGATTTAAATGCAATACAAACTTTCTTTTCAGTATTCTGTCATTTAATGTTTTCGCAGATGCTTAGAAATGTTATTAAATAACGTGCATAACCAAGAAGAATGGTGCAAAGCGTGACGTCATTGTGCGATGTCATAGTGACGTCATTGTGCGATGTCATAGTGACGTCATGGCGTGACAGGTGACATCATACATGACAGACTTGCTTATTATAAAGTCATGAATAATTCATCTGAAATAGTAAAAACAAATTTAAGTATTAATGAAATGCAAAAGTAGATGTGTTGGAAAATTGGTGCTTAAGTTTCATTGTAATTAAAATTTATTTACAGGACACTGGAGTTTGACACTGAAGTTAGAGTTACCCATTTCAGATTATTCATAACAACTTATTTGCTTACTTGCAGCCACATGCTCCAGTTGTTGCAAGAGCAGCTCTTCTTCTTGAGTGTGCACATTTTGTACATTGCTGTAATAAGGGACAATGGCCTGCATGGATGAAACTTAACTTTCCAATATTTCGTCCCTCTGGTCCAATGACAGCACGAGGTGGGCCATCTGGATTGAGGCGCAGTCACATACAGCAGCGAGCAGCCGGAAAAATGTTTTATCAATGGGGTGAGGTAAGCGACAAAATTAAATTTTCATAAGTTCCCCTATTATAAATAATTTACTGAAAAATAGAGTATGTTTTCGATTCAAGTAGTGTCTAACATCTAGGATTATATGTGAGCACCTAAATAGTGTGTGTGTGTGTGGGTTTTTTTTTTTTTTTTTAATACTAGCTGTTACCCATCACTTTGTTCATGTTTATAAAGAATTTGGATTGAAAAATACAGGTTGACCACTTTCAACCCCTATATGTTCCACACCCCCATGGCTACCGACATCTCTCAACCATAGAACACGATGGGAGACTCGATGCTACTACCACACACAAATGCCAGTCATCAGCAATATGTAGTTCAGGCAGCAAAGTAAAATTTACAGATACACATGTCTTTGAAGGAAATATGAAAATATAATTGATCGACCACTTTCAACCACCATATCTCCCACACTCCCAAAGTTACCGAAATTCAGCCAACATTGTGATCGGTGGGTGACTCTGTGTTACTACCACACACTAAGACCAGTTTTCTGGGCTTCATAGTTTTGGCTGAAAAGTGATACACAGGGACACATACTTTTTGGTAAACATTTGAAAGTGTCGCAGGTCGATCAGTTTCAACCCCCATATCTCTCCCCCCCTCCCCCCCCCCACAGGTACCGACATCTAACAACCACAGTGCACGACAGGAGACACGATACTACTACCACATACAAACACTAATGGTCTGTGCTATATAGTTGGGGCCGGAAAGTGACATATGCGGAGACACATGTCTTTCGTCAAAATGCGAAAACATCCTTGATCGGCTACTTTCAACCACCATATCTCCCACAATACCACAGTTACTGAAATTCGGACAATGTTGTGATTGAAAGGTGACTCCGTGTTACTACCTCACACAAACGTCAGTATTCTGCGGTAGATAGTTTTCACTGTAAAGTGGTACACCAAGACACATCCATCTTTGGCAGAAATATGAAATTGCCGCAGGTCGACTACTTTCAATCTCCATATCTCCCACACCCTCACAGCTACCGACATATAACAACCATAGTGCGTGACAGGAGACACGATACTACTACCACATACAAACACCAATGGTTTGTGCTATGTATTTGGGGCAGAAAAGTGACATATGCGGAGACACATGTCTTTTGTCAATACACGAAAACATCCTTGATCGGCCACTTTCAACCACCATATCTCCCACAATACCACAGTTACTGAAATTCGGCCATAGTTGTGATCAAAAGGTGACTCTGTGGTACAACCCCACACAAACGCCAGTGATGTGCGATAGATAGTTTTCGCTGAAAAATGATGCACCATGACACATGCGTCTTTGGCAGAAATATGAAATTGCCGCAGGTCGACCACTTTCATCCCCCATATCTCTCACATCCCCATAGGTACCGACATGTAACAACCATAGTGCACGATGGGAGACATGATTCTACTACCACACACAAGCACCAATGGTCTATGCTATGTAGTTGTGGCAAGAAAGTGCTGTATAAGGAGACACAAATTTTTGGTCGAAATATGAAAACTATCTCCATTGACCAACTTTAATCATCATATCTCCCACATCCCCACAGCTATCAGCATTCGTCCAACCTTGTGCTTGACAGGAAACTACTTCCACACACAAACACTAGTGATCTGTGCTAGATAGTGGTGGCTGGAAAGTGAAATATAGGAAAAAACACGTCTATTTTTTATATATGTAAGATTTATGCTTTCATATGCAATAAAAAATAATTATTTGTGCTCAAATGAGTGAATCATATAATTCTATAATATCTCTGTTATTTTCTCAATATTGTATTGAAACTTTTTGATAAGAAACATCAAACAAAAATATGTTTTGAAGAAAAATTCTGATGCTGTCCATTTGTTTGTCTTGATCCAAGTGCTACTGAAGATATTTCAATACAGTTTGAATGCACAGGCTCTGACTGAAAACCAGACATTTGTCTAACTATGCTATGTCATCTGGTGCCTCAACAGGAAAAAAACAATTTTGTTCTGAGCACCTAAATTACATGGCATAAATTGTAACTACCAAACTGATTTTAAGGATTTTTTTTTTTTTTTTTTTTAAATTTTATAATCTTACATTTTGATCCACAATCACAGGCAAGCAAATCAAATTATGTCTCCTGGTACTGTAGCAGGAATTCAAAATCTCTTCTGAACATAAACGTTTTTTCTTTATTATCCGCCATAACTTAAAAAATGTTTTTGATAGAGTGTTCATAGTTAAAATTTGAGATGTATATCTTCACCATAACTTAATTCCAGATGGTGCAAAAAATTAGAATATCATCAAAACTGTGAAGCTTCCCTAATTTCATCTATCAGTTTTTGCTGAAAGTATCCAATATTCAGATTTTGTGCCTAATAAATTGCCATAGTGTAGTGAAGTCAACAGCATAATTAGACTAATAATGAACATATCACTTCTTAGAGAAGATTAATGTTGTGTGGATTTAGAATAAATTTGAGGTGACACAGGATTTTTTGTAAGTGCAGTTATGAGTAATGTAATGCAGAAATAATGTGTAATTTTTTTTTAATACCACTTATCACATTAATGCTGTTAACTTATTTGGCCATAAATAATCAATGAGGAATTTCTCTATTCCATGTTGTCACAGCCCAATGCTAATTTTAAATATAAAAACTCATATCATTGTATAATGCAGACAAAATCTATGCAGTTGGTTCAACACTTGTTGTTTTGCTATTGTTCTTTAACATTTTGCCAATAAGACCTGCCAGTAAATGAGGAAGACAGAAGATAATGCTTTGGGGCATTTTATTTTGTTTTGTGGAGTAATTAATCTGCATCAGCTGTTTGAACAATTCTCATAAAGCACTACTGATACAATTTAAGACCTTTGTTTTGATCTGAAGTACAAATTTACTTATAGCCCTATAGTAATTGTCTCACTGCAAATAACCTCTAATATTATTAACTGGTTAATAATTGCTACCAGTATATCAAAATCTAGTCAGCTATAGTAAAACTGATATTATAAATATTATTAATCAATAATTTCATAATAAATTAAAAAGAAATAAAACATAGGAATACTGAGTATTGCACTTACCTTTCTTCAATTCTGTTTGATGTTATTTTGAAAATTATTTTAAATTTCATACTTATAAAATAGGCTAAGTAAAAATTCACTATTTTATTTTATATTTATTAGGCATTTTCCATAGTCAGTTATTATTCAAAGAAAATGAGGGGCATTATTTCTAAGAAACTGGTCTAAAAATGTGTTTTGTTAGTTTTAATTTTTAACTCAACTTGGTATTACTTAATCACATATATTTAGAATATTAATTTTTGTAGTTAACCATAATTTTTATCAAAATAATGTAGATTTTATTAAAACCTGTGTTCAGAATTTGTGTTGTGTAGCTTTAAATGATTTTCACAATGCATTAGTCATAAAGTTTCTATTTGTAGTGCTATTTTCTTTTGATAATATCATTTTATACTATAATTTTAAACACAGGAGAAATGTTTTAAATTTTTTCATGCTATTTTTGATAGTATTGCATCAAAATTATTTATTTTTTAGGCACTTGGAAATCGCCTTGAAGAACTCTTACAAGAAGATAAGCAAAATGTGGCTAATATTTTGTCTATGGTGACGGAAGAAGGTCGGCAGAAAGAATTGCTTATTGAAGATGAAGAAGAAGATTTCTTGGATGAAGGTTGATATTTCTTCTGGCTAGTATTTTTGTATTTCATAAGTTTCAAAATTGAAAGTTGAATAGTTGTGAATTTTATATTTAGAATTGTGAATTTCCATCTAGGCAGTGGAACTCATTACATTACAGTAAAAATTATTTGATTACTTACAAGAATTAAAACAGTACTGTGAATGTTGGCAGCATATAATTACATCAAGAAATTCTTTTGTTTTGTTTCATAGCCAGTGTAAATCTGTGCGGCACAGAGTGTCCAATTGCGTTACGTCTAATAGCTTGTATATTGCTGCTGGAGATTACAGCATTCCTGCGTGAGACTTACCAGGCACTCCCTAAATCATCTCGCAGTTCTGCAAGAGAGCGACAACCACCTTGGGAACGCTTATATCCTAGAGAAGCAAACAGGCGCTGGAGCATGGCATTGTCATCAATGGGGCACTCACAAACATCAGCTCAGAGTCTGCAGTCCATTACTGGTGATAGAGAACAAGGTATGCACATTCTTTTCTCATTTGAAATTATAATGGAAACTTAGTCCTACATATTTAATGATTTTTCTGATCACAAGGAAGGGTAAGAAAAGTAAACCCAACTCTCAACATGACAATATGAAGGCAGGAGGGCAATAGCTTCACACAAAAAAGATGAACAAATTTCACAACATTATGAGTTAATCCATAAGAGGAATGCGACAACTTCCTTCCTTGTCACATTTCTCATTCGTATTCTGCATGACTACAGGTTAGCCAAAAATTGTGTTAATAGTGTTTGCCTGGTTTTTTTATGTGTCTACTGACGTCCTATTTTTATCTTTGCTTAGTGATGTGATTAAATTCATTATTATTCTATTTTCATATTGCTCCTCATTATTATTGGGTTCTGTTTTAATTTTAAAATAAAGAGGGTAAAATAAATCATTGCTATCAGAGCTGATGGCATTATTGTTACATAATACCTGAAATGTTCTATAGTTAGGTATGACAAAAATAAGGACAAATGTATAGCTGATGATATTCAATATCCAATCAATTTTCATACCACCCAGCTAATTATTTTTTCTACAATATTGGCTTAACAATAAATTCATATAAAGTTTTAAAGAGTATTGATACTAATGTGGATTTTGATTGTTACATGTACTTCAGACTTGAGCTCTACTGATTTTCAGAAATCTTATTAAAGTGGGCGTTTTATTCTGTTGCTATATTTAGTATTATTTCCATCATGAAAGTAATTTATAATGAAAAACATGCTGTTAATTTTGATTTTAATTTGCAAATCTATAACTACGAGTGATTGGATTATTTCTTTCCTTAGTTATCATTTATTGCTAAAGAAACTTTGTATTACATTCTTATTTATCTAAATCAGATAATGAATATGAAGAAACAAATGTAAATTTCTTCGTATCACATATGGTGTTTACAGCAAAAGTTCTTCAGTTTAGAAACATGTAGTTTGGTGGTATGTAACATGCGTCATCATGATAATATTTTGTGAATCATGTTAAGGGATTATTATTTTTTTAATATGGTATCATACATTATACCAAATTGACAGAACAATCTTCCTACTTCTGATTGAATTATTATACAGCTATCCCTTAATTTTTTACATTTCCTTCAGTATGGTTGATGTGGAGAGGAAAGGTAAAGTATATCCATCACTTACTGAAGTAGAAGGAAAGTTTCTGTCAGAAAAAAATACTCCACAAACACAAAAAGCACAACATTTTGAGCATAGTCCATATTTATCATTGTAGATGATTGCACAAACAGCCACACTCAAACTGCCAAAAGAATTAATCATGTGATGAGTCTCATTGCATACACATCTGATCCTTTTATAATTTTCATCACTGTATACTTTATGTTTAGGTGTTTGTACTGAATTACAAATTTCTTTGTTAACAAATAACACCTTGCATCCCTTAGATCTGATCTCAACTTATTCTAGCATTCAAGAAATGTTAAAACATGGGAAATGTAAATCAGATATTCCAGAAACGAGTGAAGTTGTTGTCTGGGTTGTGTTACATTGTTCACTTTCCGGTTTATTCAGTGTTCCTTATATGACTAGTTCTAACATGAATTAACTCACTGTATTATTACTTTGCTAATTCGTGGTAAAGTGCTACTTACACAATTAAAATAGTAATAAGTTTTTAAAACATAATGAATTATGAAACCTGTTTAAATGTTTTATAGAAAAGTTTGTTAGCAATATGTAAGATAGTGTCGGTAGTTTAATGTATGTAAATATATACAGTATTGCCTAAATTTAGTTTAAACTATTCTTATCTTCATATCAATCACTGATGGCAGCTTCAATGAAGCAAATATTTCTGTTACTGACACAAATATACTCATGTCACTCAGTGTTTTCAATATCCCATTTTTCTTCAAATATACTTCTATTTTTTCATAATATAATTTATTTCATAAAGCAACTCATTTTTTTTTACAAATCAAATGTAATTAAGAACTACATAATTGCATTTATTGTAAACTCAGAGACAAATATAAGGCTAAATAAATAAAGCATAAACTATAAAGCAAAGGGTGTTTAAAAAGTAAATTAACCGGTTCAGTATTAGAAGTGGTAAATTGAGTTAAACTGATATAAAAATAATTTCTGTGTCAACACAGGCAAACTGTCTCTAGCTGTCATCCCTGGTAAGTGATATCATCAACATTCTTGTCTCACATTTATTGTAACTATAGTACCATCTCAACCGACAGTTAATAAAATGCTACAAAATGCAAACTCTCACCAAAGAAGAAGCAAGCACTGTGTTCTTTTCTAAAATGCAGATTAGTTTTCACTTGCACACTTACACATGATTTCAAAGATAGCATCTATCATCAGATTTTTTTTAGTGCACTTGCATTTTGCTTAACTACAAAAATAAATATTTCATCAAGTAACTGCATAAAGGTTACTATAACCAAATACTTTTGTGATATAGTTTCCACATTAATTTGAGGTAGTTAGGAACACAGCTCAGTGTTGAAAGCTTAGAATCCTATTTGATGGTTCCGCAGTTTCTGATGTTGTTTTACTGTGTTAAATGCTTTTTGTAGTTAGAATTTTAGCCTGAAATCTTTTCATTCCAGAGTGAAATATTTTTATTCTTTACTCATTCCACTTTACTTCCATCAGAGCGCCGTATTGTAGGAGAAATAATAATGTTTGTTAGTTAAAATTGGACTTGTGAATGGACTAAAATTTTTATGTTCCAGTAAGGAATAATAATAATAATAAAAAATGAAATTAATAAAAACTGTATAATGGTGAAAGAAATATGGGAGTGTTAGTATCAGTGTGTATCGAAGACATGAAACTATCAGGACCTAGAAAAGTCGTGAAGAAAATAAGAAAAGCAAGTAGAGACAGAATTAATGTACTTAATATTGCTATTAAAGCACATGCAACGGTACTGATTGATACAAAAAGGCAATAGCTTGATGTAATTATTTATCATTTAATGAGGTATAGTTGTTTGTTCCATTCCATAAAGTTTAATTTAAGATTAAGGTTCCCATGGAGAATGTTAAACATATGTGATTTGAATTTCCTGTTACAATTCGCTGGTCATTCTTGAGAACCGATGAATTCGAAACATCAAAAATAGTAGACGTCGCTTCGTGATATGATGAAATATCCAATACAAAAATCTGCAATCTTTAGGAAATGAAAAATACGACTTTGCCGGCCATCAATGATGTTGTTAAATCACAACAGCTGCCCAGTTTATCTGCTGGCGTAGACTCTGTTGTAGCACGTATCGATATTCAAGTCGACCGTCGCTGTAAATTGTTCTGCTTCATTTATCTTGCCTTTCCAAAGGTTTATATTAGACAACCAAATTACCAATATAATTTTCACAGTTCGCCATGAAACGCGCTTCGCTGTTAACTTCTTTGTTCATGCTTCTTTCAGAACCAGAAATGATTAGTACACACTTTTAATGAAGGAAGGCTCAGTTTACAATAATTCCATTTAATAACAACGATAATTAAAACCAACACCTGTTATACATTCTATATGGGTTGTGACTTGATTCTTCACTTCCTAAAGTTTGCTTGTTTTAGTATTGACAATTTGATCATATCACAAAACGTTGTCTACTATTTTTGATGTTTCAAATTCATCTGTTCTCAAGAATGACCATTGAATTGTAACGGGAAATTCAAAGCATGTATATTTAACATTTTCCATGGGAACTTTAATCTTTAATTAAAATTTATTGAATCAGACAAACAATTATATTTTATTAAATGATTAATAACTATATCATGCTATTGCCTTTTTGTATCAATCAGTTCCATTGCATCCCCCTGCTAATTTCCATGAAATTTGCAGTTACAGAATTTAAATGGGAATTACTTTAACTATTTAGCAATAACAAATCTCACTATAATGTTGAAATTATTATTAGTGAGGAAAATCTGAATACAGCAGAATAAAACTGGAACTTGTAACATAACAGTGATTTTAGGAACCTTCATACCTACCTATAAATTCTGTTAAAATGATGTAATAATTAAAGTAGAGTTAAACCTGTGCCTTATTTGAGGAGGCAGTGTTTGTCAGATAGTGGAGAGGTGCAGATGGTTTTGCATGTGTGCATGGTGTGGATATATTGCTGGCCATCTGCAGCACCCAGTAAAAATTAGATTTTATATGAGTTTAATCGGTTGAGACTGATCGAATATTGCTAGTGATCTTGATAGTGATAGAGTAAGAGGGCAGTTAATGGCTGTGAACTGAATTAGTGAGAGCTGTGTTGAACTGAGTGTGTAAAACGTAAACATTGCTTGGGGTTATGTAACATTCGCATTAACTTGATCATGATGCCTGTAGTGCTGATACCTTTTCTCGAAGATTATAGAGTTCTTAAAACTGGCTGCCAAGCTATTAATTTACCCTGTAATAATTAACAGGACATATATAAAAGAAAATAAGTCACTGTAGTTACAAATTTGAAATATATTTTGAAAGTTCTATGAAGTTCACACTGGCATTAGATTACATTGTTGAAAATATTTAAGGCAGTATTGAACTACGAAATCACATATGAAGATGCAGATTATCCTCCAAGGCACAACACTGATTTAAAGCATACACCCTTGCAAACATGCTTTCTATTTGCATCCCCAAAGTTCAGAGTGAGTTTAACGATAGGTTTCACCACTGCTATTAATGACTTCTTAAACCATTATAAAAACAGCATTGAGTTTAGCATAAAGTTTTTTGAAAATGAATTTTAGTGTCCACTAACTTATTCCGAGGTGAGATAATTAAACTTTGAGTCTTTACATTTTGAATCTTACCTCATGACTTGACATGCACTTGTTGACTGTTAAATTGAGATTGTGTGCCCGTACTGCTGAAAGCTGCATCTTCAAAATTGCTCCTTCAAAAATGGCTTTTAATTACCTTGGCTAATCTTTAGCTGACACATCATAGAACAATGGTGTATTCTTGTTGGGAAATACTATTCTCTGGTGAGTTACCAAAATCCCACATTTTCGTGGTACACTAATTTTACACAGATTTTCTTGAAATTTTAATATGTCATAGTTTAATTTGTTTAGAATCTTTTAAGACATGACAAATTTTCTCGTAGGTTTACTCATTTAGTAGTTAATAATTTTTTAAAGTTACATGTGGCGATGTCAAAGCTTTGAATCTGGAATTAGTGCTAAACTGTTATATTATTATTATTATTAAATTCATTTCTCTCTCTCAGTTAAGCCTATTTTTATCTTCTTAGCTCTTTTGTTTAAATAGTTCAAATATCTCCTTAAATAGAATTTTAAGAGCATAAAAAATACATCTTAAAATGATCATAAACTATGCTTTCTTAGTGGAAATAATTGCAACAAAATTCATTATGACTGAAAAATAACCTTATTTGAATTTTAATGTCTTTTGCGAAAATGATTTAGAATCAATTTAAAAAGTGCTTTACTGTTAAGAAAATGGTTATGAAAGTGCTTTACTATACAACTATATGTGATTGGACTACTTCTAAATGGTTTTGGCGAGATAATGGATATATAACAAGGTTATGTTCTGAGCTGAGAATTACTTTACTAGTAAATAAAATGATAATAAAAGTTATTTTCTATTTGAATTAAGTCTAATAGGCCACCTACTAAACAGTTTAGGCAAGATAATAGATAACGAATGTAAGCTTTCTTGGTGTGTCAGTTGTATAAAATCTTCTAAGGCTTTCCACCGAGGTAGCGCGTCAATGTAGCCCTACATTGACACGCTACCTCGGTGGAAAGCCTTAGAAGATTTTATACAAGATAATAGATATATTACAAGAGGGCTCGAGCTTTTCATAGCAAACTGTTTCAATCCATGCATATTTAATATTAAATTTTCACTTAAGAATCCACAGTTTCAATAGCTAATTCTAAATTTGTTGGAGGCCAATTGGTGAACAAAAATACCAATTCTGAACTTGTGTGACTTTTCTTTGGTAATTTTCCCTGCACTACCAGCTGTCGACTAGTGACTTCACCTGGTGACTGCGACTTAATGAACTTCTCTAATTGAACTAATTAACTAATTAATAAGAACTGGTCTTCAATCACATAATTAATAATAATCATTACATAAATTATCACCTTACTGACTGTGAAGTGAATTAAAGTTCTGATAAGCAACAGTGACCATTATAGACATGAAAAATGCCAAATTTCTTTGATTAGAAAGCATACGAATGCATAGTACATTTTCGGGCCTCCAATCATGTTATAATAGAAGTGGATAGGGTTGTTTGCCCTAACTAGCCCATCAGTATAAATCTGGAGTTTAATTTGAATAAAATACTCTGTCTGAAGTAGTTCATCAACAAAATATATCTCTTACTGATTGTTAACAAAATGCTGTCTCCGCTTCTTGATAGATAGACAAAATCTACTTAAAATGATTAAAGTCTGTTTACTCACCCAGTAGTGCAAGTGTTGCATTATCTAGAGCTTGCTCAGACCTTCCACATCCCAGTCTGAAGCTAATTAATTTTATAAGTTTTCTACTTCAAAGTTGCATATTCTTCTGCTATTATCTGTAACAATTTAAGCTTAGTATTTTTGATGATGTTAGGTTCTTTTAATTAGAAGGAAAATTAGAGATTAATTGTTATCAACTTTGCATATTTAAATATAGATTACATTAGCATTCAGGCATTTATTTCTGTGCTATATCATAGACATTTCCACACAATTCCTTGAACACATGTAAAACATCCATCACTATAACAATTAATAAAATATTTTAGAAACAGATACTGACATTATGAGCAGTAATAAGCAATATATGTTTAACTCTTCCTTCTGATGACATTCAAAAAGTTCTTTTAAAAAATGTTAACATTGTGTGTTAATAATCAGTGATTTGATGCTGACAAAATCATATGCAGAGTAGGATAATCCCACAATTTAAAAATTATTAATGAAACAAATCTGTTATTTACTATTGTCATGCATAGTGTTGCAAACTGCTTTGTGAAAAGAAACATGAAAAAAACCTAGCACCCTTGTTTTTTTCTAAACTTGTTTTATTTTCAGAAAACAATGTATTTGATAAATTATAGTTTTAGTTATGGAACTTACATTTTATATGTGTGTTTTAAATCTTACTGAATCATATAATGTCTTACATAATGATTCATAAATGAAGTTATAAAGGTAACATAATTTTATTCATCCTCTATGTCAGTACCACAGTCACTAGTATCAGCACTACCAACACTAATTCGGTTGGTGTCAGAATTTTCTGTTTCTTCTTCTGTCTCCTCTAGATCCATAACTTCAGAAATAGTTACATTTTCTTTTACTGGTTGTTGTTGTATTGTACGCAAAAGATTTTGATATTGCAATTTTAAAT
Organism: Vandiemenella viatica; assembly: GCA_031002005.1. Lineage (NCBI taxonomy): Eukaryota > Metazoa > Arthropoda > Insecta > Orthoptera > Morabidae > Vandiemenella > Vandiemenella viatica. The sequence goes on from CM061919.1 coordinate 130,202,148, forward strand.
TGTGAGCAAAGTACACACTGTGCATAAAGACTGTGCCAATAATTCTGTATTACGGTCTTTTAAGTTTGAATTAAATCTATTATCATACAAAATAGGAGCTTTATTTCTTTTTCAATCATTGGTTTACGCCAATGGATGCAAGGAAACGATTAATAATTACCGACAATTTAATGACTCAGTACCACTATACGCTGAGAGTTTATCAAGTATACAAATATAAGAAAAGTACAACAAATATTAAAAAGAGGCAAAAAAACTGTAGATAAATTTAAAATTCCTAATTTTTTTAAAAGATCCGTAGGTCTACAGATAAATTCGTAGGGCTGGCAGCACTAGTTCAAATAGCGAGAATCAATCCAAACAACGGGGAACGGGGATTCCTTCTCGCACAACCTAGCCTCTTCAGGAAATCCCCTTCGTAAAAGAAAACTGCAATCAATGTTGCCAATATTTTCATAATTTTCTTTTCTACTGAACCAGAAAAATATAGTAGATTTAAAAATTAAGATAAGTACTTAGTATAAACTCTGAAACAATCATATTAAATGATAAATACCTTAGAAATTTGAGATTTAGTAGTTATGAAAAAAAATGTGTCCCAGAAAAAGAAACGTGTTTTTTTTCATAGTTTTTTTTTTTCAAGTCGGAAAAAAAAACGTTTTTTTACAACACTAGTCATACAGGAGTACAAAGCCTAAACATTCCCTGTGAAGTTCTATTACACAGAAAATCAACGAAACATAAATGTGAATCAGAGATTATTCCAATAGCAACATACAGTGTTGTTAAAACTTCAAAGAACTATAATCAGTTTTCGACATTCATCAAGGCAAATGCTAGGACGGACTCTAACCTCCTCGTCATAAATTACACATTACAAAAACAAAAAACTTGCTTAGTGCACGAAGAATATAGTTAGTCATTTCACAGACTGATGGCATCAAACTATGATAGCCTAGCAAGCTGATAGTTTGACTAAGATGCATGCTTGAAAAATACAATAGCTGACCTGACCCAAACTCCTCTAAGAAAGATTGACAGATAAACTATTTCTCCTACAGTGTCATGTTTAGATGGATACAACTGATCATAGGTTAGTATGAAAGGCAACAAGAAAAGTACACTTACAAATTTTAAGTTCCTTTAGTGTTTCTGTTAAATTGTTCAGCACCTGCCTCAGTAATTCATTCTGATCTGTGGCTCCCTCATGCTCACAAAAGACTTGACACACTTGTGTCTTGACAGTTATTATTTAATATATCTAGTATTCATAGAAAAGAGAATATGAAAGCGTTGGCATAGTTAAAATCTTTAACCTTGAGATATTTGGGGATGATTTCTGATACTTTAAAGATTGTGATAATTTTATAAGACAATGTAAAATGTTTTAAATGGAAGGTTTTAGTATAAGTTTAGTGTCAAGATAAGAAATATGCTTGGTTACAAGAATTATGAAATAATGTTCTGACTGGGTAGTTCAAATAGTACGAGTATAGTCCTGTGGAAATTTAAGTGTTGATTATTAAGTAAATTAATGTCAGTTGATAGATTAATAAGTTGAATAAATTAAAAGGAATTTTCTGCTTAGAAATTTGGAGAGTTAGTTTCTGACGAAATTCATTTTTATGGATGGATATGTGGGACTCACCATACTTCTTAATATGTGAGCAATCGGTGACATAAGAACCCGTGTTGCACAACGATTTGATAGCGGTAATGAAAATAAGGTAGAAAAGGATATATTAACTAGTTATTCAGATGAAAGTAGAAGGGCCAGGACAAACATGAACACACTTTAGAATGTTTTGATAAAAAAAAACCTTTGTCACGTTAAATGTGAGACCTAACACATGACCGTGTAGTAGGTTTCAATGTGTATGCATCTGATCCTTTGCCACATGTCTTCCCTCTAACATGGCCTAAATTTTTTTATAGAAACTTTTTAAAATGTTTTCATATTTTTGTGTTCGTCCTGACCCTTATGCCTTCATCTGTGGTAAGTGGCAGGTTTCACCTCCTCCCGCCACCCCCCCCCCTCCCCCTTGTTCTTCCTTGTTTTTAAATGCAATGGTTGATTATATAGACCCTCCATTACGGTAAACAGTTAGTGTGTCTAGTTACCAGTGGTGGATGGGGAAAATATGCTATGCACTCATTAACCCTAATAATGAATCTAAAAATTTTACTCCCATTATTTTTTAGCAGGTAATTCTAGTGTACATTTTTGTTAATATTTGCTTTTGTGTAAAGGTGGTGACTGTTTCAAGTTTTTCCTTGGATATAAAACATAGCAACAAAGATATAAAGAACTAATGATAACATTGCTAACCCATGTTATCCTGCATTATAGTTATTATTCCTACCAAAGTGGATGGCACACCATTCTGTCTTGCAACATATTCCATTGTGTGTGAAATAAAACATGGTCATAATCATCTCTTTCCATGTACTACTCATAACTCTGCTACCAATATACATTCAAGCTTTGTTACTAATATACGCTTTATACACTTCCAGCACTCTTTATACCCACCTTCTGTCTTCCAGTGACACTCAGTCCAGATCCTTTATTATGTCATTTACTGATAACGTTCTTCAGTAATTTCCGCAAATAATTCTACCTGCCCTTCTTTGCACACTCGCTAGCTAACTCCTATAATTTTTACCCAATATACGGATACTATTCTACACCACAACATTCATGCAGTGTTGGGATAAAAGTTTTTTAACCCAGTTCCAGTCTCTCCTGATACATCTCCTCATCATCCTCTCTAATAAATATAGGGTTTTGAAAACTCTTGCTATAACCTTCTTCGTATGTCTGACCCAGTTGAGTAAACCATATAATATTATGCCAAGATATTTACATTTAAGGTCTCTACCATTTATATTTTTATTTACATACCTTACATGGTTACTCCTTTTAGAATTTATCTTCATTCCGAATTGACCTACCCACCAAGATCTCCCTGTAGCTGTTGAAAGTCCTCTTTCTTTTTACTGCTGTGATGTAACATTATGTCATCAGCAAAGAATCTAAGAGAACTGCACCACTTTCGGTACCTGCCAGAAACTGGTACTAACCTGTTGAAATTTACATCAGTTGCTTTGTCAACATGTCCTCTTCACATTTTGTGATCATACATTGCGGAAAAGCTGCCAAGAATTTAATTTAAAATGCCAAAATATGACATGACGAACAGCCGTTACATGCCACCAACGTTGAAAAATCAGTTACAGTCTCTTAAAATGTTGATTTAATCTTTTGTTGAAATGTTTTCATGCCTTTTCAGCTCTACTCCTTTGTAAAAAAATCACACAAAATTGACAAACACGCAATATTTATCCGAGTTGTAATACGGTGAAGACCGCCATCTTACATAGCAACGAGCAACCAGAGATAATCGATTGCTTCCATAGTAAACAAATATGCCATTGCGTGTTGTATGTCGTATAGCCAAAATTTCATAATTTTCTATCACTTGGTCCAGGCCGTATTTCAACCTAACCACGATTTCTATGACAAAACTGAACTGTTTAGGTTGAAATGATCCCTGTACCGATATTTTTTATGTTATTTTAGCAGTGCTGAAAGCATTTAGCAGTTGATCAGCCTTTCATATTTCGGCATTTTAAATTAAATTTCTAGTGACTTTTCCGTAATGTATGATCGCAAAACGTGAAGAGGAGATGTTGACGAAGTGACTGATGTTTATTTCATCAGGTTAGTACCAGTTTCTTGCAGGTACCGAAAGTGATGCAGTTCCCGAATCTAACTTCTGACTGTGAACCATTAACACAGTCGTTCATTAAAATAATGAACAGCATTGGCCCAAAACTATATATTAAGAATTCCTCTAATTAGCAATTCACTTTTTCATCCTATTATTATCCCCTATTTGATGGCTCACTGTGTCAAACGACTTATATTGTCCTGATGGTAAAATATCAGTTTGACCTTCGTTGCCCAGATTGTCTGAAAATCTTGCCTATGCCACACTAACTGATATTCACATGATTATCCTTGATAAAGCCCTTGTTGTGGTTCTGAAAAATAGTTACTTTCCTCACAGGCATATTTTTTTTTCAGTGCTTTGGTAAATAGCAAGCCTCCAGACTCAGTCTATATAGTATTTCTAGATGTGATACAATGCTGTACCCCAGTCGGAAATGATATTCCCTCTTGAGCAGAGTTTTACGGAACGTCAGTCTAGTGGTCTGAGATGCAGTACCTAAACTTTTAATAGCAGTTTAGAGGTAATAAAATTGAGCACAACAGAAACATGATCTAATTTATTTACCAGTTCTGAATTTAAGAAGCATGAAGTCCAGTATATACATTCAACATTGTAGCAAGGACTTTGCAAAAAGTTGTAGAGCATTACCCTCTTAGAAGGTGCCTTAAAAAAAATAAAAGTTAATAGCTTGTATTTAATAATCAAGCATATCAGTTAAAACTAAGGCGTGTATTAAATTCTAACATGAAACCTTTGTATCTGCCTGGGAGACAATTTTCCTATTTTTTTCTACTAATTTTCCTAATGTTTAAGAATATTTTTATTTTTCCAGCATTGCTTATGAGTGAAACATTCTTGTGGTACAAGTTAATTGAGTCAATTTCATATTCCATGATGCCATTGTCAAATGGTCTTGTCATTAAAATTGTTTTATTCAATCTCAGAACGATTATATGTATATTGAGGAATTACAACAGCAGTTATGGTATCAAAGTTTTTGATCTCTTTTAGTAATAAGCAATGAGTTAGGATTGTTGAACTAAGAATATGTTTCCCTTTCGATCATGAATTAGCAGGATAGTACATTTAAACTGCTATTGAGGAATTGTATCAAGTTCATAAAGATACAATGTGAATTTGCATAGAAATATTTTTTTGGAATTTCACCACAGCAGTTAGCAGTATATGATTTTATAATAAGTTTCATGTATTGTGTTTCTAATTTAAAAAATAAGTAGTATTTATAAGAAATACTGTTGAACTAAATGGCATTGGCACCTGAACTAAAAAGAACGGAATAATGTTTTAGTGACATAAATCAGTACATTTGATTTACGAATACAAAAACAAATATTTTTCCGTACATTTTAAGGCTACTTAATATCTAGAGTATTAAATTATAAACTTCTAGGTTATAGTTTTTGCCCACTTAAATATTAGTTTCCAAATAGGCAATGTTGAATCAGTTGTTGTTAAACTAGGCTTATCTTGGTGATCAGTGTCGCATATAAATAGTTTATGCGTGCGAGCGATAGATAAATAAATGAATATAATTTGTAGACTGTAGTTTTTTGTTATGTACTTTTACAGTTTATTGATCTCATTTCTTTGTTTAACAGTTCTCTTAATACCAATAATGATCGCGCCTGTCCCTATATTCCGAAGATTTGCAGGTTCGCCTTTCTACTCAACATCTCTCTCAATTTCAACTTCAAGCTGCTACCAAATCCATCTTTTTCTTCGTTGTCTTCTCTACTCAACAATTCTCACCTCACTTCTTTTTTTTCTCATAGAGCATATCCTTTAAAAGCCTCTCTGGGCAAACAATATTTATCTTTGTATTCTTTTCTTTTATAAATGTATCATTTTTACTTTTAATTTACTACTATGTCACAACCCCTCCCAAAATGTTCCTCATTTTTTTGTTGCTTATAAATGAACAAGAAAATGGGGGAAATTTTCTCAATGGCAACGTCGTTATTGGTATTGAGATTTTAAAATTTTTTTGTACAAAATATTAACAAGCTTTGCTTACTCTAAATGAACATCAATCTTACATTTAAAAAAAAAACAACATAACAAATGAACAATAACAAAAACAAAGTCCTGTCACGGTCGCCATGTCGCATATAAATAGTTTATGCGTGCGAGCGATAAATAAATGAATATAATTTGTAGACTGTAGTTTTTTGTTATGTACTTTTACAGTTTATTGATCTCATTTCTTTGTTTAACAGTTCTCTTAATACCAATAATGATCGCGCCTGTCCCTATATTCCGAAGATTTGCAGGTTCGCCTTTCTACTCAAGATCTCTCTCAATTTCAACTTCAAGCTGCTACCAAATCCATCTTTTTCTTCGTTGTCTTCTCTACTCAACAATTCTCACCTCACTTCTTTTTTTTCTCATAGAGCATATCCTTTAAAAGCCTCTTTGGGCAAACAATATTTATCTTTGTATTCTTTTCTTTTATAAATGTATCATTTTTACTTTTAATTTACTACTATGTCACATCAGTGTATGAATTGTGTATAGTTATATACAGATGTCAAAAATAAGAACTGTATTTCCAAGCCAGAAAACTGACATTTTTTTAGTGTAATTTCCTCAACATAATTTTTCCCTTTTATATGGTGATTCTACACTATAATGCACTTTAAGCTCAGTTTTACTGAAGGGTGAATCGTGAAGTAAGAAAACAGTAGCATTTGAAATTATAAGATATAACTTTAATGATATGTTTCATATGATATCCTCCCCACACCAAATTTAATAAGAACATTGATCAGACTTTGATGATGTTAGAAAACAAGTTAACTTTAAGAAAATTCAGAGCCAAAATTATTGTGTCGACATTCAGTTTGCAGAGATGTGATAATGCAAAATAAAACACTTTAGTTTGACTCAGCAGTATTGATGGTCATGGTGATGGAAATATTCATTTAATTGTTAGAAATTAAAAATTGAAGTAGTCAAATTTGAACAATGCTTGATGATGAAAATTCACAGAGATAGCATGACACTGTACAGTTAAGTTTACACAGATATAATCACTTTGCTGGAATCTGAGTGTCGAAAAGTCACTTAACTCTTAAAAATTCCAAGGTCTGAATTACCATATCAAAATCAGGTTTCATTGAAAGTGCTTATGCAATCGAAAAGAGACAGATAAAAATACTTTTGAATAACTTACTGTGAGTTTGGCACTGTGGATGGATGGACTGACTTACACTCATGTACAGCATTTGATTACTATATTAACTACAGAGCAACCACTATTGGTGGGGTCCTGTTAAGACTCAAATGGCTCATGGTAAACTTTAACAATAGAGATCTATGCAGTAGTCGTATAAATGATTATTAAATTCAATTAATATGACTACTCTTTTAAATAGTTCAGTAGATTAATAAAATGGGAACATGTTTATCAGAACCAAGTATTTTAATGAAATACCAAATAAATGGTTTTAATACTAGCAACATTCGTATCTCAGAATGACCGTGAACTTAGAAATCAGGGCCCGAACCGATTCTTCTCTGTATTCATTTTTTCCGCGAGCGATTAGGGAATGGAATAGAAAGGATTTACCGGGCGAGTAAACTTAATTTCAGACAGGAGTAGCTTTTGATAAAGCTCTCCGGCCATCCTGATCTGGGTTTTCCATGGTTTTCCCAGATCATTCCACGTGAATGCTGGGATGGTTCCTCACAATAGCCCATGGGCGCCTCCTACCATATCCCGTATATCCCTTCCAAACTATTACCCTTTCGGATAGGTGCAATGCACCCTCTGCCACACACTTTTAGTGAATCGCAGAGTAATAGTAATAGTAATACAACAAGAAACTGTGAACTAAGGGTTTTGAATAATTAATGAGAAGGCTGTACCATCAGTCCACTGGATATGTCATAGAATAATCTTGAACCCTAAATAATCATCACAGCAAATATGGAATTTAACAAATTTTTGTGTAATAGAAAATGGTTAAATGAATTACTAATGGGTGGCCTATACTATAGGTTTATGTTGCACCTCATCTCTAATTGTTTCTTCAGTGTCAACTATTTTTAGTATTTAGGATTTTCCCCATTGTGCATCTACATTCAGTATCCCTTTGGTCATCTTACTAGCAGTGTCTAACCTGAAAACCGTAGAGTCCTCACACCATCATAAATCGAAGTGGGCTCCTTTACAGATTTAGATAGGAATTCAGAAACTATCCACATTCTCCTGTATATATCCCACATACCAATGGCGTTCACAGGCATAAACCTCAAGTTGAAACTAATTCCAAGCAGCTCGTGCATTTCCAGCTTCCTTAGATCACTCTTTATACTACAACTCTCATTTCTAGCAATACTGTTCCTTGCACTATATGTACTTTATTCTCCTACAAAGTGTACCTATATCCTCAATTACCTCACCAAATGTTTAGTTAAGTTTGAAAAACCTTGTAACTTGGTAGACTATTGCTAACTGATCCTGCAGGAGAGGACTATACTTCTCCCATTGCTGCTACCTAGCAGCTGAACTCTTTGCATGTGTCTATTTCTAAATACCTACTGTGGCTTACTTACTCCTATATCTACATTAGGTCCTTCCCCTCTTATAACAGGCCAAACCTATTTCTCGTATGACCTGTTACCAATTACCTACTATCCTTTTCACCATTGGCACTATCCCACCATTTTCCTTTTCTTCCTCAATAGGCTGACCTTGAAGGATCCTAATTATTTCACTCATCTCCCTCATCTTTCTTCATGCTCTGAAAATGTCGTAACCCTAAAATAAAGTGGACAAACCCTTTGAAGTGCCTATTTAGCTACAGTTTTCCTAGTCCACTACATACACAATGAAATGAATACTTACACCTACTGCAATTCACACCATGTGCCAGGAGTTACACACTCCAGGTATGATTTGTTCCAAATATTTATAATTCATCCTATATGGAATGTTATGTATTAAAATTTTTATGTTACATACATCTTAATAGAGTACTCTAATGAAATTTATTTTATGTGCTCAAACTAATCCTTTGCTTATGTATCAGAAGATTAAAAATTTGCTACTCAATTGGCTTAGTGTTTTTAATACCTAGATAAAAATACTTTAAAAAATTAATTTAAGCATATGAATTTCAAAATTAAACCTACAGTGAAATTTAAATTATCGCTACTATGTGGATCTATTGTGGTAACACTAATGTGCTATTTATGAATATAAGTTTGTGTCACTATAATATTTTTATCTTAATATTTTAGGATCAATTAAATTACAGACAACAGCAGCAATCTCTATGTTCTTTGTAATATTTAGGTGAAAGCAGTTGAATTTAGGATGAAAGATTCCTGCCCACATACACTGAATAGCCACAGCTCTATTATTACTATTTCCTAACAAGGAACTTGAGAAAACAGTGGTGTGTAAATCAGAATATTAATATGGGTATTGACCTAATCCCTTACTACATTTGACCAAATGATGTCAAAAGTCATAGAATATTTGTTACTTAGGAAAGAAATAAAAAAATTCTTCTTATTATTATTATTATTTTAAATCTGTCATCAAACTCAGCCATTATGTAAATGTTAATAAGAACCTAGATTGATTTAAAATAATCATAAATCTGTTTATTGCTTGGCTGTCACATGTGCTATTCTAAATCTTCAGTTCAGCTCTTGTAATTGAAAGGGTATATGATAATTATTCTTGAAAATAAGTCTATTACTGTGGGTAAAAGCATGGGGAAAAATTTTAAGTATTTTAGAAGGTAACAGGTGATTTTTTTTAACCAGCAAATGTAATGTGTTGTGTGTTCTCCTTTGCTTATAATTTCCAGGAGTGCAAGCAGAAAGGAAAATTAGCTTTGTTCTGCATGAACCAGACAACGAATCTGAAGGCAGCAGTAACACTACTGTCACAGTTCAGGTAAAAGTCTCATTGTTACAAACTTGTACATCAAGCAAGTTAAATAAAAAAAAAAGAAAGATGATAAGAGAAGAGATTTATATAGGTTCAATATTATTATTATTATTATTATTAGCAATCCCTGTTTGACTGAATTGCATGTAAATTGACTGTTGCTTCTCTTGTTTGAAGCTAATGAAAGGAATCATATATACACATAATATATGCAACATTTTGCATTGCTCAGGTACTAGCTCCAATTCACTGTCCCCCTCTCCCTGTCTTCTGTTAGAATTTACCCCAACGATGTTCCTGACTAACGGTCATTCTGTGAAACGGTCTCCTACATCACCCTCCCTCCCTGATTTTCTCCTGTTGACGAAGGGCCAAGTTCTGAAATATTCATTGTTTTTACTTTGTTTTGTGTTTATTTATCTGTTCACCGCATGATACCATCATCTAAGGTAAGTGGTGGTTCATTTTGCTATCCCTTTTTTTGTAAATCCATTCGCTAATTAGCTCCCATTATTTTCTGGTAATAATATGTTAGATGGAAATATTACATTGCAGTACAAATCAGTTTATTTAGTTATTTGAATAGCATTCTTTATTGAATTTAGGAGAGTATACATGAACAGATTGAAATTGAGTGAACAATAATTACAAATGGATTTACAATAAGCAAAAATAATTGTAATCAGCTATTGTTAAATCACAGACTCTCTTTATAAACAACATTTAAAGTTGAAATCAAATCCTCAGTAATTATTTGGACCCTTTTTTTTTGCAATATGCTCAATCTAATCATTAAACAACCTACATATTGTTATCTGTGTGTAAATATTGATTTAGGCAAATCTATACTGACTTTGTGGAGTGTTTGTACTTGTGATTTGTTAATAGTCATGACAAAAGCAATTTTTGTAGGTAATGCCTCCTGCTTGGTACAAATAGCTTAGTTCGGAAAGATAGTGTCAGTATTATTCTTAGGGTTAATATAATTGTAATTATGCCTAAGTTTTTGGCGTAATGGTATATTTGAGGAGAATATGGAATTGCATCAGCACCATCTTCATCTGCCTCCAGTTTTCTGGGTGCAATGTAAGATCACTCGCCACCTTTGTCTGTCCAAGTAAGTTACCACTTCTTGGATTGTAACCATGATGCACCTTTCACCTGTAGGTCCAGTTTCACAATTTCTTCTGGGCCAGCCTTTTAGCCTTCAGTTCTTTTTCCAGCCATATTCTCACTGTTCTTGTTGGTTCCATCCACTTGTCCCAGCCATCGCAATCTTGGTTTAGCAATTGTTTTACTTTGTATTTGGGGAGAAAAAACATTCAGTTTATTAGACTACTGTTTAAAGTGCTTTGTTTCCACCGCTATTTATAGTAAATGTCGAATTGATACTCTTGATCAATATAGAAATATTGTTAAGTAACTAGTTTCAAGCCCTTATCAATTAGAGATGGGTAGGTTCGGATGGATGTAGTTCCGCGGACCCGTATCACTTGCGCGAGGGATGGATGTACATCCGAGAGCTTGTCGGATCTGCTTCCAGCCGGACCTGTAACAGCGCCACAGTTCTCGCGTGGCCGGAGTTTGAACCACGGCCGGACCTGTAACGCGGACCTGGAATGCAATTTTTCATTACAGTTTTGATTTGAAATCTATGTTTTGAAGAGTTTAATGTCATTTACTGTACGATTGGATTACAGTTCTGTTTAAAGATGAGATTATAAATGAAAAACTATTTCTTAATGTCTGACTGCTAGTAGATAATTACAATAACTATTAAATGTCAATGGGTAGCTAAAACCCGGTAGTACTTTATTGGTCGGGTTCATGCTTCTAAGGTGAGGAATGGACGTATAATTTAACTTGTAATTTTAATGCGTTGTAGTATTATTAAACTTTAAACGTTCAGTTTGATTGATCACAAAGTCTCTAGAATTTTTAACTTTCTGAATTCTGATGGCTTAAGGACAAATCAGATAATACATTTAACATCTCTTTATTACAGAAACATGGTTCGTAGAGTTTCCAAGGAACATTATACATAATACATTTAACATCTCTTTATTGCAGAAACATGGTTCGTAGCGTTTCCAAGGAACATTATACATATCTATACTAATATTATAAATGCGAAAGTAACTCTGTCTGTCTTTATGTCTGTTTGTTACCTTCCTTGGGCTAAACGGATACTCCGATCGTGATGAAAATTGACAGGAAGATGCTGTTGACATTAGGATCGAGATGGGATACTATATTATGTATAAATAAGAACATATTGTCATTAAATTATGAAAACTATCTCAACTGTAAAAGACAAACGCATAATATATTTGTAATGCGCACCCAACTCAGGCAATGTTAGGGTGGCGTAGTGGTAACGAGTTTGCTTCTTATTAATTCTTCAGCGTTACTCCAGGATCTAATCCCATTGGGTACAAATATTTTTATGAATTGTTTTTCATAGTTTGAGCCAAGCCTAGGATTTTATAGTAAGAATACCATGTTCTGGCAAATCTTTGGCAGTAGAAAGCGTTAACTTTATTCACGGTATACTGATTCCACAGGTAGTTTTTGTGTGATCTAAACTAATAATATTGTGTATGCGAAAGCGAGTCTCCATCTTTTTTTTTTACGTTTTGATGAATATATGTGTATACCGATGACAAGGAAATACTTTGTATATTTGGGAACGAAATAGGATACTTTTTCCGATATGAATAACAGTTTTAGTCATGAGACAGGTTCGAAGGTAGAATGGTATATCGATGGCGTTCCCGTCATATTATGCCGACTCAGTGTTGTTTGGGACATCTTAGATAATTTTCAGCTTTGTATATCCAATTCTAGCAATCAAATTCTAAATCCACGCGTACGAAGTCGCGGGTAACAGCTAGTAATATATATAAATGATTATGTGACATTATTGCGAGCTACTGTGCTGGCCGCTTTTACAGAAATATTTTATAATCCAGCCGTTTCTAGAACGTCTAACAATGGCTCAAACGATCGGTTTATTATTACTAAGAATTAAATCTTGCTTAAAAATACTTTCAACTAAATTGGAAATAATTTTAAATAAAATTACAAAGAAATTAAAAGTTTCTGAAATTGCACAAAATAAAATAAAGATTTTGAAAGCACCAAAAACACTTTATGGTAGCTGGCAAAACATAAATATCACTGTTTGATTAAAATGTATTGTATCACACTCGATTTAGCATTCACGACAATGTTTTATTCACTCAATCAAAACAGTTTCACATAGTATACAGAGCAAAACACTATACATAATATAAGAACAAATCTCACGTAATTTCTCGCTCACAATTTAAAATAAGTTATACTTGCAATTTTGTTTTTTGTTCATTTATAATAAACTGTTTCTTAAGCTGGTATATTGTGGAAAGGCAATCTAAAAAAAAAAAAACTAACAGTTAACAAATACTTTCGATTTTTTTTAGTACTACTTAAACATTATTAAGAAATGATTTCATTTTATTCTTATAGAAGCCCACAGAAATTTTACTTTTACTTTTATCATTATGAAGTCTGATTATGCTGTGATTTTCTAATATTACGTACAATTGTGAGTTTCAGACAAAAATAAAACAAAATTATCAGAATTAATATTCTTTCATTTCATAAATTAATGGATAAACAACGATATAACTCATACTGCAGTTCTCCTTGGTAGGATTTGTATCCACCATATGCTCGATTGTAGGTTCGGACCCATACAGGTCTGCCGGACACGTATTTGGATGTAGGTCCGTACACATCCAGTTCCGCCATACACTCCGTGCGCTCGATTGTAGAACCGGACCCATACAACTCCGCCGGACACGTAACTGGGTGTAGGTCCGTACAGATCCAGTTCCACCATACACTCCGCCCGACCGATTGTAGAGCCGGACCCATACAGGTCCGCGGACACGGAACCTGGATGCAGGTCCGCAGCGCTGGATGTACATCCAGACCAGACTCCTTTAAAATCTCGGACCTGCCCATCTCTATTATCAATGGCAGATCAGGTGTTCTTTAATGTTTCTCATTTTAAATCAAGAATCAGATTTTTTTTAAAAAAAAATTTTAAATTTTTTTTTAATGGACTTATTTGTTGTGATTGAGTAATTACGAGTTTGTACAATGCAGAATGGATTGAACCATGTTCATTGTCATGCAGATCCTTTTCCTTGAATTTAAAGGTCCTTTAAATTAAATAAAAGCACTATTCAAAACTGGCCATTTCTAATTTATTTGTTTACTAGCTAGTACCCACGAATTCGTTCGTGATTGTAAAGAATTCATATTGACAGCTATAGACATCTAACCACCATAGTGCACGATGGAAGACTCGATACTATTACCACACACAAATACCAGTCTTCTGCGCGATGTAGTTCCGGCAGCAAAGTAAAATTTACGGATACACACAAGTCTTTGGATGAAATACGAAAATATTCATGATCGACCAATTTCAAACACCATATCTCACACACTCCTACAGTTACCGAATTTCGGCCAACGCTGTGATTGATGGGAGACTCGGTGTTACTACCACACACCAACGCCAGTGATCTGCGATTGATAGTTTTCGCTGAAAAGTGATACACCATGACACATGCGTCTTTGGCAGAAATATGAAATTGCCGCAGGTCGACATTTTCATCCCCCATATCTTCCACACCCCATAGCTACAGACATCTAACAACAATAGTGCACGACAACAGACACGATTCTACTACCACACATAAACACCAATGCTCTATGCTATGTAGTCGTGGCAGAAAGGTGAAATCTGCGGAGACACATGCATTTCGTCGAAATACGAAAATATCCTTGGTCGGCCACTTACAATCACCATATTTCCCACACAACCACAGTTTCTGAAATTCGGCCGCTGTTGTGATCGAAAGGTGATTCTGTGTTACTACCACACACAAACGCCAGAGATATCTGATCGATAGTTTTCGCTGAAAAGTGATACACCATGACACTTTTGTCTTGGCAGAAATATGAAATTGCCACAGGACGACCACTTTCAAACCCCATATCTCCCACACTCCCATAGTTACCACATCTAACAACCATAGTGCACTACAGGAGATATGATTCTACTACCAAACACAAACACCGAGCTCTATGCTATGTAGTTATGGCAGAAAGTGACATGTGCGGAGACAGTCGAAATACGAAAATATCCTTGGTCGGGCCACTTACAACCACCATATCTACCACAGTACCACAGTTTCTGAAATTCGGCCGCTGTTGTGATCGAAAGGTGACTCTGTGCTACTTCTACACACAAACGCCAGTTATCTGTGATCTATAGTTTTCGCTGAAAAGTGATACACCATGACACTTTTGTCTTTGGCAGAAGTATGAAATTGCCACAGGTCGACCACTTTCAACCCCCATTTCTCCACACCCCCATAGCTACCGACATCTAACAACCATAGTGCACTACATGAGGATACGATTCTACTACCAATCACAAACACCAATGCTCTATGCTATGTAGTTGTGGCAGAAAAGTGACATATGCGGAGACAGTCGAAATACGAAAATATCCTTGGTCGGCCACTTACAACCACCATATCTACCATAGTACCACAGTTTCTGAAATTCGGCCGCTGTTGTGATTGAAAAGGTGACTCTGTGCTACTTCTACACACAAACGCCAGTTATCTGTGATCTATAGTTTTCGCTGAAAAGTGATACACCATGACACTTTTGTCTTTGGCAGAAGTATGAAATTGCCACAGGTCGACCATTTCAACCCCCATTTCTCCCACACCCCCATAGCTACCGACATCTAACAACCATAGTGCACTACATGAGGTACGATTCTACTACCAAACACAAACACCAATGCTCTATGCTATGTAGTTGTGGCAGAAAAGTGACATATGCGGAGACAGTCGAAATACGAAAATATCCTTGGTTCGGCCACTTACAACCACCATATCTACCACAGTACCACAGTTTCTGAAATTCGGCCGCTGTTGTGATCGAAAGGTGACTCTGTGCTACTACTAAACACAAACGCCAGTTATCTGTTATCTATAGTTTTCGCTGAAAAGTGATACATCATGACACTTTTGTCTTTGGCAGAAGTATGAAATTGCCACAGGTCGACCACTTTCAACCCCCATTTCTATCACACCCCCATAGCTACCGACATCTAACAACCACAGTGCACTACATGAGATAAGATTCTACTACCAAACACAAACTCCAATGCTCTATGCTATGTAGTTGTGGCAGAAAAGTGACATATGCGGAGACAGTCGAAATACGAAAATATCCTTGGTCGGCCACTTACAACCACCATATCTACCACAGTACCACTGTTTCTGACATTCGGCTGCTGTTGTGATCGAAAGGTGACTCTGTGCTACTACTACACACAAACGCCAGTTATCTGTGATCTATAGTTTTCGCTGAAAAGTGATACACCATGACACTTTTGTCTTTGGCAGAAGTATGAAACTGCCACAGGTCGACCACTTTCAACCCCCATTTCTCCCACACCTTCATAGCTAGCGAAATCTAACAACCATAGTGCACTACATGAGATACGATTCTACTACCAAACACAAACACCAATGCTCTATGCTGTAGTTGTGGTAGAAAAGTGACATATGCGGAGACAGTCGAAATACGAAAATATCCTTTGTCGGTCACTTACAACCACCATATCTACCACAGTACCACAGTTTCTGAAATTCGGGCCGCTGTTGTGATCGAAAGGTGACTCTGTGCTACTACTACACACAAACGCCAGTTATCTGTGATCTATAGTTTTCGCTGAAAATTGATACACCATGACACTTTTGTCTTTGGCAGAAGTATGAAATTGCCACAGGTCGACCACTTTCAACCCCCATATCTCCCACACCCCCATAGCTACCGACATCTAACAACCATAGTGCACGATAGGAAAGACGATTCTACTACCACACATAAACACCGAAGGTCCATGTTATGTAGTTGTCGCAGGAAAGAGAAGTATACGTAGATACGAATTATTGGTCGAAATGTAAAAACGCCCTGCACTGACCAACTTTAATCATATCTCCCACATCCCCACAGCTATCGGCATTCGGCCAACATTGTGCACGACAGGAAACTCCATGCTGCTTCCACTCACAAACATCAGTGATCTGTGCTAGGTAGTGGTGGCTGAAACGTGAAATATAGGAAAAAACACGTCTATTTTTATATATATATATATATATATATATATATATGATTTATCAAACTTGTTTCATGGATCCCTGCTGAGGAAGGACCTCTGGGATGTGGATCATGTCATCGTTAATACACATACATACAATATGAGTCATAATCATAATAAAAACATCATATGTTACATAGACAAATAAAGAGAATAACAATAAACATTAATTTTTACAACTGACTTTTGCAAAAGTCATATTGAATACAATTAATTAATTTGTTCAAATTCTTGAATGGAGTAGAAGGAGTTGCCAATAAGATAATCTCTCAGTTTTTCATTAAATATATCTTTATTATCTGCAGACTGTTTTATACTCTTGGGAAGTTTAATAAACAGATGTATTGGAGAATAATTAACTCATCTTTGTACTAATGACAGAGATGTTTGTATTCTGTGCAAGTTATTTCTGTTTCTTGTATTGAAATTGTGTACCTGTGAATTAGATGTAAACAGGTTAAAATTTTCTGTGACAAGGCACATGAGAGAATATGTATACTGAGAAGTCATTGTAAGAATATTGAGTTATTTTAAAAGTTGTCTGCAAGAAGTTCTTGGTTTTACCCTACACAGTATCCTAATAGCTATTTTCTGTGCTATGAAAACTTTTTTACTTTGTGAAGAGTTTCCCCCAAAAATTATGCCATATGATATGAATGGAAATATGATGATTACACCTGTTTCATTAATCCTAGATCTGCTTTAAAGAAAGTGGTCGTATTGCAATGGTAGCACTACTTAACTTCTTCAGTAGTGAAGTGATATGTTCGTGCCAACTGAGTTTCTCATTTATTTCAATACCAAGGAATTTTATACTCTTTGTTTCTTAGATTGTGTTACTTTTATAGCTTACTTCTAAATCAGGCTATGCATAATTTTTTGTTTTAAACCTAATATAATGTGTTTTTCAAAATGTAATTTTAATGAATTAGCCTTAAACCAATTTGCTACTTCACTAAGTACTTCATTTACATTAAATTCTAGATTACTGTTTGGTGTCTTTCTCACAGTCAGGATAGAATAGGGAAAAAATACCTTTCACTTACCAAAGATGAAGGCAGGAGGGCGAAAAGAACACGTAAAAATAAAAATTTTAACAAATTGCAAAATATTTTGGCATGAGCCTTAATCATGTGAGAGGCGTGACATATGGCGGGGAAAGATGTGGTCACATCCCAACCTGCCACATGAATCACAGACAGATTAGTGTCATTTGCAAATAAAACCCTCTTAACTTTATCAGATAAGTTTCCAGGAAGGTCATCGATTTTTTTTTTGCTGTCGTCAGTCTTTATACTGGTTTGATGCAATCCTCCATCCCTTCCTATCCTGTGCTAACCTCTTTATTTCTACATATCCCTTACAACCCACGTCCATAATTATCTGCTTCATATATTCTAATCTCTGTCTTCAATATGTAACAAAAAGAGGAGGGGTCCTAGGACAGTGCCTTCTGGAATTCCATGTTTTATTTTCTCCTAGTCTGATGAGGCATCTATACTTATTTTAGAATCAAAAATGGAAACTTTTTGCATTCGACTTTCCATGTATGATTTAAACCATTTATGTGCGATTCCATAAATACCATAAAATTCATTTTTTTAATTTTAAAGTAATTCATGATTTACACGGTAAAATGCTTTTGCAAGATCTCAAAATATTCCTACAGAGCTCATTTTATTATTCAGTTCCTCAAATGTTTTATTTAAAAATGAATATTTAGCAATTTCTATGGATGATCCTCTTTGGAACCCAAATTGTGAATTAGTGAGGATATTGTATTGTGTAACATGTTTTAATACTCTACAATACATGACTTTTCAAAAATCTACGAGAATCTAGAAAGTAATGAAATGGGACGATAAAGATCGTAGTTTGGATACTTCTCAAGGCGCAAATAAATTCTCATTCCAAAATATCTACACATGTTGCTTCTATTTTTTCAAACAACTGTTCTTACAACTGCATATTTTAGTTTATTTGGAAACACACCTTACATTAAGGATTCATTACAAATGTGACCAAGTAAATGATTGATACAATCTGAACACCTTTTCAGAAATTTACTGGAAGAATTTTTAGGTTTCAATTGTTTCATGAGTTTATTTATTTCTGAGACTGTTACTGGTGGCAATTACATCTCTACAAATCTATTTGGGAAAGCGGTCTGAAGAATCCTAGGGCACTATGTGGGATTGCTCTTCTATGCCTAATTTCTCTACAACTGAAGTAAAATGTTTGTTAAATATTTCACAAACTTCATCTACTTCACTTTACACAGATCCATTTTGTTCTTTTTTTATGTCTTTAGAGTGATTTACAGATTTTCCTGTTTCAGTTTTTATTATATTCCAAATAGTTTTCATCTTATTGCCTGAATTGTCTTTTTTTCTGATATATACCTGTTCTTGGCCTTTCTTATTACATTTGTTAGTATTTTAGAATAATGTTTATAATGAGCTTTCAGTGGATAGTTATATGATTCTCTTAATTTTTAATATCAGTCCCTTTTTGTTTTACAAGATACTCTAATACCCTTTCTTGTCCACCCCTTACCCAATTCACTTTTTGGAGTGTTGACATCTTTCCTGTTTTTAAAACATCCTATGGAAAATGTTAGAATACTAACAGATGGATATTTATTTGTAGCATTTATTATTGATAGAGAAACGATATACAAGAATATTATCATTACACGAAAGCTTTCAAACTGAGAAAAATTGAAATATTTACAGCAGACGGGTAATAAGTGGTGCAGTTTAGGAAAAATAGTGTTCTACAAAAAAGAAGAAATGATAGCAACATATTTTTTAATTGATAGAAGAACGGACATCTTTTCTATAGAAGGATATGACAAAAGAGAAAAAGTTTAGAAGAATAAGCTTACTGATTTTCATATCTTTTATAGTGGTAGGTCATGTTATCAATAAATGTTTCTTGGGGTATGGGAAACATTTGCACATAAGCTATGACCATAGAGTTAATGTTGGTTTACTGAATGATGTTTCTGATTCCTTACTGAATATGCACAGATTCGATACTTCCGGTTGCCAAACTATTGATTCGATTCCCTACAATCGTTAAAGGGTTTTGCATAACAAAAGCAAAGTCACCGATGAAGATTGAAATAATATATTATTTGAAACCCTTTGAAGTTATTCTGCCATCTCAAAATCACATGTGAAAACTTCAGATTATTCTTCAAGAAACACAAACACTGAAAGGATAGTTGCTGTTATACTCGTTAAATTGGTAAATGAAATGAAAATGCACTTTCTTATTTTAAACATATGCATGTAATAGTTTTTAGAACAATCTCATGCCAACTCCCAACCTTTAGAAAATACGCTATCGGTACTTGGATCCTTTAAGAGTACAGGTTATTTCTCCAATAAATTTAGACTGAAAGCACACACTCTTCTCATTCATTGGTAAACATTCTTACTAGTTCTTAGAGCATACATATGGCTCACCAAGAAAACAATTCATTAAAAAATCCTGCAAATACTCTTTTACATTACAAAATTTTCTGCATATTGCGAAGCTCTCCTAATTAACTGAACAATGGTAGACCCACTGAAGACGATATTTAGGCCCCAAAATATCATCTCACACAGTTTTGCGCTACTGCATTGCTCACTATGTAGTAGTGTATCCTTTTGTAATTCAAAGATTCTGGATTTTTCTGAAATAATTACGATTTATTTACACACAGCTCAATCATTACATTGTTTTTCACATTCATAGAACCAGGTATACAATACTGTCAATCTATACAAACATTCCAACACTTCTACTATGTGCCACTATATTCACACTCTCTGCCATTTATTTTTTTCTCGTCTCTTTATTCGGCTACTCCGATTATACAGTCTCACCAACTTCAACAAATGAAATATAGCAGAAAACATTTAAAATTACCCCAGGTTCTACACATCCTACTACTCTGTGAGGTCTTCTTTAAATAATACATTTATATTATTTACTAACTTTATCACATTAATATTTCCAATTTCTGGCGAAGTTGAACCTCACACATGCCCCCACTTTATAACAAATCAACTGATTTTTGACTGAAAAAAAAAAAATGGTTATTTGTTGTTAAGTCCAACAATTTCACCTGACATTGCTTCATTACACCGGGTTGTACATATCCTTAGTACACATTTGTCTTTTCACACACAAAAAAATAGGTCACTGTCTATAAATTTGTTGTTCACTTGTTTACACAAAATTACACATGATCACTCATTATTTCAACTCTCACTCTAAACAATTTCAGATCAGATACATTACATAATCCAAGTTTCTTTCCCAACTTAGGATAAACTAATCAATATGCATTCTTATGCGCTTTCCTTCCTCCCTCGATTGTACATGATAAATGTCAAATTTCTTTCCTATTTTATTTTACTTGACCGTTTCTTGTGTCTTCACCAGAACCAAACCATACAGACTAAATTCGATGGGTTTTCACCCTCGGTCATTCCTTTTCTTCTTTTCTCTGCTTTCTATCTTTCACTTGGTTAGATATATTCTCTTTGGACTTATGTTGTAACGTTGGAAAATTTGACGCTTTGACCAGACTCGGTGCTTCCTTATTGTACATCAGGAAATATGGGGTGTAACCAGCACTCTCACTTGACATACTATTTCCTACATCCACGAAATAAGTTACATAATCTATCCATGCCGTATGCTTGTTGCTACAATAGGTCCGGATTAATCAACCAATTTCTCTCATGGTCCGTTCGGCTGGGTTAATAGCAGGATGGTATTCTGATATCGTAACATGTTTTATTTTCCTCCATACATTGAGCCCACCGTCTTGATGTTAGTTGGCTACCATTGTCCGATAAGACCACTTTTGGAAATCATACATTCTTAAAATACTCCTTCTCCATCCTGTTCACTAATATCTTGCCTGTGGCTTTCTTTATTTAATAAAACCGAAAAGACTTTGAGAAGACACCCAACGTTATAAAAATGTAGGCAAATCCACCTCGAGATTTTGGCAGAAGCCCATACAAATCTACTGCCACCACCTCTAACAAATTCGCTAGCAACATGTTTTGCATTAAGCCTTTCATCGCTACAGTTGACATTTTCGTTTGTTGACACCAATCACACCTGGCAACTGTATTCACCACTCTACTCCTCATATTATCAAATTGCAATGTCACCTTTAATTTGTGGGTGCACTTAACCACGTAATAACGACAGTAGCTTAAATGTACATAGTTTATTATCACATCCACATACTTCGTCAGCCAGCATATTTTCCAATCATCTGACAATTCATCGGTTCTCCTAAATAAGATTCCTTCGTGGATCTTATAGCAGTTGGGCATTTTTGTATTCCTTGTATCTCCTAGATTTTGCTTTATTAGCTTCAAACACTTTATTTTTACTTCTCTTTATATTTTTGCAAATTTCCTTGATTGTTTTTTTATGCATCATTCCCTTCATCACTTTCCCAGGTCTGATATTGTTATCCTGGTTGTTAGTTCCTAATGGAAGCTGTGATAGTGCGTCGGAGACTTTGTTGTCACTTCCCTTTATATATTGTACTTCAAAATTTAACTGCTAGAGAGACAAAACCAATTTGGTCAAATGACCATTCATGAGTTTGCATGCATGCAAGAAGGTTAACATTTTGTGGTCCATAAACACAACTGTCTTGTGCCCCCACAAGTAATATTTGAATTCTCCAAATCCCTATATAATAACCAATGCTTCCTTCTCATATATTTCATAAGATCATTCATATTTATTTATCACACAGCTAGCAAATGCAATTGAGCAGGTTTTTTCTTTTCCATTAACACTCACTAACTGAAACAAATGAACTCCTAAACCATGATCAGAACTATCAGTTCACAGCCAGAAAGGTAAGCTCAGATCCGGATGATACAACATTTCACTGCTCTTCAACCTATTCTTTAACCTATTGATCACCTGCTGACATTGCTCTGTCCATAGCCAAGTTGCATTTTTCTTTCTTAACTCTGCCAAATGGGGATAATTAAATGACTGATCTGACAAAAATTTTCTGTAGTAACCGCATAACCCAAAGGACGTCTTCAACTGTTTGTAATTTGGAACTGGAAATTCTTCAGTTGCCTTTATCTTCTTGGGAGTCTGGTTGTATTCTCACTGACTCTACCTCATGTCCCAAAAACTTTATTTCTTTCTTCACATATTCACACTTTGACAACTTCAGTATCATGACCCCTCTCTGTAAACCTACAATACATCTTCCAAAATTTCAAATTGTTCTTTCCAAGAGTTGGTACTTATCAGTATATCATCAGCATAAATGAATTTTTTGCTCAACAAATAATCTCCCAACACTTGATCTAAGGCCACTGTTCCTCTTCGCCAACAGTATTGGATAAGGTTTCACAAAAAATGTGGTATGTGGCTTTATCTTTAAATGGCATTTATAATCTTTTATTACCCCAGGATAGTTAGCAAACACACTCTCATACCGTCTCAAAATTCTTTTCAACTCTTCCTTTTGGTTTCCTGTTACTACACTCAATTCATCAACACCCATTACATTTTTCATCTCCACCATATTTGTTCTCTTTTCTACTTCTTCCATTTCTATGTGTTCTCATCTCCTATACTGCTTGTATTTTTGTTTCTCTCTCCAAATTCTTAGTCGTCACTAATCCGCTACCAGACTTAATCCTATGACTTTCATCCTTTTTCCACACTTCCATTTCTCCTTTGTGACAATCAATTACAGCTCTAAATTTGTTGAACCATTCCATGCTCAAAATACAATTGATACTAAGCCCGAGTACCACCAATCAAGTGTGCTCCATTGAAACTCCATTTATCTCCAATTCTAAAAAATCTGTATTTTTACTCTTTTACTCAGTTTTCCTGTAGCACCATCAACCTGCACTTTGTGCACCGGCATTTCTGTGATTTTATTGTCTTTGACTGTGTGACCACTCACTGCCAGTCTCTGCCAATGCTTCACTGTTCAACCCAAATAATTTCACTGCAAATACTGGATGCTTCACTTATTTCTCTTCCTCATTCAGAACTTAATCTTTCAATAAGTCTTTTTAATTTCTCCACGATTTTTGTAAAATCTTTTTAACATCTCTCTAACAGCGAGGTCTTTAGAGACGGGAAAGGATGGGGGGCAAGGAATGGGAAGGAATTTGGCCTTTTTGTGTGAAGGTCTTGAAGGAAGCATCCTGGCATTTGCCTAGAGTGATTTGGGAAACCATGAAAAACCCAAATCTGGATGCCCGGATGGGGATTCGAACCACCATCCTCCCGAATGCGAGGCCAGAACGCTAGCCGTTAATTTCTCAACGAGACCAATCTAACAACTCCATTCTACTTCCATCGCTTAGATACAATTGTCGTAAGTGTACATTTATGTTGCTATGGTGGCTATCATCTTCTGTGCACCATTCATCATCATTTCCTGTTATTCTCTCTCCTCCTCCCTCATGATCAAATAGTTAATTTACTATTTAAGATTTGTCATTCTTTACAGGTGAGCTTATTTCGTGGAAGTTGTTCAATAAAACTTGCATATTTGTCCCCTCTGGCATTTACTATCTTCTTCATTACTACTGCAGTGTTTTCTCACAAAAAAATCTGATTTCTTCTTCTTTATTGCTCAATATTTCATTTTCTTCTCTTCATAATCACCGTCGTCTTCATTACTACTATCTTTTGTAAGCATCTTAGAATTTTGGTAAATTCTAGCCTCTCACTTTTAGACATTAGAGGGAAAGTTTACTCGGTAGTAAAAGATAGTTTTCAGTTCATGTACAGGTTATGGGAGTAAAGCTTTGTATAGCATGAGGATACTGTAACCAAACACACTAAATAAACCCCTTTAGGAATAATAAAAGTAGTCAAAATTAAAGAAATGCTCTAAATAAATCTTCTTTAACAGAAAGAAAACATCAGTTTGGGAGGAAATAGGTTAAATCCCCCAAGTTCAGTTTCAAATAATAGATTTTGATATAGGTTAACTTTACAGTTTCTAAACCAATGTGAATGCAGTAAAGACTTTTAGTAGTTGCTAAATGCCGAGTATAAACTTTGAATAATAATAAATAAACTTTAAATCAACTGAAAACTAAATAATCATCAGTAATCCAACTTTGTAATTATGAGCTTCTAACTGGGGAGCATTTTGTCATTTTTAAACCAATTTAGGAGCAAGAAAGTAACTCAATACTTAATAAACCAACTACACTAATTTTCTGTAATAATATTAACACCTTTTACTAACCTTAAATATGATAATCCAAAATAATCCAGTTCAGCACACAAGAAATTTCTAATATTTGGTATTTCTCTGTTTTTATACACTTTCGAACAAAATAAAGTAGTTTTAATGAAGTAATAATGGAATTAAAATATAAATTCACTAAAATTTCGTAGTTTCTGAACGTTTAAATAACTTAAATCAATTTTTATACTTCGTCAGATGCTCTGCACTTTTAATAATTTTTTATCTCAAAATCCTAGAGAACATTCGAAATAAAAAGTAGATTTCCGGGAAGACCTAAAAATCTAATATCACATATAATAATTTCAAGTAATTCCAAGTAATGGAGCCGATTTTATAGAGATCTTAAAATTTATTTTTCATTGCAGCCATGTGGGCAACTTAGAAATATTTTTCAACTGATCTAAAGTAGATACAGAGATGAGATAACTTTCAGAATACGTAGTTTAATTCAGTGAATCTCTTGGTAATTTTATATTTGCGATAAAATTAATAGAAATAAAGTTATAAAATTAAAACTGAAATCACACTTTGGTTACGTCGTAGTTAAACTTTCCCTGCACCAATCTTAATAAAAATTACACCAATAAACTCAGGAATTTTAGTAGAAAACGGTGATAATAATAATATTTGCATAAATTGTGGCATTAATAAAATGACGAAATATAGAAGACTCTCGAACAATAGTAATTCCCCAGAGTAGGAAAGTAGTTCACTCCTGCGCTAAGATCTTTTAAACCAGATGCTTAAAATTATTCACTAAATATCCATTATTTCACAATTAAATATGTCGAAACACTGTCACACCTAAAGTTTTGGATAACTGTTTAGTTACTTAGATATTTCAGGTCTAAATCGTCTATGTGTTAGCAGAAAGTTGTATTTTGGCTCTGACGTCAGCGAAGGTATAAAACATGACGCGTGGTGAAGACGGGGTCTTTTCCGGGTTTGAAGTCGTGCTAATAAGATGTTATAAGCGTGTGCGCTGGTAGGTTGGCAACTCCGACTTAGGTTGGTAGCTCAGGTCTTCGGTTGGCACTACCGGGTTCGGCCATGATGGAACATTGTCGGGGGGGGGGGGGCGTGGCATTTGTTTACTTAACATGAACTGGTAATTCTCATCGGGGTTTGGTCGGTTTCTACTTCTCTCCATAATCTGTGATTTTTGGAACGATTGTTCGATTGCCTAAGCAACTTAAGAATGCTGTTTGAACTTTGAATTTCATTCTAAATAAACTCTGAGAATTTTGGAAAAGTGAACTGTTTCATTTCTGTAGCTACTATCATACCTTTTCAATATTTGGGGTCTTCAAATATTGTGGCGACCTGTAGCGTTCTAGTTGTATCCTGGCAACATGGTCTAACTAAATTAAAACATTCAGCAAGTTTTCATCGGACTGTGAGGTGTGATCAAGAGTTAAGTTAAGGGCACTTAGGCGATACTATAACCCCAGTATCGGCCTAAGTTCCTTACACTTTGTCACTACACAATTACAAATTTTCCCTTTCTTTGCTATCATCAGTGCCATCTATATTCACTGACAATTTTTTGTATTCTTCTTCAATTTTTCCTCATGTAAACTCATCTGATAACACTCTTCCCTCTTCAGTATAATTTTTCATCTTTTCACACCACTTCTCTTGGTTGTCATCATTCCCACATCGATTTTAGCCAACTTTCCAACTTCTCCTTCCTGCCAACTATATCTGCAACTCCTCAGAACGGTCTGCAGCTCCTTCTTATTTGGTTCTTCTTTTTTAAAACTTTGCACATCCTCTCTGACAGCTGATTCCTCAAAAGCAGGCATTAATATATTGCAGCTGTGTATCTGTTTCATTGACCCTCTCCTGTATAGTCTCTATTCCATTCTAACTGCCATTGTCCTCCATGTAGGTCCTGATTTTTGTACCTTTGGTCTGGTGTCTATTATTTCTGCTACTGTTCGGAGTGCCCCAGTTGCAGAATAGATTTTCCCATTGCCCTTCCTGAATCATTCTGCCTTTCTTCTTTCCTTCTATCTATCTGACCATTATTGTGGTGCACCCGTTGGTTATTTTCCCGTCTGTCCTCATATTCCCTTCTTCCATTATAACCATGGTTCCTTTTGAACTGTTCTTCCCTGTTATATCGAAATGCATGGGCTCTATTTCTTGCAAAATTCTCCCTTGGTGGCATCTGATTGAACCATTATTGGTTTGAAAATCGTTTCTTCTTTCATCCCATGATTCATGCTTATTGCCAGGAAATAGTATTGATAAGGACCTCAATTATTCAGTTGAGGAAGACATTGCTCATATTTCCAAGAACATGCGTCAGAGGAATGTAGGATTTGTGGGTTTGCTTGAGAATTATGATAAACCCTGCAAGTGGCATAACATTAGACGTACAAATGCATCGTTGGAAAGGGTTCTCTGGCAACCAGCAAATTCACACATTGGTTTGACAGATGTGGCCTGCATTGGTAGGGACAGTTATACTCGCCATGGACTCCATCTGAATTTCAGAGGTAAAAAGAAGCTTTCGCTTCTTATTGCTGATGAGATTAGGGGATGCCAGGTGAGTGAAAGAGGTATTCCTGTTATAAGTGGTGTTAAGTCGGGGCCTTTTTTCAGGTAAATAAAATAAATTTATTAAGATGTCTAAAAGAAATTAATGTCTTTCCTGATCAAAACTTATAGAAATTAGAAATTCCATTTGACGTTCCCAATATGTTCTAATAAAGTAAACAATTGAAATTCATTGAATCAAAGTGTTCAGACCACTATTCTCCATCAAAATATAAGGGGAATATTTAGTAAAACAAATGACATTACCTTATGCCTAGAAGAGATTAAAAATTCTAGAAATTCCAATGTAGATGTTTTGTGCATATCTGAGCATCATTTGTCTGACTCAGGAATATTTCAGCTGTCCATCCCAAATTATAAACTAAGTTCTCATTTCTGTAGATGTAAAATGGAGAAAGGGGAAGTTGCCATTTTTGGTAAAAATAATATTCAATGCAACAGTGTAGATGTAAGTAAGTATTGTATAGAACAACAACTAGAATATAAACACTTTCCGAAGGAAGTTTCAAAAAAAGGAAAGTTTTCAATACTCCAAACAATGAACTGGGTAAAAAAAAAAAAAAAAGAGGGAACTGTGCTTAAATGTAAGAGAATCTGATAACTGTACACTGAAAGCTAATTACAAACTTTATTCTAAAATACTAAGAAATGTAATAAGAAAGGCCAAGTACAGGTATATATCAGAGAAAATAGAGAATTCAGGCAATAAGATGAAAAGTATACGGAATATAATAAAAACTGAAACAGGAAAATCTGTAAATGACTCTAAAGATATAAAAATGGAACAAAATGGATTTATTCATAGTGAAGTAGGGGAAGTTTGTGAAATATTTAACAAACATTTTACTTCAGTTGTAGAGAAATTAGGCATAGAAAAGCAATCCCACATAGTGCCCTAAGGCTTCTTCATACTGCTTTCCCAAATAAATTTGTATAAATGCAATTGCCACCAGTAACAGTCTCAGAAATAAATAAACACATGAAACAATTAAAACCTAAAAATTCTACCAGCTATGACATTATTTCAAACAAATTACTGAAAAGATGTTCAGATTGAATCAGTGGTGTACTTGCCCACGTTTGTAATGAAACCATAAAACAAGGCGTGTTTCCAAATAGACTAAAATATGCAGTTGTAACACCGTTGTTTAAAAAAGGAGAAGCAACATGTGTAGATAACTATCGTCCCATTTCATTACTTTCAGGATTTCCAAAGATTTCTGAAAAAAGTCATTTAGTGTAGAGTAATAAAACACGTTAAACAAAATAATATCCTCACTAAATCACAATTTGGGTTCCAAAAAGGATCATCTTTAGAAATGGCTATATATTCATTTTTAAATAACACATTTGAGGAACTGAATAATAAAATGAGCCCTGTAGGAAGCATTTGACTGTGTAAATCATGAATTACTTTTACAGAAAATGGAATACTATGGTATTTATGGAACCGCAGGTAAATGGTTTAAATCATTTAAGGATAGTCGAATGCAAAAAGTTTCCATTTTTGATCCTAAAATAAGTAAAGATGCTTCATCAGACTGGGAGAAAATAAAACATGGAATTCCACAAGGTTCTGTCTTACGACCCCTCCTCTTCTTGTTGTACCTGAATTATCTTCCTGGAAACTTATCTGACAAAGTTAAGAGTGTTTTATTTGCAGACGACACTAACCTGACTGTGAGAAAAACACCAAACAGAAATCTAGAATTTAATGTAAGTGAAGTACCTAGTGAAGTAGCAAATTGGTTTAAGGATAATTCAATAAAATTAAATTTTGCAAAAACACATAATATTAGGTTTAAAACCAAAAATTATGCACAGCCAGATTTACAAGTAAGCTATAAAAATAACACAATATTGGAAACAAAGAGTATAAAATTCCTTGGTATTAAAATAGATGAAAAACTCTGTTGGCATGAACATACTGGCGTATACTGGCGATGAGGCATGGAAAGATATTGCAGTAGGTATGAAAAATAGTTCATGGAAGGGAAAGGATGACCATGACCACAAGCTGGCACTCAATTTCAGGCACAAGGGTGTGGGATGATTTTCCTTTTTTAGGTAAGGGTGTCAGGGATTGGAATGAGTTACCAAGGGGAATGATGAATAACCTACCGAGAACGTTAAAAGAATTTAAAGTTAAAATTTTTAGTGGGCAAATGTAGGTGAGTGAAGGATAACGGGAAGTTGGGTGTGTAGGGAAATTGCCACCGGAGCGTGTACTCCATTGCAATTAAATAAAATTAAATATCACATTCTGTATTGAAGTAGTTAAATAGTGCTACCATTGCAATACGAACACTTTCTCTAACAGCAGATCTAGAATTAACGAAACAGGTGTACTCCTCATATTTTCATTTAGTGATGTCATATGGCATAATCTTTTCGGGAAACTCTTCACAAAGTAAAAAAGTTTTCATAGCAAAGAAAATAGCTTTTAGGATTCTGTGTAGGGTAAAACCAAGAACTTCTTGCAGACAACTTTTAAAAAAAGTCAATATTCTTACAATGACTTCTCAGTATACATATTCACTCATGTGCCTTGTCACAGAAAATTTTAACCTGTTTACATCTAATTCACAGGTACACAATTTCAATACAAGAAACAGAAATAACTTGCACAGAATACAAACATCTCTGTCATTAGTACAAAGATGAATTAATTATTCTGGGATACATCTGTTTATTAAACTTCCCAAGAGTATAAAACAGTCTGCAGATAATAAAGATATATTTAATGAAAAACTGAGAGATTATCTTATTGGCAACTCCTTCTACTCTATTCAAGAATTTGAACAAATTAATTAATTGTATTCAATATGAATTTTGCAAAAGTCAGTTGTAAAAATTAATGTTTATTGTTATTCTCTTTATTTGGCTTTGGAACATATACTTGTTTTTACTATGATTATGACTCATATTTTATGTATGTGCATTAACCATGACTTGCTTCACATCCCAGAGGTCCTTCCTCAGCAGGGATCCATGAAAAAAGATTGATAAATAAAAATAAAATAAATAAAATTAGTGCTGCTCCACAGATCCAACCTTTCGATAGCTTCAAGAAAATCTTGTGTATTATTTCTTTGGTTTAATATCAACTTCTCCTGAACTGGTCTGGGCAATTTCTGTGATAAAACTTCGACCTTTTCATCATCCTCTTTCTCCTGGTTGAGATAACAAAGCTCTTTCACACTAATTCACAGAAAGTATTCTTACTCCCATCTCATCTACTATAGTAATTGCAGTTCCAGAAATCTCTCTTTACTCTTCTTTGCTTTTTTTGTGACCAAAATTTGCTAAGAAATAATTGTAGAAATTCCTCATAATCTTAACATTCCTCAACATTCTCACAACTACTCACAAATGCATCTCCTTGCCTCCTGCTTTTGATGCATCTTATCCTATCAGCATCTGACCATTCTCACAGCAATCCATTTTTATGAACCTTGACAAATTCCACAGCGTGCACACCTGTTTTGGGCTCAAACTTCACTTCTGGTAATTTGAAATTGCTTGTAATAATGTTGCCACCAACCACAGTAGCAACACCTCGCCGTCCTACTTCCTCAACTCTTTGACTCAAGTGTGCTACCTCTTCTGGCACATCATCTTTGACACCTTTCATCTGTACATCCATCTGGCTGGTTACTTCAGCTATTTTACAGGTCACTTCTTTGACATTTTTATCCATGATCATCAATATATCTCCTAGTCTTGAAATTCTTTTGGTAACTGTTTCGTTCTTCTCCTTTAGCTCTTCAGTTCCCCTTACACAATCTTTCTGATTCTCATAAATAATTTTATTCTCTTCTTTCATGGCCTCCTGGCCTTCCTGTATCAAACCATAATTTCTCTTCACTTTGTCTTTGACGCTTCATTGAACTAAGCATGCTATACTCCACCAATTAGTCTCTTCTTTCAATATCTGTTTAAAATCCCCTATCTTCTGGTTGTTTCTACTCTCTACCTGCTGAATATGTTCATCCAGTATCAACATAATATATTGCCTCATCATTCTCATTTCCTCTGTTACTTTTCTCCCCATTTCTTCCGCTTTCTGTTCACTTGATTTAAAATTTTCCATTTTTTTCTTCCCATTTCATCTTCTTTTTGTTAATTCGCCTCGGTTATTTTTCCCCCTATTTCCTCTCTTAAGGTAAAAAACACCGAAAATTCACTTTCTATTTGTGAGCTTCATTCTGTCCATTCCCCATTTCTTTCTCTTGAATATTACTCTGGCTGACTGGTACCTGTGTAGAAGTAACATTTGCAGCAAAATTTACCGATTCGATGTCATAGATATCACGATTCCTACTGTTTATGTTAACATTCCTCTGGCCAATTGTTTAATTCTACTTCCCCCCATGTTTTAACAGATGCTGTTACTACTACCTGCAAACCAGCTTCCAACTCTTACATCCCCAGAACTTTCATTACTGGAATTGTTATTATTAATTTCTTGCGCTCAAGGTTCGATTCAGCATTTATCATAACTAATTCTCCACACTTTCCTTCCAAAAAAATGTAGTCTAAGCTGCTGCTGTGCTGCAACAGAGTCCTGCCAAACCAAATGACAATGCAACACTTAAAATTTCAATTCAAAACCACACAACACAGTATACAATCCAGCTAAAACATGAAATTGGCTCAGAACCCCATTCAGATACTGCTTATTGTACCACACATTAGCTATAATACTGCAACATGCATTTAATAACATGTAATACAGTTGCAATATCACCAAGCTGAAAATTTGCAATACAACTGACATGTACACATGCACAAATTGCTTTTCAAATCCTTAATTTGCATAAATCCACCCTCTTGAATGCTATCAAGTATCTTTATTTGCTTGCATAAAGGCCTTCACAGTATTTATGACTAATTTAAACAGGTTGTCACTACTTACAAATATTTTATACGATCACGTTTTTGACAATACTTTTACTAACTTTATCATTTACAATTTTGGTTTTTATTTTTTAGTTTTTACACTTTTCAAACTCTTTCTTTTTGAATTAACTGTTTACTGTTCAATATTCATTCACTTTTTCAATTTTATTGTGAGAAATGTTCTGACCAAAGGGTTACAAAGTTACTATTTCTGCTGTAGTTATTCTGATGAAAATATCATTTGACCCCAAAAATATATTGTTCATGTACTTCCCCACATCTGCAATGATCTTTTTCCCACTATAGATACCTGATAATAGGTACCGTTGTATTCTGATGTCTGCTGACCGATTGATCATTCCAAGATTCTTTAGCAGTGTGTTAATTTATGCTGCTGAATTTTGGCTTAAGGTTTGTCAATTTGTGAGGCTCTCCTAATTAATTGAACAATGGTAGCCCCACTCAGGACAATATGTAGGCCCCAAAATATTGTCTCATACGGTTTGAGCTAAGGCCTTGTATAATAGTATATCCTTTTATAATTAAAAGTATCTGGATTTTTCTAAAACAATAACAATTTATTTACATACAGCTCAATCAATACATTGTTTTTCACATTCATAACACCAGATACGCAATACTGTTGATCTACACAAACATTTTAACACTTCTACTATGTGCAACTATATTTACTCATTCCGCCATTTATTTTGGTCTCACATCTTTAGTCGGCTACTTTGATTATACAGTCTTACCAACTTCAACAAATGAAATATAGCAAAAAACACTTAAAATTACCCCAGGTTCTATACATCCTACTACACTGTGAGGCCTTTTTTAAATAATACATTTGTATTATTTTCAAACTTATTAACATGAATATTTCCAATGGCTGGTGAAGTGGGACCTCACAATATCATCAAACAAATCAACTTCTTCAAGGTTAATTCTTCATCAGAATGGCTGAGCAGGAACACATGATCTCACCGACTTAACTGACTACCCGGAAGCCTATGTGCATCTTTCTCCCAAGTGCACCATGCACCTGAATTGGGGTTTACACCCTACGAGCCCATGGAACCGGCGGATGCTGACTTCACTAGAGGACCACCAGTATTTCAATATTTACAACACATGCTGTAAAACTGGGGTCTACCTCCAAATCCACGGACTTGGCGGATACTGACATCATAAGCCGACCATGCCAACCGCCACTATTTAAAACTTTTACCAGCCATTCTTTCCCCAAATTAAATTAACTTCTCAAATTATCTTCCAAAGTAATGGGGAAATGCCATTAACCTGATAAAGGATTCTTTCACAAACACCACAAAATTATTATGAAAATCAAAGGAAAATAATAGATCATTGTTCTGAAAGCTGTACTAAATTCTTCAAGTTAATTTTAAAGTCATCTTCGCCCACCAGATTATATATTCACCTGCAATTGAAAAGATTCTTAGTTTCAAATCGTTACAGGTTTGGTTAAAATTTTCTAAGTCCTCACGCAGCTCCAAATAGATCGTGAAATGAATTGTCATGGACGATGTCTGCCATCATACTGTCATTCCAAAGCATGTTGCCTAGGTTTTTTTAGTGATGAGCATGGGTGCAACAATGTCTGATCTTAAATTTTACTCCAATATTTTTGGAAATTTTTCATATTATAGATTATTTTATTTTGAACATTTTATGTCACCATAAATTTTTTGTAAAATCTCTTTATTTAAATTTTATTAATTTTTGTAGTTTCACTTTTGTTATTTACATTTAATTTTGAAAATAGTTTATCAGGCACACAGATTTTTACGTCCACCATTTTCTTAAAATCCTCTGTCTTTTTTAAGTGTATGAGTAAATACACATGTGGTGTTTGCATGCGTATAATAAAAGAAAATGTGTCCAGTAGTTTGTGTTCCGAGTGTAATAGTTGGATACACCAGAAATGTTCTGATATTGGCAGTAAAGATTTAAAAAAAGACAGTGGCTTAAATAAAAAAGTACAGCTTCAAATGGATCTTCAATAAGTGCATAAGTGAGGTTGGTGTTGTGGTCTCCAGCAATATTCTGGACAGCAATGTTAACAATGATCCTATTGTATCTAAATTGCAGTGTGTTTTTAATAAATATTTTACTCCTTTTAAAATCAGTATTGAAAATATGTTGGAGAATATTAAAAGTGAACTAGAGAATATCTCTAAACAGAATTTGAGCATGTCTAAACAATGTGCTTTGCTTGAAATAATAATCATTGCCATGGAAAACAATTCAAAGGCATTCAATCATGGTACTTCTAACATTGATAATATTATTTCAGAAATGTTTGAAAGAAAAAGACACAAGAGAAATGTTATTGCTTTCTATGTTCCCAAGTCACAGCAGCAGGTTGGTAAAGAGTGACTGAAAGATGGCAATGCAACTGTTGTTATTTAAGCTTGCTGTTGATGTATATAACATGAAATTGTGCCGGATTGGTCACCCAGCAGACGGTAAAACTCGCCTGCTGCTAATAGCTGCTCAGTCAGTCATGGATGTGAGAGAAATACTTAAAACAAAATTTGTTGGCAACAAAGATAAAATAAATTTCAAACCAGACCTGACTCATGCATAGCAAGACCGTCTGAAGAATTTACGCACCGAGTTGGAGACTCTTAATGCTAAGGGTGAGATCAAGACAATAAAGAACATCAATGGCATTCCTAATATTGTGAAAATTACTACTTTTTGTGCCCCCAAGGACAATAAAAAATTTGAATTGTGATCTGCTAGTGTACTACCAGAACACCAGAGGACTAAGATATTAACTAAATAATTTTCTAATTACATCAGCCAGTTGTCAGTATGATGTATTATGTATCACAGGGTTGTCTCTTCATTCATCTATTATAGATGGTGAAGTAGTTGATACTAGTTGTTCTACTTTCAGGAAAGAAAGAGACTTAACAACTAGCACTCATTAGTGTGGTGGTGGAATTTTTATTGCTGTAAAGCATTCTATTACTCTTGAACCAGTTGCAATAAATTATGATCACTTAGAGCAAATTTTTGTCAGAATCAAAGGTCATGCTGGTGACGTTATTGTCGGATGTGTATTCATTCCACCACAATCTTGCATGGATATTTACTCTACTTATCTGGAAACCATATCCTACTTCAGAAAAAAGTATTAAAATTGTCGACTCATGATATTTGGTTATTATAATATTCATAGTAGCTTACCACAAGGAGGATGTGAAACATTGGTGAGTGAGATGTCTCTTGTTTCTGAGTGCCTTCAGCTTAACAACATTCACAATGATCGTGGTCAGATACTGGACTTGTACTTTAATGATCTGGATGTCTTGAGCGATAAGACATCCAGACATTTCTGAGTTATAGGTATGGTGTCAGGTAAATAAGTTGCACCTTAACATAAAAAAGTGCTGTCATGGTGTGGTCAAAATGTGGAAATAGTTAACTCACTAAAAGCTTGTGAGTGATAATTGATAATAGGCTTACTTTCTCTGAACATATTAACTACATAACTCTGTGAGAATTTCATGTCCTGGGATTCATGTATAGATCTGGCAAAGAATTAAAAAACGTTAATACACTGTTTTGACGTTTCTCTGCCTTTGTAAAACCATATCTGCAATATGGTAGTATTGTCTGGTCACTATTTACAGATCAACAAATTAGCTGTGTCAAAAAAGTTCAGCATAATTTCTGTAAGTTCCTGTTACACTATCCTCATGATGAAAACATTACAGTGTGTGTGATGTGTATCTCTATTATAACATTTACAGCCTATGAAGTCGTAGAAAATTGAGAGACCTATGCTTCTTCTAGAAAGTTGGCAATGTACTAATTGATTCACCAGAAATACTCCAGAAATTCCGATTTAATTGCTCTAGATCTTCGAGTAAGAAGACTGCTGGATGCTGTAAAACCCGGCAAAAACTATGTTGCTTTTGGACCATACCATATAATACCATACAATATTCAGTCTGGTTAACTTACATGCTACATCAACTTCTTTGGAGGATCTCACGCTGGACTAATATCTAACATTAAAAGACTTTTATTAATTATATTACCATGTAGATACCTTATATGTTTATGTACAAAGCTGATAGGGTTATAAAGAGATGAGATTTACACGTATTTATTAGAAAACATTGTTCTATTTTCTGATAACTCATTTAGTTCTCACAAATCTTTGTTTCTCATTTTAACTTTCACTCTTGTGAATTCAAAATATTACTTTTCCACTGTGAATTTCAAACTTTCTGTCAAACAGTTATTATATTCTTATTTTATGAATTTTTCTCCTAACTATTTTATTAAATACCTTAACGTTCTTTATCTTACTAAAATATATACTTAGAATTTACTAATCTACTCAAATTTCGGTCAGAATTTATCTCTCTATGCTGACAACATGCTATAATTGTTAAATTAGAATTTGCTCCTTTAAATCTAATATATAAAAATGAATGTTTGTTTGTTTATTGGTTTGTTCGTCTTCTATGCATTCCTACATCATTCATTCAATTACAATGAAACTTTGATGAGTTCTACTGTGCCTGCCTGTGAAGGTTCCTGCCCCCACCCCAAAAAAAATCCAGAAAAACCCACCCTCTCACTCCCCATACACCCCTCAGTTGTTTTCATATTTTTTATACACAAACCCACAGTTTTTATCTGATATCGATGGAAATTCACACACATAAACTTTAAAATAAACAGAAAAATACTGTCTACATTTGTTTTTCAAAAACCCACCCATTCCCACCTTACCCTCACACCCTAAAGTTTTGACAACGCTCTTCATACAAACACACAGTTTATATCCTATTTTGATGGAATTCTGCACATGTATACTTTAACAAATAGAAAAATACTGTCTGTGTTTGGTTTACAAGTCCTAACCTCTATCCTCCTTTACCCACCCGTAATTTGTTCCGATGTTGTTCATAAAAACCCATAGTTTTTATCCTATTTTGATAGTACTTGTAATGTAGTTGACCTTATTGGCAACCGAGAAAACGACTAGGAAGGATGCTTCGTATCGGTTTTAGTACAAGGTGTTTGAATTAATTTTGAGGGATTTTCA
This sequence comes from Vandiemenella viatica, assembly GCA_031002005.1. Classification (NCBI taxonomy): domain Eukaryota; kingdom Metazoa; phylum Arthropoda; class Insecta; order Orthoptera; family Morabidae; genus Vandiemenella; species Vandiemenella viatica. The sequence continues at coordinate 130,239,891 of CM061919.1, forward strand.
ATAAATGGCGCCACTTGTGCTATATCGCATCAATCTCGTGTGTAACTATATTCTCGTGTAAGCTCTTCGAATAGGCTTTACTGTTTAGTATGTGACTTTGGGCTGATGTGTAAACAGCACATTTGTTTGCGGGTCTGAAAATGTCGAAGTACAAGCCAACAAAACACCATTTGCGGGAAGTGTTATTGTTCCTGTTCAATTCGAAGAAAAGTGCTGCTGAAAGTCATCGAGTGCTATTGGAGACTTATGGCGAACATTCTCCGTCGATAAAAATGTGTGAGTATTGGTTTCGACGTTTTAAAAGTGGTGTTTTTGATACAGTTGACAGAGAACGCCCAGGTCAACCGAAAAAGTTCGAATATACGGAATTGGAAGAATTACTCGACCAAGATTCATGTCAAACGCAAGATGAACTTGCTGAATCATTGAATGTTGATTGCACAATCGTTTCTAAACGTTTAAAGACTCTCGGTATGATTCAAAAGCAAGGAAATTGGATGCCATACGAACTGAAGGCGAGAGACATGGAACGCTGATTATTCACCTGTGAACAGTTGCTTCAGCGCCAAACGAGGAAGGGATTTTTGCATCGGATCGTCACTTGCGATGAGAAATGGATACAGTATGATAATCCTAAGTGGAGAAAATCATGGGGTTTGCCTGGTCATGCATCGACATCGACAGCAAAACCGAATATTCATGGTGCAAAACTTATGCTCTGTATTTGGTGGGACCAGCTCGGTGTTGTGTATTACGAACTGCTTCAACCGAATGAAACAATAACTGGTGAACGCTACAGAACACAACTGATGCGTTTGAGCCGTGCTTTAAAAGACAAACGTCCGCAATTCGAGCAAAGACATGATAAAGTTGTTGTTGTTGTTTTAGGGCGCGTCGACAGTGGGGTCATTAGCGCCCACATGATAAAGTGATTCTTCTTCATGACAACGCTCGACCACATGTTGTTTGTGTAGTGAAAAAAAATATTTGGAAACGTTGAAATGGGATCTTTTACCCTACCCGCCATATTCACCAGACGTTGCTCCATCTGATTACTACCTGTTCAGATCCATGGAACACAGCCTGGCTACGCAGCGCTTCCAAACTTAAGAAGATACGAAAAATTGGATTGATTGGTGGATTGCATCAAAAGATGAGTTGTTCTCTCGACGCGGAATCCGTATGCTACCTGAAAGATGGGAGAAAGTAGTGGCTAGCAATGGACAATACTTTGAAACATAATGATGTATTCAGTTGTTCATAATAAAACCTTTAATTTACAGAAAAAAATCTTAAAATTAATTCAAACACCTTGTAGGTTACCCAAAGGGATATTTCCCCCAAAAGATAACACTATCAGGTGTAGAAGAGAATGTAACAATTGCATTGGTAGTAGTCTCAATGTCGTACGAATTTTCTGAAGGAAGTTATGAGCAATCCTAAAATCCGAACAGGGATGCTTTGTGGCAGTGATGACGCAACAGCAAGTAGGTTCATACAGGAATGAAAGAATGATAGTAAACAAATTAAAATAGGGGGATGAAAATATCGGATCTTGGTTTAGAAGTACAAAATATGGTTTCAAACGGAATTTAGAGTAAATGTGATGAATTCTAAGGTACTTTTTCAATAAAGGAAAAATTAGTAAGTCGAGAATGAAATACATAGTTAAAAGAAAATTGCGTCAGATTAAAGGTCTTCTTGTGAAAAGGTAATGACAGCAGTTTGAGATCGGTGAGTTGACTGGAAGTATTTTAAAAGTAATTTCAAAGTGGAATCTGTTAAAGCAGATTGTATGGAATGGATAGAGACGAAGATCGGGAAAAGTCAAGGAAAAAACTAGACAAAACATCTGGGAGGCACCCTATTTTTATGAAAGCACAATTTTTTTAAGTAAGTTTGGCGGAGACTTTTAACAAAACAACGCACTCTAAATATAAGATATTTAATTTCAAAACATTTAACCTGGATTCCATAATGGCTGCCTAGGAGGGACAGAAACTTTGAGAGACGATATCTTTTTAATGAGAAGTTTTTAGAAGGTAGTGAGATACACCAAATTAATCATCAAGATATGTAGAATTCCTGAAGATTAGGACTAACACGCTTGAACAAATAGTTGGGACACTAGATCTAGAAAATAGGTTTATTAAACTTCGAAAATTACTAACAACAATAGGAGAGCAGATATGAAAATTTTTATAAGGATAGAAAATGCTTAGAATGATGAACTCTACGTTATTACAAAGTTTCATGAAAATCAGAATAACTCATGGTGTAAGCACCTTAGAATTTTGTTAAAATTCTAGCTCCTCACCTTTAGGTATAGGGGGGGAAGCTAACTTTTCAGTAACAGATAGTTTCGTTAATTATATAGGTTAGGAGAGTGACGCATTATAGAGCATGACCAAACAGACTAAATAAACCTTTTTAGAAGCAGTAAAGGTATTCAAAAGTTAATAAAAGACCTAAATAAACTTTCTATGACAGTAAGAAAACATTATCTTGGTAGGACATAGGTTAATTCGCATAAATTCAATTTCTAGACAATAAACTTTGCTATGGGTCAATTTCACCATTTCTAAACCAATTTGAATGCAGTAAAGACTGTCAGTATTTAATAAAGCCCTATATAAACTTTGTATCACAGTTAACAAACTCTTAAGACAACCAAAAATAAAATAATCATTAATAATTCAGTTTTGAAACAATGAGCTTCTGCTATGTGAGCATTTCGTCATTTCTAAACCGATTTAAGAGCAATAAAGTGGCTCAACATTTAATAAAACAACTAAATTAACTTTCTATAATGATATAAAAACCTTCTACTAACCTGAAATGTGATAATCCATAATAATTCAGCTCACCAAACAATAGATTTTTGATATTAGATATTTCACTATTTCTGCACACTTTTAAATGAAAAAAAGTAGTTTTAAAGGAATAATAATTTAATAAAAGAATAAATTCACTAAAATGCCGTAGTTTCTGGACGTGTAAATAACTTAAATAAATTGCACTTCACTTTTAACATTTTTTATCACAGAATCGTAGAAAGCTTTCGGAATAAAAAGTAGATTTCTTGAAAGAACCAAAAATCTAATATCACATGTATTACTTTCAGGCCATTCCATGCAGTAGAACAGATTTTATAAAGATTTTAGAAATTATTTCATCACGAAACCATGTGCCGAGTTTAGGAATTTATTACAGCCAATCGAAGTTAGATACAGAGATCAGACAACTTCAAAATACGTAATTTAATTCAGAGAATATTCTAGTAATTTTACCTTTTCAATAAAAACAGTAGAAGTAAAGTAACTGAATTAAAACACATATTTCATTTTTGTAAATCTTGTCAAAGCTGTAATTTCACTATCCTGGCATCAATCTCGATAAAACTTACACCATTAAACTCAGGAACGTTTGGAGAACACATTGACATAAACATTATTTAAATAAATTGTGATTTGGCAGAAATGACGAAATTATGCAAACTTAAAAGAGTAGGTATTCCCCCAAGCAGAAAGTAGGTCGCCTCATACGCGTAAGTTAAAATAGATCTTAAAAACCAAGCACTTAAAGTTACTAACTGCATGTCCACTGATTCTCTATTAGAAAAGTCTGAACACTGTCAGCCTTTAATTACCGTATATCTGTTTGGTTACCGAGTTAGCTAAAGCCTATTTTGGTTAGGCAGCAGTAGAAAGCTGCGCTTAGGCTGTGACGTCAGAGAACCTATATAATCTGGTGCGGACATGACACTCCATCTTTAATTCTTTTGCAAGCTGAGCAGTATGTGCGTATAGTCTGTGTAAGTGTCGGGTCGGTTGGGAGAAAGGGCGGTTGAGTAGAAGCTACCGAGTCGGCCATCTTGGGATTTTGGTGTATGGCGCGCATAACTAGTAACATGAACTTGTAAATTTACATCAGGGGATCGGTCAGTTCTAATATCTCTCCACAACTTGCAAACTTTTGGAAAAGTATGTTCGATGCACTAGCTCAACTGTTAAATGCTATTTTGAACTTTTGATTTTCTTTTAAATAAATTTGAAATTTTCGGAAAGTGAACTGTTATCATTTCATATTTATCTTACAACCTTTTCTCTATTTGTGGGTTAACAAATATTGTGGTGACCTCAAGCATTTAGGTTGAGTTATCCGGCTACATGGTCAAGTCTAAATTATTTCGTAAATTTTCTATAGAACTTTGAGTCAACATCAAGAGTAAGTTGAGGCACTAAGGCTATACTTCAGCCCCAGTATCAGCCTTGGGTCTTACAGTGGGAGAAGCCTTTGTGAGCCGGCATGTTAAAGAAAGGGTCGAGAGAGAGAGAGCATAGAGGGGGATGCCAGATGCAGTGGAAATTTCCATCAGGCTTGGTGGAGCCGATAAGGGAGACCTGAGGCGTGACCTCGGATGCATTAGTCTCAAACAGCTTATAGGGTGAGCGTGTGAAGCGTGGTTGGGCGTTATGGTCAAGGACTGCGGTGTCTGTATCGCGTGGTGTCGAGTAGCGTAGACCAGTCATGAAGAACCGGACTTAGAATATTCTTAGACAGGAAACTATAATATTGAAATGGATCATTGACTTAACAAAATCCTTTTCCCTAATTTAAATTTGTCAATTAACATGATTTCATCTGAGGTTTCGAGTGGAGTGAACTTTTATTGTGTATGAATGAAGTGTAGATACTTATCGTGGCATTAATCTGCAATTTTTGGAAAGAAGTCTTTCTGGTAACAATTCCCACACTTCTGTCTATCGAGTCTACTCACTGTGTCACCGCTTCTCACTATTACTAGCTCATCGCTCGTCACAAAGCACTTCCCTAACGTGATTTGTGGACAACATTTTATTACTTTTAGGTCCTTAACCCGACTCCTGCGGCAGCCAGCTACAGACTGACTCAACAATTACTTTTTTACCCCGAATACCTTTGCGCACAACAATGCTTTGTGGCTACTTCAGCTTTACGAATAATTTTCATTTGCTTCTCCCAATTACTGTTATTCCTCCTTCTATACCTGGTTTAATACTGTCTCGCCACAACCCCCCCTGGGTTTATTTTCTGCTACTTGGAAATGAGAGTTTACAAAAGCAAAAATTAAATCCAACCATACAAAAACATTACTTTAAAGTGGTGGTGATGGGATAATCATCATAGCTTCAATTACATCACAATGTTAAAAATAACATAAAATAGTCCTTAATTACAACACAGGTGACATCTCAAAATAATGTTCAAAAATACACAAGCTCACTTGCATCTGCAATGTCCAAAATGTCACAAAATGCATCATACTGTCATGGCGCAACATAACTAAGCAGTAACATAATGATACAAAAGTTGGCATCATTGTTAACAAAATTGCTGTTAACACAATTGGTCAATATACACTCTTTTCATTCTTAGAAAAACATATTTACAATGCAACAAATTAAAAAATAAATCATGAGTGGTTTACACAGCTTGTTATAGGCTTCCCAAACTTGTCTCCTCACCCTCATTGAATTACATAAATTTTAGACTGTTTTGTGGCATATTTGCCAAGTTAATCACACAATACTTTGGGGGCTATTCTGCCCACATGACTCATATCTGAAAAATATTTTGTATATATTGCCTGGGCAAATGAATGCAATAACTACGATGCTATGCCCTAAGACACACAAAGACATTATCATTTAAACATGTCACGGTTGAAAACATCATCATTAACACATGTTGGCATAAAAGACATCATCTCATCATTGAAAGCTGTTATAATATTATCTTGCTACACTTATTCATCTAATCGACTCTTTGCAAACATGACATGGCATACATTAAGTCAAAACTCTATGTGGCTTGGCTTGTGACTAAATCATCATGCATTGATAATCTCTAAAATTAAACATGAGAAAATGAGCAAAGATACGGAGATTCGGTCAGTCATAAACAAAAAGTTTTTTGTCTTCAGTGGCAAGCAGTGCAGATTGAAAAATCATCTTTTCACCCTATGCATATACGAGTTTACACCCCTTCTACTGATGGTACCGTGAAAGAAACCAAAACAATTTAATATTATGCAGATACATGCTCACACCCCCGTCCTTCCCCCTTTTTCAGGGAGGAAGAGGATAAAAATCAAATTACTGTATTTTACAATCAAGTGGTAATCAGCAACAGCATCAATTGAAAGCATAAGTGCCTGGCTCTCGATTGTTTTCTATGGGAAAACCAAATCTCGAACTTTTCAGGTTCCTTTGAAGGTCAAACCTGGACAAGGCTGCATCCCTCAGTAACCGAGTCTTGATAACTGCCATGATTTGTAGATTAAAACTGCAATACTCAAAACGAAATAATAAATCCGCAGTATCAATTAAAAGGCATACTGCTTGGATCTCAGTTTCAGCTATGGGAAACCAAGTCTGGAACTTTGCTGTTTCCCTTACACATACAACCTGGTCTGGGCCACATCCCACATGAACCGAGTCCTGATAACTGCTGTGATTTTTTAAAATTTATATTAACTGTTTATCACTAGAACCACCAACAAAAATTACTATTAAGTTTCAATATCTTTGAAGGAGAAATATTTTAATAAAGTTCCACTGAACTAGGTAATTAAAAGCAAAAAATTTGTGCCTTTCTGGTATCATATGACAAAAATTATTCATGTCCCAAGATGTGTACTGGTAATAGACCAACTTAATGGAAGATGTAGCATAGGATTTGGTTGTCTATCCTAGACTACAGGAAAGACGTTAGTTTGCACTTAAATTTAAATACATTTCTGCCTTCATGGAATAAAGCCAGCTTACTTTCGTGCCATGGTGATATGACTTGTTTCATCTTAAAATGTACACCTGGTTTTCTACTTTGCAGAATGGCGTTACTCCTTTTGAAAGAAGCAGGTGAATGCTGGAGGATAGGGTCTTTTATTAGGTTGTCTGAAAATGCAGTATCATCACGTGGTTTATTGCTAAGAAAATTTTGATAGTGAAAAAATTGCTTAAATTCGTCACTGACTTTCATTAGTCATTAATCTTAATCATGTGAATAGATGAAACACATGGCAACAAAATCATTTCTGCCTCCAATCATTCAACTAGTCTTGTTGTGTATTACAATCAGCAACCACAAGTAATTTTTCATATCCTCACTAAATCTTTCCTCATCATTATGCTCTCACCGCTCCCCAGTTTCCATAGTTAGCTGTGGAAGTTTATATAGGTACCATTTAGTATTTTCTATGCTTGGTATACTTCAAGAACACATCCTTTGCTTCCCTCTTTTCTTTGTTAGCCTGTTTCTTCTGTTTCCTACATTGTAAGTCATTGGTTGTGTGCTTTTTGTTTTTGTGATTTTGTGTAAATATTTTTGGAACACACATCGTCTTATAACAATGCCTATGCCAGTCTTTTTACTTACATTGATCACTGTAGTCTTATTTTATCATGCTAAATTTTCAAATTTTGAAGAAGTTCAATTTTCAGTGCTGTTTTGAATTGCAGGGAGAAGAAAGCCAAAGTGATGAAAAGAAACCTCGCCGACCACCTCCTCAGGGACGGCCGTTTCTTTTGAGGCGAGGAACAGCAGCTGGTACAACTACTGGTTCCTTTAAACGTCGAAGTCTCAAGCTACGGCGTACAGGGAAAGAACCTAAAGAAATAGATTGTGATTGTAAGTTTTCATCTTTTTACTTTATTTATCATCCTACATTTGAACAGTTATAAATTATGTTCTGTTATGATTAAATATGTATAAAACTATTATATCATTTCAAATGTTGGATAGAGAGGTTTAGAAAAGATAAGAAAAATCTAACTTGATTATCCAGACAAAAACAATTCATTATTGGTCAATCCACACAGATCACTCTATATATATGTTCATTTTCTGAAGATCTAATGAAATTGCGAAGAGCTAAAACATCCATGTAATTTTGGCACTGTTAAGAAGGAAAGTGAAATAGTACAGAAATGTCTAGTTTCTGCATTTCTTTGAAGTATTTTGAGGCAAGATTACTTCTGTATTACTTTAGCTTAGAAGTGAAGTTCATACAAGAAAACTAGCTGATACCCACAACTTCGTACACATGGATTAAGAATTTCTGTGCCATAATTGAATATAGAAAGCTGTTGGTAATGTAGGATTGGTCCCAAACAACACAAACAACAAACAGCGTAATATGACAGGAAAGCCTTCAGTATATCATTCTACTGTCAAACCGAACAGAAAAACAAACAAAAGTGTGTGGGGGTGGGGGGGGGGGTGTTAACTAAGTGCAGCTTTATTTCAGCTTGGTGTTTTCTTCAGCATGAACATCCAATTCTTGGGTTCTAATAAATTTAGCAGCTCATGCTCTACTGGAGCTTTACCTTAGGCCTGTTTACATCCCCAAGGCATTTCAAAAAAGAAGGCAAAAATAAACTGGTGCCAGTATCATGTAAGCAGACACAAAGTAATAGTAAAGAGAAAATCGACATCTATACTAAATAATACATTTCGTCTCTAAACGAAATTTATTAACAAATCATACACTAACATAATGTGCAAGAAGCACAGCTTGAGCAACCGATGTAACATTACAGACTAACACACACATCAGTCTCTCTGTCAGCATTCGTTAAGTTCTCAAAACTACAACTGTTATTCATATTGAAAAAAAAAATGTTCTGTGCACTTCCTACAGATACAAAGTATTTCCTTGCCAAATTCCATCAATATCGGTATAGCTATTTAGCTGTCAAAATGTAACAAAAAGACAGAGACTTACTTCCACATTTATAGTATTATTAGTATAGATCACACACACACTGACTTCAAGAGTAACAACCCCTGAGGGATCAATATAAAGTAGAAAAGTGTACACCTACAGCATTGCTAGACTACCTACGATTTGCCTCCCATTGCACCCTTAAATTTGTGGTATCTACAGTTTAACATTCAATCTGAACAACCGATGGTCCAGGTGTGGCTCGTACAATCAAAAACAATTTTTAAAAACCTTTGCCTCCATGGGGAATTCAACCAGAGACCACGCTCCAAACAGTAAGCAAGCCCTTTAACCACTGAGCTACCCGACCACTATATGGAAAGGTAGTACAAAGACCTATACATCCTACGTGTCTGTATGTTGACGTTCAGTAATTTTTCAAAATTATTTGACAATATGTATTATATATACAGAAAAGAGTATGCTCTGTTCATCCTATTGCAAAATAGCATCTCCTCATCAAATTTCATTACAATTGGATTAGCCGTTTGCCCAAGAAACATAACAAAGAGACAGAGAGACAGGTAGAGTTACTTTCACATTTATAATTTTAGTATAGATACGCAGCACACTTATAAAGATGATAATACATGAAAAATTCAAGAAACTCGGTTATGTCATAAACATAAACACATATGGCATGGAATAGGCTGTACCATAAAGAACCTGAAACACAACGCCTCTACTGGACGGCAACCCAACCTAGATAACTAAGTGTTTTGTCGATAGATTAACACATCGCCATCTCTCAGAAAACTTAGGAATGACAATAATAATTTCGTGTGGTCGTAATGACCTGGTGACAGGGTTTCTATTGGCTGCCATAGCCGTCTTAACCTAGCCCGCCAATCCTGCTGGGTACAGGGACCTATAGTTTAACGTGGAATCCGAACCATGGTACCATCCTGGCGTACTTCACATTATGCTGCAAGCTGCGCCAGATGTGAAGGCCGGGTTAAATGCCTATGAGAATTACCGCCGAGACAAGGATTTGAAGTGGGGACCTTTCAATCTGCAGTCAGATGCCTTAACCACTGAGCCACCCGACCGCTCAAACTTATGGAACTTACAAATAATTACAAACCATTGTCATATGATAAACATTTATTCAACATTTAATTCACAATAATAAATATTGAGGCCAATAATTGAAATAAAAACTATCCTATCTTTTAAGTTGGACCAAAATACATACAGTTAGCCAAATTTCATCAAAATCGGTAAGTAGTTTCGGAGTTTACCTTGGATGAAGATAGTGACACGAGATTTTTATATATATATGTAAGATTTACGAGTTATATATCAGTAGAAATCTGACAACGATCTATTTACATACGCAATAACAGATTAAGAAATTTTTTACACATATTCATTAATTTGGAATGAATGTATACGTAAATGGCCACAGTCATATTTGCAGAAATTGCTTTGCACATTGTAGTGTAGAATTTTGTTACTAATTTGGGGAGGGAGCGGGAGGATATGAAGAGAGGGCAGGGTGAGGTGAAAGAGACTCAAGTGTTTGTTTTGAGTGATACAACATAGTACCAAAAAAACTAACAACCATTCTAGTTCAAAATAAAATGATTAATGATAAAATGAAGCTATGCATGATGTTTTGTTCTTTGACTGTTAGGAAAAAAAATTGGCCAGAGTCAGAAGAAATGAAAAGAAATAATGTATAAAATTACTGGGAAGGAATATAATGAAAGAGAAAGATGATGGACTTAGTGAATAGGAAATGTTGCTATAATAGCTTGCATCAAGTGTAATTGAAAAAACTGAGTTTGCCACTAAGAATAATTCAACTGGGCGCGGTTGCTTCTTTAAGTTTGTATTGTGATAGCAAGGAATGCTATTGTACCCAAATTATGCATTTTGTTGACTGTGGATCTGTAGTTCCTGACTTACATGACTAGAGTAAGTACTTTCAATTCATAGTTCTTTCCTCATGAAATTACCACCATCTCCTTTGAGCACTTAACTAAATAGGTTTATTACTGTAAGGAGCAACAGTAGTGATACTTAGAGTTCAAAATGAAGTCCAATAAGATAAACTTTATTGCATTTATTGACAAATGTTTTGTAGTTAAATATTGGTATGAGGAATCTACATAATATTGACAGTGAAAGCTTATCAGTTGCAACCCTTCCCGAAGAAAGTAGGTTACCTTCTGAAACACAAAATAATATCAGCTTTAATTCACTATTGACAATTACATGAGGAACTCCTTTAGTTTAGCCTTTGGAAAAAAAAGGGAAGAAAACAGAGTGGATCAGTTTCACAGTCTATTTTCTTAAAATTCACTTTTCAGAGACGAAGATGATATTGTGGAGGTCGGTACCTAAACATGGCTACCAATCAATTACTTCCATGACATGCTGTGACAAAAACTCTTTCAAAAATGAAATAACACTCAAGTTGGAGTTTATACCCTCTCGAGAAAGTAGCCTAGGGCTGGGGTATTTTTCTCTTTCATGTATTGTACACTACCTATCAAAAAATAATGTTTGCACAGTGGTTGCCACACCAGATAGACTCTCGTAGGGCCTCCTCTTGTGGTTATAACAGCAGCCAACCTATCTGGCATGCTCTCTTAAGAGAATGGTGCAATAGGGCTCTTTGTTCATGCTAACATGGACAAACATCAGTGGTCCCATGCCAAAGGCCATCAAACTGCCCAAAACCATCGCACCAACACCACACAATTTTCTAGTTGGTACTATCACTCCACTTCTCCATTGTCCAGTTGTGACAGTCCAAACACTACCTGAGTCGCCAAGCTTTATTGACTGTCGTGACATGAGGCACATGTGCAGCTGTTCTTCCAAAATATCTGGGGCAGTCAGCCTCTGCATGCAATGTTCCAATAGATACCGATACTCCTATTGCTGCATGAAATTCATGTGGATGGTAGACATGTGTTGTACACAATTTTTGATAGTTTCATGTTTCAGGATTATGCGATTTACGTCAGTCAGAATTGGAGGTCACTCAGAATGTGCAGCATTGGCACATTGCATGCTGATCTTATTCAGGATGAATGGCAGTGTTGATTTAGGTTTGTTAACCTTCACTGCAATTGCCCAGATAGACAGCCCACTAAAATGGTAGCCAACAATCACACCTTTATCAAAGTATGATAGTTCTGCATCTCATACCATCTCCATGTCAACTGATTTCACACTGGCCTGCAACAAATGACGGCCAGACAAGTTAATTACCTATCTTCACAAGTGTCCAATAACTTTTTGATAAACAGTGTAGTTTCCTGACATCACATGAAGACTGTTCCCAAAAGTTTCCTCTGATCATTACCATATTTTGAATACTTAATTCTGAATATTTTATGTTATTATGATTATATCAAAATGAGTAATAGTTTAGCTGTAAGAATTTATTGAAGTGGTTCTCAACCAAATTTCTGTTTACATTTCAGATAAATCTTTTAGTGTACAAAAATTACATGTAAGTTTTAATTTTGTTTGATGTGTGACTTTCTTTTGTTATAAACTTTTTTTTTATTAGATAATGATCAATTTATAGATGTAATTTTGCACAAAGTAGTTATCACAATATCCAAAACGACATAACTCCTTCCTCCTTTTATATTTTCAAATGATGCTTTCACTATTATTTCTATTTTTAAATTGGTTCATTTGGTTACTACTTACCTTCTGAACTCTCTTTAATTTAAAATCTGTTTTGTTACCCTATATGGTGGAATAATTTATAATCATCTTTTTGTTATGAAACCCATTATAAACCCTTTAACCGGTATGATTTTCCCCTTCTTTTGATTTTTCCCTGTATTTAAAACTAAAGCCTATCTTGTATCACATTGCTATTTAAGGTATCAGAACTGCCCCAAGGGGATATTTGTGTAGAAAGGAAAGACAAATTATATCCAACACAAGAGAGGAGGGCAGCAGTAACACAATATAATATACAAACACAAAAAAACCACAATATTTCAGTGTTAACCCTATTTCAAGTAGAAAGAAACGTCTGGCTGAGCTTACGCAAGTATTGCGGTCAACACAGCCACATACAGAATGAAATTTACCGTCGGAGGTGTTGGCGGGAGCAACGATAATACAATCACAATTATTAATTGCCAAAAATAAAAATGTGGCATTTCAAAGGAGAAATAATAATAGTAATAAAATAATATAATCACAGATAAATTTTGATGTAAGGTCTATATATAATGAATCTATTGTACTGGCCAGTGATGGGTGTAACTGGTTGAGGATGGAAGGTATTATCTGAAATTGAGGCCTGAGGGGTGTCTAGAATGCAGCATTTGTTGGTAGGCCAATTCCCACCTGTGGAGTTCAGATTTTCAGACTGGGAACTGGTATCTAGAAGAACTCTAATGGCTCTCACTGTGAAGCAGTTATTGAGTTTGCAAGTATTGTGAGTGCTGGCATGGCGAGCAACAAGGAAGTCTAGCTTTTGGGAGTAAACTGTTTGCCTGTGACCATTCATTCTGACGGGGTAATGAGTTGAAGGTAAGACCGATGTAGGAATTTTGGCGGTGGAGGAAGGTGAGCTGGTATTTGATGTGGGTTGTATTACTAGTGGCATGCATGGCCTATGGTTATGTAGGTTTCACCAGTAGTTGGGTTGCAATAGGTTGTGGTAGGTGGATGCATATTGCATGTTTTGCATCATAGCCTGTTACAGGGAAAGGATCCGAATGATGGTTAAGGAGCATCAGAGGGTTCATATTTGTGTACAAGTATATTTTTTAGGTTAGGTAGTCTGCTGAAGTTAACATTTGGTGCATTTCAGGAAAGGATCTGGGGAAGTCATAGCCAAAATGAAGCATTTGTTTCAGCGATTCTAAGCCAGGGAAAAACTGGGTGACAAAAACAGGGTTCCAGTTGGTTTTGGGGTGGTGGACAGTTCTTGATATCTGTTTTTGGACTAATTCTGGAGGATAGTTGCAGTTTATGAGTGCCTGAGTCAGGTTGGAGTAAAGAGTACAGGATTCCTGGTCAGAGCAGATGTGTCTGCCTCGGTTAGCTAGGCTATATGGGATATTATGTTTTGTGTGATATGGATGGCAGCTATCGAAATGGAGATATTGTTATAGGTTAGTGGGCTTGATGTGGACAGAGGTGTATTTGTGACCATATGTTCATATCCAGGAAAGTGATGTAGATTTGGTAGTAGGACCAGGTGAAGTTTAGGGAGGGGATGATGTTATTTAGGGAGTTCAAGAACTCAAGAAGGAGGTTTTCACCAAGGGTCCAGATCATAAATATGTCATCTATATACCTGAACCACATGGTGAATTGTAGGTTGACCTTTTGAAGAAAACATTTTAGTTTTCCCAGAAATAGGTTGGCAAACCTGCGACTGGAAGGAAAATTTTTTTTGGTATGAATGAGCTGAGACAAGTGAGGAAATGAGTGATAGGGAAGGTGTGTGGGGGTGACTGTCAAGGTAATGTTATATGGCACTGAGGCCCTGGCCATGGGGGATGTTGGTGTAGAGTGAGGTTACATCGATGGTGACCAGGAAGCAACCTATTGGTAGGCATGCTCTAAAAAGTGGGTGGTGTCTCTGACATAAGATTGAAGGGCCTGAATGAAAGTTTGTATTTTTTTTAACTGCTTAACGTCTCCTAACAGTGAGATCTTTAGAGGTGGAAAAGGATGGGGGGCAAGGAATGGGAAGGAATTCGGCCATGGCCTTTTGAAGGAAGCATCCCGGCATTTACCTGGAGTGATGTGAGAAAACCTTGGAAAACCCAAATCTGGATGGCCAGACAGGGGTTTGAACCGCTGTCCTCCCAAATGCGAGGCCAGAACGCTAACCGTTACACCACCATTCTCGGTGAAAGGTTGTAGGTTCTGATCAACGAATGCAGAAATGTGTTTTGTGGGAGACCCGAAGGCAGCAACTATGGGGTGATTGGGATTTCCCACCTTATGTATCTTCAGCAGAAGATACAGGGTGGGGATCAGGGAGGTTTGATGGGTCAGAAGGCAAAGTTATATTATATTTTATAGTCCTAGTGTCAGACAGTTTAATTTTACTATTAATAGATATAGTGTTGAAACGTCTTACTAAGGTTCATTTAGTTGCTAGTAACATTATGTACTTTTCTCTCTTTCTTTATTAAGATAGAGCTTATTTTATTGTTTTTTTTCTCCAAATTTCATTGGTTGCTTTATTCACATTATCAACTGACATCATCAACAATGTATGTAAAATTTCTTCTCTTAAATAATTTTCTCCGTATATAAATACTATATCATAGTGATTGTATTTATTAAACATTTGGATAGGGGAATTACCACCACTTATCAAAGTTGAAAATTGCTGCGACAATGTAACACAGAAAAACACGTACACATATAAAGCATTGACTTTTTTGGGCTCATATCCCTTCAACTATAGATGTGAGGAAGCTGTCTAATGGAGGTTTGAATTTAACTGAAGGTGCAGACTGTTGGCTGGTTGCTTGTGGTGGTGTAACATCAGTATGGTGGGAAGTATGAATGGATGTTGAAAGGCGTAAAAATATTCATAGGGACTAATCTAGTACCGTACATGTGGAGAAGTTGGCTGAAAATATTAAGTGGAAAAATTTTCTTTTATATAATTATAAAACATATATAAATAGAAATATTACACACTAGTCAAAGATTGGATCTGGTAAGTGGTGTTCTGTGGGAATAGACAGAAGGGGTGGGGAGTCAGTTGAAAACAAGGACGATTACTCGATGTTATCTGAAATTAAGATCTGTTACATGTCTGGTTCCCAATTTATTTATTTTTAGAAGTAGTGTACCTGTTACCTACCCTCCGCATTATTTTAATATATGTGTCCTTCAGCACAAAATAAACTTTGCAAATTTAAAATAAATTTCTTAAGGCCTTGCTCCTTTATGGCACCTCCACTTTCTTAAAATTCATACATCCAGCACTTTTTGCTAAACCTGCACCCAAATCTATATGCCTTACCTGTGGTTCAGAACTCCCAACAGTTTACTATTTCATTAGACTTCATGTTTGTTCCAGTATATTAAAATAACTTCATGTGAGACAACATTCCAAAACCTCTACAGTACTACAAGGGTGTCAGTTTGATGCCAAAGAAGGTAACAGGTATTGGCAGATTAACAAAGTGCCCAGCTACCTACATTCAATTCCTTTTACAAATTAACTCTAGTGTCCTCTCTTAAATGAATCCATATTTATCCTCTGATTTTATTATGCTATCTCATTTCCTCTTATCCAAGGCAGTGAAGGACAGCACTGTGGTTGAATAATTACTAAAAACGTTGAAAGAATTTAAAGTTGAAATTTGAAGAGGTTCAAATGTAGGTGGGTGCAGGAAAAGTTGACGATGGGTGCTTAGGGAAAATTGCCACCAGAGCATGTGTTCCATTGCTATATAATTAAATTAAATTAAAAGTACTAAAAATAACATGAGTTATATGAGTTTCCACTGTTTCTCCTCCAACCCAAACCTCATCACTAGAATCATTGTATCACCTCCAGTTACCTGCAACACATAATCTTCAAGATTCTTCCACACATCTCCATGTCTTTTACAAGAATTTATACCTATAACTATCAATGTGATAATATTTAGTCAACAGAGACATATTTTCTGTTTAGCAGTGTTACATTACCTACAGTGGTAACTAGTATTTCAACTTTCTACCTCTACAGTTACACTAAGAAATTACATGAATAATTTATATCTATAATTTTAGTTATTGTCAAACGTACTGACTCCATCCAGTCAAAAAGGAAAGTGAGCTCATTGTCAGATCGTAGCGATACATCAGAACAGGGAGCAGCTGGTGAAGTCAGTGGTGAGGAGTCCCCAGGGATACTGAGTGATGATCAACCCCCAGAGAGTCCAAGTGACAGTAATGATACTGATGATACTAGCAAAAACCTCCCTTGGATGAAGGTAAGCTTGTTAATCATTGTTTTATATTGCGATGACTTAATAGTTGTTATGTTATAGCATAGAATATTATTCTTAAGAAAGCATTGTAATAGCTACTGTTTCAGTGCATGAGTAGTGATGTTTAAGTATGCCATTCATGAGCGCCCAGGTTTGAATTTCAGATAGCTTATTATTTTTAAACTTCCAATTGGTACACAACTGCAGCAAATGAATGTAAGGAAACAAGGAGTGGGAGGAAACTTTTATTATAGGTCACAAGGACAGTTATACTCACCATGGACTCCATCTGAATTTCAGAGGTAAAACGAAGCTTTCACTTCTTATTGCTGATGAGATCAGAGGATACCAGATGAGTGAAAGAGGTATTCCTGTTATAAGTGGTGTTAAGTCATGGCCTTTTTTAGGGTAAATAAAATAAATGTATTAAGATGTCTAAAAGAAATTAATGTCTTTCCTGATCAAAACGTATTGAAAATCCATTTGACATTCCCAGTATGTTCTAATAAAGTAAACAATTGAAATTCATTGAATCGAAGTGTTCAGACCACTATTCTCCATCAAAATATAAGGGATATATTTAGTAAAACTGATGACATTATCTTATGCCTAGAAGAGATTAAAAAATCCAGAAATTTCAATGTAGATGTTTTGTGCATATCTGAACATCATTTGTCTGACACAGGAATATCTCAGCTGTCCATCCCAAATTATAAACTATATTCTCATTTCTGTAGATGTAAATTGGAGAAAGGGGGAGTTGCCATTTTTGTTAAAAATAAAATTCAATGCAACAGTGTAGGTATAAGTAAGTATTGTATAGAACAACACTTTGAATGCTGTGTTACTAAACTAGAATATGGTAAGGAAGAGCTCATAGTAATAGCAATTTACAGGGCCCCCTCAGGAAATTTTAGACTGTTTTTATATCATTTAGTGTCTTTGCTACTACGTTTTAAAAATAATAAACAAATAGTTTTATGTGGAGATTTTAATGTTGAATTTCTCAATCACAGCAATGAGAGGCTATATATGCAAACCTTGATGTTGTCTTTTAACTTAACGGCACTTGTCAATTTCCTCAGTACAATAATTATAACATACTTCCATTAATAAATGGTATCTCATATCAAGATTGCCAGCTGTCATGTATCAAGTCTACTCTTAAACAGATAAAGAAAAGTTGTGTATATAGAAGAAATATTAATGAAAACAATATAAAACATTTCATATTCCTTAAATAATTAAGAATGGTCAGAAGTGTAAAATGCACAGGGTGTTAATGAAAAATTTGAGACCTTTCTCAATATATTTCTAACACTTTTCGAAGGAAGTTTCAAAAAAAGTAAAGTTGTCAATGCTCCAAACAATGAACTGGGTAAGGGATGGATAACAAAGGGTATTAGAGTATCTTGTAAAACAAAAAGGAACCTGTACTTAAAGGTAAGAGAATCAGATAACTATACACTGAAAGCTCATTATAAACTTTATTCTAAAATACTTAGAAATGTAATAATAAGATAGGATAGGGAAAAAAACAGTTACCCGTCACTTACCACAGATGAAGGCAGGAGGGCGAAACACGTAAATCACAAATACAAAAGAATTACACAATATTTCGACTTTTTAGTCTTACTCATGTAGGAGGCGAGACATATGGCAGGGGGAAAGATGTGGTCACATCCGAGCCTGCCACATGAATGAAGCACAGGCGGAAAATGCGTGGTAGTGGAAGAATTGCCGGGAGGGGGGGAGGGGGGGAATAGGCTTGACCAGCGATAAAAGTGAAACAAATAAATATAATGTCTGTGTAGCTTAGTTCAGAAAGTTATAATTGAAAATAAAGGGAGATAGAAGAATTTAATATATATATATATACATATACAAAAAATAAAAAATAAAATAAATAAATAAAGAAGAAAAAAAATATAAGAAAAAATATATATATATATATATAAATAACCGACTGTAAAATGAAATGAGAGATGGCAAGTGACA
Source organism: Vandiemenella viatica (assembly GCA_031002005.1). Taxonomy (NCBI): domain Eukaryota; kingdom Metazoa; phylum Arthropoda; class Insecta; order Orthoptera; family Morabidae; genus Vandiemenella; species Vandiemenella viatica. Next base: position 130,258,596 of record CM061919.1, read on the forward strand.
GGTTTAACGTAGGTTTAGGCCAGGGGTGTGTCTGGTGTCAAGGATATGTTGATAGGCTAGTTCCCATCTGCGGAGTTCTGAAGGGGTGGTGGTATTTGGAAAAACTCTAATAGCTCTGACTGTGAAACAGGTGTTGAGGTTGTTTGAATTATGGAAGTTCGCATGAATTGCCACGGGATGGTCTGGGTTGGAAGTATAAACTGTTTGCCTGTGGCCATTCATTCTGTAGGAAAGTTGTTGAGTGGTGAGACCAATGTAAGAGGCAGTGCAGTGGATGCAGGTGAGTTGGTAAATAAGGTGAGTGGTAGCACATGTGGCATGTCCAATTATTGGGAAAGATTCGCCTGTGACAGGATTAGAGTAAGTAGTGGTGGCAGGGTGCATGCTGCAAGTTTTACAGCGGGGTCTGTTACACGGGAAAGATCCCTGTGGAGGTCTAGGGGAGTCGGCAGGTAAATACTTGTGGACCAAGATGTTGTACAGATTGGGCGGTCTGCTGAAGCAAGTGCGGGGAGCAGTGGGTAGGATTTTGGGAAGGAGGAGACGCATTTCAGGGAAGGAACGTAAGAAATCATGCCCACGGCGGAGTATCTGGTTGACAGATTCCAGGCCAGGAAAGAACTGGGTGACAAGTGTTGGACCACGGTCAGCTTTAGGAGGTGCAGAACGAGGATTGTGGGTGATGGCACGGGAAATTTGTTTTTCCACCAGATCATGGGGGTATTGGCGGGAAACAAGGGCTTGGGATAGTTTTTGGGAGTAACTGGAGATTGATTCATGATCAGAACAGATGCGTCTGCCACGGATTGCAAGGCTGTATGGGAGGGAACGTTTAATGTGGAAGGGGTGACAACTGTCAAAGTGTAGGTATTGTTGTAAATTGGTCGGTTTAATGTGTACTGAGGTATGGAGGGTCCCCTGTCGTAGGGTGATATCTACGTCAAGGAAGGTGATACAGGTGTGGGAATATGACCATGTGAAATTGATGGAGTGATTATCATTTAGTGAGTTGAGGAAGTCTAGGAGGTGGTCCTCCCCGTGGGTCCAGATCATAAATATATCATCTATGTATCTGAACCACACGAGGGGACTGAGGGGGGAATTCTTCAGAAAAATATTTTCCAGACGGCCCAGGAAAAGGTTAGCATAGGACGGGGCCATGCGGGTACCCATGGCAGTGCCGCGTATCTGGTGGTAAATCTGGGAGTTGAAGGAGAAATAGTTTTTGGAGAGGATAAAGTTGGCAAGGGATATGAGAAAGGATGTTCTGGGAAGACTGTTTGGAGGGCGCATATCCAAGAAGTGCTGAAGGGAACTGAGGCCTTCAAGGTGGGGAATATTGGTGTACAAGGAGGTTACGTCAATTGAAACAAGGAGGGAGTCTGGTGGTAGAGGACTGGGGACTTTTGACAGACGTTCCAAAAAATGTGGTGTGTCTTTGATGTAAGATGGAAGGTTCTGCACAAAAGGTTGGAGGTGTTGATCCACCAAGGCTGAAATTCGTTCAGTGGGGGAACCATAGGCCGCAACTATAGGTCGTCCCGGATTGCCAGCCTTGTGTATCTTGGGGAGAAGGTACAAAGTAGGTGTGCGGGGATTTTGAGGGGTGAGAAGGGATAAGGATTGTGAAGAAAGACCTTGTAAGGGGCCTAGGAGGTCCAGGAAGGAGCGAATTTCGAGGCAGATGGAAGAGGTGGGATCTGTGGCATGTGGACGATAGGTGTTGGTATCAGAGAGCTGTTTAAGGGCCTCCGCATCGTAGTCACTGCGGTCCATGACCACGGTGGTGGAGCCCTTGTCTGCTGGAAGGATAATGATATTTTTGTTATTGGACAGTTCTCTCATGGCCCGGATTTCAGTAGGGTTGAGGTTATTGGAGTTGGGAATAGAGTGAGGAAAGATTTTGAGGATAAGGTCGATGTGAGGAAGTCTTGGAACAGGAGGAGGGGATGATTTTGGGGAAGTGGAGGAGGGTCAAGTTGGGATGGTGGTTTGAACTGCTCTAAGCTGGACTCAATCTCACCTCGGCGGCTGTCACTCTCCGTTGTGGTAGCAAAGTGATACCGCCAGCGGAGTGTGCGGCAGAAAGCAAGCGAGTCCCGGACCAGAGCAGCATGGTCGAACTTAGGAATAGGCGAGAAGGAAAGTCCCTTGGAGAGGATAGAGAGTTGTGGTTCAGACAAGGACGTGGACGAGAGGTTGACCACTGACCGTTGTGGTGTGTCTACAGGTCGGGCAGTGGCACGAGGGATGGGTGGTAATGGAGGTGGGTGTGGCATATTAAAATTGTGGGCAAGACATGGGACTTTGGCAACCAGGGGAGGAGGTGGTGTGTGCTGCCTATGTGGAGGATGTTGGTAAGGAAGAGACAGGCCTAAACAAGGTAGCTTTTCAATAGATTTGATAGCTTTAGCAGATGTTTTTGTGCACATTTCTGTTGCAACTGTCTGCACTCTGTGAGAATTTGTTTAAGATGTTGAGTTGGGGAGGGATGCATTAGACAAAGAATCTTGTGGAAAGACGAAAGTTGAATCGAATGTTGCTGGGCTTTTAGTAGATATTGCTGGAGAAAAATATGGTGAGAGTAAGCGATTGTGTGAAACGAAAAGCATGGAGAGTTTGGTGGAGTTGTGGGTGGCAACAGGAGACTGGTAGTTTTATTGTCAGGCCATTGGGGGTATGTTGAAAGAGAGGCATGATTGAAGGAAAAGTATATGGGAGTGGAGTCTAGTGAGGTGGATGGCATGAAAACGGAATTGTTTCAAGTAATGGTAAATTGGAGACATGATTTTAGAGAAGTTTATGGAAAGAACAACAGCACACCACCAGTTAGGAAGATAATGGTCAGTAGGTCAGAGAACCACAATGAAGAGGGTGATAAATAAAAATAAAAATAAATATAAAAATGAGGGAGAGGAATATTTGGAAATTTCAATTTAAGGGGCCACAGGCGCAACAGAAAAATCAATTTTATTATTTAAGCGGTGCCAAAAATCGCCGGAAAAAAAAAAAAAAAAATTATTATAAGAAAAATTATAAAACCAGTAAACAATAAGAAATGTAGTGTTTGGTCACTACAACGACAATAAACTGAGGAGGCAGATAGTGAAAACGGTGAAAAAAAGTGTGTTTACTGAAATGCCGATAAAAAAAAAAAAAAAGAAGTGAGGTTAGTTAGAACGGCGCCGGCAGTATTGATACTAATACCGGGAAAAGCACAGAATAAGGATAAGAAAATATATATATGTGTATTGTTTAGTAGCCCAACCGGCAACAATACCCGGGAAATGAAACGGAATAAGAATTGAAGCACACGCGGTAACCGTAAGAGCGGGAAGAAAATAAATATTACGAAAAAAACGCGAAATTTTTTTTTTTACACGTGAGCAAAAGCAGTTAATGTGATACAAAAAGTTACTAATACAACGGAAATACGCATACGTTTAAAAGGCATGTGAAAGTTGTGGAAAAATGTACATTAAAAGGAAGTTCTAAGGACGGAATACGCAAATACAAGTACACAAAGAGCAAAGATGGAAATGTAATAAGAAAGGCCACGAACAGGTATATATCAGAGAAAATAGTCAATTCAGGCAAGAAGATGAAAACTATATGGAATATAATAAAAACTGAAATAGGAAAATATGTAAATCACTCTAAAGACATAAAAATAGAACAAAATGGATCTGTTCATAGTGAAGTAGGGGAAGTTTGTAAAATATTTAACAAACATTATATTTCAGTTATAGAGAAGTTAGGCATAGAAAAGCAATCCCCACATAGAGCCCTAAGGCTTCTTCAGATTGCTTTCCCAAATAGATTTGTGGAAATGCAATTGCCACCAGTAACAGTCTCAAAAATAAATAAACTCATGAAACAATTGAAACCTAAAAATTCTTCCAGCTATGACAATGTTTCAAGTAAATCATTGAAAAGATGTTCAGATTGTATCAATCATTTATTTTCCCACATTTGTAATGAATCCTTTATACATGGTGTGTTTCCAAAAAGACTAAAATATGCAGTTGTAAAAAAGGAGAAGCAACATGTGTAGATAACTATCATCTCATTTCATTACTTTCAGGTTTCTCAAAGATTTTTGAAAATTCATGTATCGTAGAGTAATAAAACATGTTACACAAAATAATATCCTCACTAAATCAAAATTTGGGTTCCAAAAATGATCATCTATAGAAATGGCTATATATTCATTTTTAAATAACATATTTGAGGAACTGAATAATAAAATGATCCCTGTGGGAATATTTTGTGATCTTGACTATGTAAATCATGAATTATTTTTAAAGAAAATGGAATACTATGGTACCGCAGGTAAATGGTTTAAATCATACATGGAAAGTCGAATGCATAAAGTTTCCATTTTTGATCCTAAAATAAGTAAAGATGCTTCATCAGACTGGGAGAAAATAAAACATGGAATTCCACAAGGTTCTGTCCTAGGACCCCTCTCTTTTTGTTGTACATGAATGACCTTCCTGGAGAATTATCTGTAGCCGCAGCCAAGTATCTGCTCCACTGAGCAGAGTTTAGTGGAGTTTTGTTGGTGGACATTTACTTCAAGATCAGTACGATTTGGTATATCTTCATTCTAGGTGTGTCATTAATTTGGCTGTTCTTCTGGTATCTGTAAGGTATGGAATCTGACGCTGCTTGTCCGCAGGAATGGTCAGCCCCTCAACCAAGTTTGTGATGATGCTCTAATTAGCTGCAAGATGTCTACTTCGACATCAGCTGCCTCAGTAGTTGGGCTATGTTACTCAACTAATCTTCACTGTGCAGCTCCTCTCAGCAGTCATGTCTGCAGCATCGTTGAATTGATAATCCTTTGCTGTTAGACCTGTCCTGAGGTTGCTAGGGTGATCTTCAACAATAGATGTCTTATGTTTCAGGTGGACTATTTGGCATGGATGATCCATTGTCCATTTGCAATGGTGCTTCTTTTTTCTGCTGAGCGATTGTTTGTGGTTGGAGGATGACACCTTTTGAAGGAAGACTGGATTTTCTTTCTAACAGGGCAGGCACTGTAACATGCGGTGTGGTCACCGCCGCAGTTAGCACAGATCAGTGTATCTTCACGTGAATGCCAGCAGATTTGGACGTGTGGCCCTCACCGCAGCGGACACATCGCACCTTAGATTTGCAGTCCTGTGCTACATGTCAAAACCCTTGGCAGCAGTAGCAGTGCGTGACTGTCTTCTTCTTTCTTGTAGCTTCCTTTGAGGCTCGGTCAGTACGGTCCTTGGATCTTTGTGTGGTTGGCGTAGGTCTTTCTGGCAATGGTTGTTTCACTGGTGGACACATTGAGAAGCAGGTTGCATCAGGGACAGGTATTGAATCCAGATGTGAGGCTATAGGTTCTTCAGGTTCTTCTGCATGTGCACTGGTGTGGTTGGGCTGCTTGCTTTCGAGACACTCCATGGTTGCCTTGAAATCCGACTGGCTGCTGCACACTAGGAGAAGTCTTGTCAGGGTGGACCGGGGTTTATCAGGGAGGGCTGCAGCTAGGCCATAGTGTTCCAGTGAAGTCACAGATGTCAGTTGGTCCAAGACTTCACGAAGAGAAGTTAGCTGACCAGTGTTCTTGGGTTGCAGCTCTTCCTCAAACCTTGGGGTGGGTGAGTTCTCTTCAGTAAAGTTCTCTTCTGAATTGGAGCTTGGTTCTTCTCTGTCTTGAGTGGGAAACAGTGTTTGATGGATGTTCGCTAGGTACTCTCCCCCATTGGAGTCTTCAGAGAAGACGCTGGAGAAGGGAACATGTTTTGACCAGTCCTTTCCATCTTCAGTGACTGGTTTGGCGTGGTGGGAGAACTTTGGATTCCACAGGATTCTGCGCAAGTTCTTAAAGTGTTGCACTGGGAGATCCCAGGCGAATATGAGGTTGCACACCCTAAGTTGGAGCTGCGCCTCCCATATTCCTTCCTTCTCTCAGTGTTACTTTTCAATCTTCGTGATTGAGACCTGGGTGGGGAGATAGTGAGCAGTGTCTTTGTTGGTGAGAAATATATGGACTGGAGATTCATCTTCAAAGTCACTATTTTCTTCAAGTATTAATCTTGGTGATGACCACGAAGTCCATGAAGAGTTCTCTAGAGAAGCCTGCGTGGGTGACTGTCAGATGTCCGCATCTTGACCTCCTGGGGTGAGTGGGGTGAGTGAGGTTACGCTATCATCTGCAGGAGAAGACAGTAGATCGCGCGGTGGAGCTGGTATGTCCTGGTGACATATGGGCGTAGTAGTCCCTCTCGGTGATTGTCACCGATGTTTTACCATGTTTCTGTTCTTGCTTCTGAAACGATCAGTGTTCCTGGCCGCAGACCTGACACCAAATCATCTGGGACAGCTTTTCGCCCAGAGTGTGGGGAAGTTCTTGCAACTTTGGTCGCATCTCCTTCCAGATCAATGAGAGGTTGTCTTTGCTTTATATGGCATTTTCGGGCTTGTCGTTCCCGATTGGTTGGCATAATTCGTTATGACTTCTGTCAGTAACGTGGTCTGCTGTTGTAGTAGCTGCATGATGATGCTTAAACTTAAGTGTTTGGAGTGAATGCAGTCCGCTTGTCGTCGATGATGGTGGGTGGCGGACTGCTTTGCCGTGGCGGTTCTCTTTGGACCGGTCTCTGTTGGCCGCTGACCGGTGTTACCGCCGCTGTTGTTGTTCTCCCCAGCGTAGGACTTCTTCATCTTGCTTCTCTGCGATGTGACCCTGCTCTCGGTGCGACTGGTAGCGGGCTGGTTCATGCCGCGGTGAGTGGCCTCGTCTTGTGAACTTGCAGCGGGCTGCGTATGGAGCCTTGGACTTTGTTTCTGCTGTAGTGTCTTGGTGCGGCGTTGCTGTTTCCAAGCCTTGCAGCCACGGTAGGAAGCAGCATGCTTAAGTCCGCAGTTGCAGCAGTCAGGATATTCTCTGTGTTTTTCGCAGTCGGCGACTCCATGATTGCCTCCGCAGCGAACACACCTGGCTGGTTCCGTGCAGTCTCTGGCATAATGCCAGAAATTCTGACATCTGAAGCATTTGTTCAGCTTGCTTGAATGTGATTTCGCTGCGAGTTGCTGCGAGGGGATGTTGGTTTTCTCTCCGTCGTTGTTGTCTTCTTTCCTATGCGAGTGGACGGAGGTTTCTTCTTCATTGGGGAGATTGATGTCGGTCGCTGCAGTCTGGGTAGAAAGATAAGCTTTCTTTGTGGCCTTCTGTGTGGAGGTGGCAGTTTCTTCACTACCAGGGGTAAGATGTAGAGCTTGATACGGAATCTCTGGAAGATCTTGATGGCTTCCGTATGGTCGCTGGGGGAGCCCAGCAGTATCTTCATTCCTTTAGGAACCGGCCAGCAGAAGAAAGGCAGCTTCATGTGACGCTGCAGGTGAGCTTGTAGCCCATAGTATCCATGGCTGTAGTAGACTTGGATGGGCGGCACTGGGCTCAACTCTGGAGGGGCTGAGTTTTCTGGGTTCCAGATTGGCGGTACTTGGAAGTTACGACCAGTTACCGGGTCGTAGCAGGAGGCCATAAATCTTCTTCTCATTAGGTCGACATATTTCTCCCAGTTGAAGTCACTGGCAAGTGGGGTCGGGAACACGAGTGCCTCCGGCCACTCAGCAACCCCTTCTGGGAGAATCTTCTCGGCGAGGTGGCTATGGTCTCGGCTAGTTAGGACCAGCTCAAAGGTAGTCGCGTCGCTGGTACGGACTTCCCAGCTAAACTGAAGGTCATTTAGAAGAACGGTGATAAAGAACTTCCATTTCTTCGGGTTGCCTCTTTCGAGGCGCCGTCTCCATATTTTCATGGACCATTCTTCAGGATTGATAGCATCAACCACACATTCAGTAGCACTGTATGGAAGCAAAGAGGCTTCTGTGTAAACGCGAGAGATTTGTGGCTCATCTTCTTCTTCGACTTGGCCTACTTGCTGTTCGACGATGTCATGGGAGAACTAGTGGTATCAGCCATGTTCTTCTGCGTTCTTGGCATCCAGTAACCTGGCCGCAGTTGTTGTTAAGAGTGTTTTATTTGCAGATGACACTAACCTGACTGTGAGAATAACACCAAAAAGTAATCTTGAATTTAATGTAAAGGAAGTACTTAGAGAAGTGGCAGATTGGTTTAAGGCAAATTCATTAAAATTAAATTTTGAAAAACATTATATTAGGTTTAAAACAAAAAATTATGCACATCCAGATTTACAAGTAAGCTATAATAATAACTCAATATTAAAAACAAAGAGTATAAAGTTCCTTGGTATTAAAATAGATGAGAAACTCTGTCGGTATGAACATATCACTTCATTACTGAAGTGCCACCTTTGCAATACGAACGCTTTCTCCAACAGCAGATCTAGAATTAACGAAACAGGTGTACTCCTCATATTTTCATTCAGTGATGTCATATGGCATAATCTTTTGGGGAAACTCTTCACGAAGTAAAAATTTTTCATAGCACAGAAAAGAGCTATTAGGATGTTGTACAGGTGCTTGTCATAGATCATTTTAACCTGTTTACTTCTAATTCACAGGTACACAATTTTAATACAAGAAACAGAAATAACTTTTTTTTTTTTTTTTTTTTTTTTTAATTTAATTTAATTGCAATGGAGCACAGGCTCCGGTGGCAATTTCCCTACACAGCTATCTTCCCCCTATCCTGCACCCACCAACATTTGCCCTCTACAAATTTTATCTTTAAATTCCTTCAAAGTTTTCGGTAAATTATTCATCGTTTCTCTTGGTAACTCATTCCAATCCCTGACACCCTTACCTAAAAAAGAAAATCTTCCCACACCCTTGTGCCTGAAATCGAGTGCCAGCTTGTGGTCATGGTCATCTTTTCCCTTCCATGCACTACTTTTCATACCTATTGCAATATCTTTCCATGCCTCATCACCAGTATATGCCCTGTACACTCCCATGACTTGCACAAAACAAAAACATCTCCATCATTAGTACAAAGAGGAGTTAATTATTCTGATATGCATCTGTTTAATAACTTCCCAAGAGTATAAAACAGTTTGCAGAAATTAAAGATATATTTTAAGAAAAACTGAGAGATTATCTTATTGGCAACTTCTTCTACTCCATTCAAGAATTTGAACAAAATAATCAATTGTATTCAATATGACTTTTGAAAAATTCAGTTGTAACAATTAATGATTATTGTTATACTCTTTATTTGTCCTTGTAACATATAATTGTTTTTACTATGATTGTGACTCATATGTATGTATGTGTATTAACCATGACATGTTTCACATCCCAGAGGTCCTTCTTCAGCAGGGATCCATGAAACAAGATTGATAAATAAAAATAAATAATAAAAAAAAACGATTTTTCTGTGTCTTTTCAGCATTACTCTTTTAGCCTCTAACATTATATTCTCAATTAGAATTTTGAATTTTATTGTTGCACAAATTATTTACCCCAACTTACAATGGCTGATGTGTAAATCCCTATAATTTGTGTCAAATTCTTCTTATCTTGAACTCTTCTTTTATTTAATCTTCTACTGTTGACTGATATTTAACACTTGACATGAGTGCTGAGGTGAGTTCGCAGTGGTTTGATGAATACTTCACTGGAAGAAAATATTACGTTTACGTAAAGTCTTATTAAGAATTAGGGTGTGACTATCCCCATTAATATTCAACTTGTATGTAGAAGAAGCACTGAAGAAAGTCAAAGAAAAATTTCCATGTTGCATAAGTTTTCAGGGAGAAAAAATCAGTATGCTACGATTTGCTGACGACATTGTCTTGTTAGCAGAGAGGGCTGAGGATATTGAGAAGTTACTGAATGGCATGAACAAAATACTGAAGGAAGATTTTGGACTGAATACAAATCAAAGCAAGACAAAAGTGATGAAATGTAGCAGAAATTATACCAATACTAGCAGATTAAATATAAAAATAGGATCGGATGCAATAGGAGAAGTATGAAAGTTCTGTTACTTGGGAAGTCAAATTACAACCGATGGCCGAAGCAGGAATGATGTTAAAAGCAGAATAGCACTAGCAGAAAGAGCCTTCATGAAAAAGAGAAACCTTTTAGTTTCAAATATTGATCTAGGAATTAGAAAGAACTTTTTCAAACTCTATGTGTGGAGCACAGCACTTTATGGTAGCGAAACATGGACTTTAGGAATACCGGAAAGAAAGAAACTTGAAGCATTTGAAATGTGGTGCTACAGAAGAATGCTGAAAATTAGATGGACAGATAAAGTAAGAAATGAACGAGTTTTGGAAATGATGGGTGAGTAAAGATGTTTATGGAAGAAGCTTACAGGAAGAAGAGACAGGCTGGTAGGTCATATTTTGAGACATGCTGATTGGTTAATTTGTTAGTGGAAGGAACATTCGAAGGTAAGAACTGTAGAGGAGGACAGAGATTAGAATATATGAAGCAGATAATTGAGGAAGTGGGTTGTAAGGGCTATGTAGAAATGAAGAGGTTAGCACAGGACAGGAAGGGATGGAGGATTGCATCAAACCAATCGAAAGACTGACGACACCAAAAAAAAAAAATGAATTAGGTAATCTGCAATTACAACCGGAGTACTATTGTGAACTTAAAGTGCAAATATCAAGCATGTTATTCGATTTCTTGACTGTAGTCCAAGAGTGGTGGCTGAGCGGTAACATTCTTGCCTGACATTCGGGAGAAATGCCAGGTCTATATCCCCGTCTAGGCATCCAGATTTGGGTTTTTCGTGGTTTCTCCATATAATTCCAGGTGAATGTCAGGATCCTTCCTTCAAAAGCCAGTGGCCGAATTCCTACACATTCTTTTTCCTCAGTTCTTTCTCATCTCTAATAACCTTGACGTCAATGTGGTGTAAAGCCATAAGCCAAAAAAAAAAAAAAAAATCCTGACTAGTGAATGTTGCAGATTAGAATTGTGGGTCTGAGGTGGATATTGATGGTAGTGACATAGGGTAAGTGTAGATCTGAGCCAGAGTAGTGACCTGTTCTGTAGACCTCATGCGAGTGACAGAGAATAAATGCATTTGACCTTCCAGCTCGAATTTGCTGAATTGGCTTCACATGTTATTTTTCCACTGCAGTAAGCTATGAATTGTAATTCTACGTAAACTTATAATTGCTCACTACTGATATGAAAGAATCAAATGAAATGTGTATAAAAAATTAATAAAACTTAAGCACAAAAAGTGTCTTATACAATGAGTTTGTATAATCCTTTAGATGATGCAAGTTATCATATAAAACAGAATAATATGTTCTTTACGCTCTCACAGACTGCATAGTACTTCTTGAAGTCTTTGAATTTAATGTTCATCATAGATTATAACACAGTTAATTATCGATACACAAAATAAATATTCAAATCTTCTGCTCAAGTTGGCCTTCTCCTATCGGAAGTTGGCTCTGGGCGTGAAACTGCAGCATTGAAAGCCTCTTCTGACCTACAGTTGCACCATCTATGAATGTCCTTCAGCCACGAATTCCTTCTCCTTCCAACTGATCTTTTTCCCCTGTATCTGTCCTTCAATGATAGGTTGCAGTGATTGGTACCTCTCATCTCTCATAATGTGTCGTAGATATTGCGTTTTCCTTTGCTTTATAGTGAACAGCAATTCTTTTTGTTCTCCATCCGATGAAGTACTTCTTCGTTTGAGATTTTCAGCACCCAAGAGACGACGATACAAATACGTCTCAAAAGCTTCAATTCTTTTCTCTAGATTTGGTCTAAGGTCCAGCTTTCACACCCATAAAGAAAAATGGAGAACATGTAGCAGTGAATCATTCACATTCTCAATTGCAGACTGAGATCCGATCTTATGAATTTTTTTTCGTGCTAACAAATTGTCTCCTGGCCTGATCTATTCTTGATTTGATTTCTTTCTTGCAATCACACTGCTCATCCATTGCAATGCCTACGTATTTGAAGTAGATACTTGCTTGATCTTGTTGCCTTTTATTGATAGAGTTACCTGGATTTTTCTCTTAGAGAAGTCTACAACCTTGGTCTTGGAAGGGTTGACAAACAGACCAAACTCTTCACTGTGCTGGACTAAATTGTTTATTATGCGTTGGAGTGGAGATAGATCAGTATCTATGACAACAGTGTCATCTGCGTACCTGATATTGTTGATCACTTTTCCATTTAAAATGATACCACTTTTTTCATTCTGCAACACTTCCCTGAATCCCTGGATATTACTTCAGAATAAATGTTGTACAAGAGAAGTGATTGTACATAGTCCTGGCGAACACCTTTCCTGATTCCAGTCACTTCTGATGTTCCTTGGCCAGTTTTGACATCTGAGGTCTGATTCCAATACACCATGCTGCTAGTTGATACCAAAATCTTTATTATATTTTCATGTCTCACGCAGTCAAAGGCTTTTTTTATAGTTGATGAAACAGGCATACACATCAACATTCATGTCTCTGCACCTCTGCACCTATACATTTAAGGAAAAGTGTGCTTCATGTGTACCAAGCCCATTTGGGAAGCCAAAGTGGGTCTTATCCATATGAGGATTCACACTTCTTGTGGTGTTTATGATTGGCAGAAATATTATCAGTACTATTGTAAATAAAAACACCGTCTATTAGCAACTGGTTTTATTGATGTAAGCTCAGACGCGTTTTGCCCTTGTGGAATGGGGCATCGTCAGTGAGACTTATGGTTGAGGCAGTTACCTGGTGGTCAGTACATGTCAGTACATGTGACATGAGACTGATCATGCAATAGTCATCACATTGTGAGGAGTTGGTCTTCTTCAGCAGTGGTATATGAAAGTTGATCTCAGCCAGTCATAAGGTATCTTTCCTGATGCATAAATAACATTCAACAATTATGTTAGGAGCCTGAGACCATTCAAATCCTGCTCAGCTACAACTTAAATAACTTCAGAGCAAACTCTATCAGGACCTTGGTTTTACAATTCTTCTGAAGTTTAATGGCATGTACTACTTCACCCTTTATGATTTCTGGACTGACTTCATTGATTCTTTCATCTGGTGGAAAGGATCATTTCTGTCATCTTTAAAAATAATTTCAATATATTCTTTCTGCCTTTTAAGTTTTCCTTCAACTCCCAGGATAATTTCATTGTTTGCATTCCTCAGTATTTGTTCGTGCCAATTCAATTGAGACTACTAAATCATAAACTGTCAGTGTATATAGATTCTCAAGGCACTGCCACTAGTTAACAGACCATTCCAGTTATAATTCTGTGTTATCTTCATGTCCAAACAATGTGAAAAGCATCTTGCGCTTTAGGTGCCATATATTTATTCCTGAAGTAATTAATTTATGCAAGTATGATGTTTAAGCAAAATTTCCTCTGTAGCACTGTATACCTCAGCAACCAAGAAAGTATTGTTGATTAACAACATTCTTTAATAGTTGAAGGGAGGAGAACAGCAGTAACAATTCTCTGGCCTCACATTCGGTAGGACACCGGTTTGAATCCCAGTCCAAGCATCCAGATTTGGGTTTTACATGGTTTCCCCAAATCACTCCAGGTGAATGCCAGGATGCTTCCTTCAAAGGCCATGGCCGAATTCCCTACCAATCCTTGTCCTCAGTCCCATCCTGCCTCTAATGACCTCGACATTGACAAGGCATAAAGCTGGAACAAAAAAAAAAAAAAAAAAAAAAAGGAAGCAGTAACAAAACACACTCCACAAAATAAAGGGTGTCAGTTTGTTGACTAGTTCTCGAGGTTAATTTTGGTATATAATGACTTGTGTCAGTTTGTTAGATTAAAGAGCAATGTATTCTTGGATCAGATGAATCTGCCTCTGATGGCTAAGCTGTAAGGAAGGGAACACTTTTTGTGATGTAGATGGCAGCTAGAAAAGTGTAGATATTGTTATAGGTTTGTGGTTTCAATACAATACAATTCGTTCATTTTCCATTGATCCCAATATAAGAGACTGGCTCTGTAAGATGTGGAAAGTTGTCAATTTACAGATAAACAGTTGCATAACAAAATAATAAGTACACCAGTAGATGTACAGTCATAGCATACATGGTACATTAAACAATTTCATAACAAAATAATATATACACCAGAAGATGTACAGTCATAGCATACATGGTAAATTAATTATGTAAACTACATTTACACAAGCTACTGGCAGTTATTTTTTAGATACCTTAGAAATAAATTCTTCGACAGAGTAGAAGGAGTTGTCAATTAAAAATTCTTTCTATTTTTTCCTGAATTTATTCTTATCATCTGCTAGACATTTAATATGTGTTGGGAGCTTATTGAAGATATGTATCCATTAATATCGGACTCCTTTTTGAACAAATGACAATGACTTGTAATCCTTGTGAAGATCATTTTTACTTCTAGTGCCATAATTGTGTATTTTACTATTTGTTTCAAACAATGTATAATTTGTGATTACAAAGGACATTAATATGTATATATACTCAGACGCTAATGTTAAAATCCCTAACTTCTTGAACAGCTCTCTACATGAAGTTCTATTGGTAACCTCACACATAATTCTTATTACACGCTTTTGGGCTCTGAACACTTTGTCTCTATCGGTATAATTGCCCCAGAATATTATTCCATATGAAAATAAGGAGTGAAAATAAGCAAAATAAATTAGCTGCCTCTTACGGAGATCACCTATAGCTGAAATTGTACGAATTGCAAATGTGGCTGCACCCAATCGCTTTAATAAGTCAGAAATATGTACTTTCCAATTTAAATTGTGATCAATATACAAACCTAGAAATTTCACACTCTCTACTTCTTTAATAGACTGGCCTGCAAATTTTATGTCTATATCTGGTGTTAATCCGTGTGATGTACTGAATTGCATATACTGAGTTTTATCAAAGTTTAAAGACAAGCCATTAGCTGTAAACCATTTATTAATCAGTTAAAAGACATAATATGAAATATATTCTGTAGATAAATCTGGAGTATTTTTAATTCCTATGTTTGTGTCATCTGCAAAATGAACAAATTTTGAATTTTTACATGAAACACAGGGTACATCATTTATATATATTAAAAACAAAAGTGGCCCCAATATAGAACCCTGAGGTACTCCACATCTGATTAATTTCTACTCAGAAAACAGTGGACCCCTTAAGGCAACCTTAAAATTCTCCATTGATACTTTCTGTTTCCTGTTTAGAAGGTAAGAACTAAACCATTTACCATAATACTTTAGTTTCTGTATTAGAATTTTATGATCTACACAGTCAAATGCCTTAGATAAGTCACAAAAAATTCCCACAGGAATTAATTTATCATTTATTCCTTCTAAAATATTGTCAGTGAATGCAAATATAGCTTGTTCTTTTGAAAACCAAATTTTGATTTAGTTAGAATATTATTATTTTTAAGGTGTTCATAAACTCTATTGTACATTGCTTTCCTACATTGCTATTAGTAATGAAATTTTTTGGTAATTCGATACAGCTGACTTATTTCCCTTTTTATAGAGTGGTTTAACTACAGCATGCTTAAGCCTTTCTGGAATAGTACCCTCAAGTAAAGATATATGAAACAGATAACTTAGTAGGCTATATTACTTAATTCTGTGGAGCACAATTTAATTAATCTGCTGGAAATCCCATCATAACCACTTGAGTATTTGCTCTTAAGGGATCTGGTAATTTTTCTTATTTCTTCTGGAGTAGCTAATTTTACAGACATAGAGTTAAATTTTTCTTGGAAACCTGTTCATGTGGAAGGAGGTGTGTAAGTGGGCATTATGTACAATGATGTCAAAGAAGGCGATGTGGGTATGGAAGTAAGATTATGTGAATTTTAGGAAGTCGACATTGTTCAGATAGGTTTGGAACTCAAGGAGGAGGTTATAACTTTAGGTCAGATCATGAAAATGTCATCTATGTGTTTGAAACACTCAGTAATATCTCTTTTTTTAAAAAATTCTTCCAATCTGCCTTGGAAAAGATTTGCCTAGCAGGTTGCCATGCCAGTGCCATCAGCAGTGCTTCATACATGATGGCATATGATCAGCAGTAGATCAAGTATGCTTTTATTCAGACGCCATCAACACCTCAAACTGAGCAATATGAACCACCAAAAAACTATTGCTTTCCTCAAATATACCGTGAACATTTCAGAAAAAATAGGTAGGCTCCTAGTGTGGCATGAGATAAAAGGTATCTTCCAACCTCTCATCAAAATACATGATATGTTGCGTCTAGCAAAAGATGACTTAGGATTAATTTCATACTGAGTGAATGTCACAAAGTCTATACCAGTCAGTCCATCAGAATGACTGAGGAGCACCTTACTGAACATAAATGATACTTGACGCTAATGCCATTGGAAAAGTCTGTGATAGCTAAACACGCCTTCGATAAAGAGGATAGGATAGAGTTCAATGCAAGTCCTCCAGCGCTTTCAAAGTGCATAAATTCCTTTAGAAAAAAATTCTTTTGGTAGTCCACGCAACCACTCATGCACCGCATGGTGTACCTCTTCATCAGAACGGAACTTCTTTCCTCCCATTGCTTCTTTGAGTGGTCCAAACATATGGAAATCACTTGGGGCAAGGTCTGGTGAGTATGGTGGATGAGCAAGACACTCAAAATGCAGGTCTGTGATTGTTTCAACAGTTGTATGCATTGTCATGTTGCAAAAGGACACCTGATGATAGCAATCCACATCGCTTTGATTTGATTGCAGGCCAAAGATGATTTTTTAGGAGAGCGGTTTTATGATGCGCTGGTGACAGTGGTCCCTCTAGGCATGTAATGCTCCAAAGTGACGCCTTTTTCGTCCCAAAAGAGAGTCAGCATAACCTTCCCTGCTAATGATTCTGTTCGAAACTTCTTTGGTTTTGGTGATGAGGAATGGCGCCATTCCTTGCTTGCTCTCTTCGTTTCTGGTTTGTGGAAGCGAACCCAGGTTTCGTCCTCACTAACGATTCTTGCAAGGAAGCCATCACCTTCTCGTTCAAAGTGTGGAAGAAGTTCTTCACAAGCATCAACACGTCGTTCTCTCATTTCAGGAGTCAGCTGTCGTGGCACCCATCTTGCAGAACTGTAGCACATTGTGCACAATGTGGTGTGCTGAACCATGACTAATCTTTAAACATGTTGCAGTGTCATTCAGTGTCACTCAGCGGTTTTCCATCACTATGGCTTCAACTGCTGCAATGTTCTGTGGAGTCACAACTCGTTGAGCCTTACCTGGATGAGGAGCATCTTGCACTGAAGTCACACCATTTGTGAACTTCCTACTCCATTCGTAGACTTGCTGCTGTGACAAACATGCATCACCGTACTGAACCTTCATTCTTTGATGAATTTCAATAGGTTTCTCACCTTCACTACTCAAAAACCGAATAACAGAACGCTGTTCTTCCCTGGTGCAAGTCTCAAGTGTGGCAGCCATCCTTATATTTGTGCATCTGTACTATGCTGCCACCTACAGGCCATTTTGCATGCACGAAATTTCGATTTTTTTATTACAAATTTAAGGTTTACATTTGACTCAACCTCGTAGAACTGTTCTACATCTACATATATACTCTGCAAATCACAAAACCGTGGGTGGCAGAGGGTGCTCAGCACCAAACCTAATCTCTTTGTTATGCATTCCAATCCCTAATGGTACGAGGAAAAAAAGAATTCATATAAGAATCAGTGCGGCACCTTATTTCTCTAATTTTATCTTTCCTGTCATTCCGACGCAAATAGGTTGGTGGACGAAGTATTTCACTACACTCGTAAGTGAAAGTGGGAGTACTCATGTTTACCAATAAGTTTATACGAAACGTGTGTCGTGTATCTACCAGAGACTCCCAGCCTAGTTTAAGGACTGTAGCAAGCGGTCACAAATCGAGCGACTCTTCTCTGTGCTTTCTTTGTACTATCAATCAGCCCCTTACGAAATGGATCCCAAATGGCACAACAATAGTCCAAATGTGGACGCACAAGAGATTTGTACGCTCTCTCCTTTGTTTGTTCATTACAATTTTTCAAAATTCGACCTAGGAACCGCAGCCTAGAATTAGCTCTACCTACCAACGTATTAATATGTAAGTCCCATTTCATGTTCCTTTGTACTGTTACTCCCAAATATTTCATAGAACCGACCATATCAATAACTGAACTGTTTTACCTCGTATTTCTGAACAATTGGATTCTTTTTGTTAGTTATGCTCATTGTCTTACACTTTTTACAATTTAGTGTGAGTTGCCACTCAGCGCACCATGCCAAAATAACATCCAGATCACGCTGAATTGCTAAACAATCAGCCAAATTCCTTACTTCCCTATAAATAACCGCATCATCAGCAAACAATCTAAAAAGGCTTTTCACTTTGTCTCCGAGATCGTTTATAAAAATTAAGAAAAGAAGTGGTCGTATTACACTTCCTTTAGGTACACCCGATGTGACATCTAGATTATAAGAACTTTCTCCTTCAACAATGACATACTGCGACTGACCAGTTAGAAAATCCTTTATCCATTTGCAAAGCTGATCGGATATACCGTACGCTCGTAGTTTCGCTAAAAGGCGGTTGTGTGGCACAGAGTCAAAGGCTTTCTGAAAATCTAAAAAAATTGCATCTACTTGTGAACCTGCATCACTAACTTTCATTACGTCGTGTATAAATAAGGCCAGCTGTGTTTCACATGATCTTTTCTTCCGAAATCCTTGTTGATTTGTTGTAAGCAAATTATTTTCATCTTGAAAATTCATAATGTTCGAGCATATATTATGCTCCATAACTCTACTACAAACAGATGTTATAGATATGGGACGGTAGTTTCCAGGATCGCTTCGATCACCTTTCTTGAAAATCGGAGTTACTTGCACTATTTTCTAGTCTGAAGGTACTTTTCGCTCTTCTAGCGATTTACTGAATATACCAGACAGAAATGGCCCGATTTCCGCCGCATACTCCGAAAATATTCTTACTGGAATACCATCCGGGCCAGGTGCTTTTCCCCACTTTAGGAGCTCTAATTGCTTTATGATACATGCAGTATCTATTCGTAATGATTCCATCTCCAACTTGACACGACGTGGGAAAACGGGAATGCTATCCTTATTTTCGTCAGTAAATGAATTTTTGAATACAGTATTTAGTACATTAGCTTTTTCGCGGCTTTCAATAACCTCGGACCCTTCACGAACTAGTGCTGGAATATTGCTGTTGGTTCAACTGACTTTTTGAACATACGATCAAAATTTCTTTGGGTTTTCTGCGAGACTCTTAGAGAGAGTGTTTGAATGAAAATCTTTGAAGGCCTCACGCATCACATTCTTCACACGTCCTCTTAACTCAGCCAGCTTAACTGTTATGCTAGTCATGGCATGGATGTGAGTAGGAAAGCTAGAGTTTTGGAGTGTTTCTATTTTACACCCGCGAATCAGTGCTCACTATTTTTTTTCTAATTCAATTGGTGATTGATTTTGATATTTTTTAATCTAACTTTTTTATTTCCAGGAATATGTCAGTTTTTAGTTGGTATTAGTTTAATGTTCATCAGTCAAATAATTTATACTGATGTTTGTTACATGATTATGTCTTGGAAACTGAACTCTAGAATGCATTAGTGAAAGCAGCAATGCTAACAATTGCAAGAAGCATATTAAAAATCATTGGCCACATTTATGAAATTATATTGCATTTAAATCAAGACTGGGAGAACAACTGATTTATTAATGCAAACTGTGTTTGCCTAAATTTTCTACAATCAAGGTTCACACGTCTAGACTTAATAATCTTAAACAATTTATAAAGAGGACGCATAAATCCAAATATGAACAATTTTTTAAAAAAAAGTAATGCAGGGCCAACTCATGGGAAAAATGAAAAATAATTGAAAGCCTTATTCAAGTGCTGTAGCTTCTTATGTAGATAGCAGTGGAATTGATTGATCTCACCTCCATTTGCTAATAAAAGTTTAAGCCAATAAAACATTTGGCATCGTAGCTACGGCACTGTCGTATTCCAAGCTGGTGTGGTCCAATGTATCGTAAACGTTTTTGTTGTCAAGATGATTCCATTATATCTGATAATTTGGAGAAGCTGCTTAAAATATTGAACCCCGGTAAAAACTCAATTCCTAGAAATACATTGGGTAGACATATTATTGATTCACATCACGGTACTGCTTGCAGTATTTCCTTTTGGTAGACATAAATATCCGTTACACTTTTTGATGGTTAACTTTAACTTGTAAACGGTTAACTTTAATTTTCAAAAATGTAATGCTTTAACAATTATTGAAGTTAACATTTAAAGTAGCAGATTAACGATTATTAAAGTTAAATTTTTTATCAACTGTGCCCACCTACTGTGATAACAAGAGAAATATACTGATCATTAAGATTTGGAAGTTTCCACACACATGACTAAAATCTTAAACAACAATAAAGTATTTTATGCACCCAGCTTAAGAGCCTGCTATGAAAGGCTCAATTAGCTACAGAAAAATTATTTAATATTTACAGTATTTCAATTTTTCCATGAAGCACAGAAAATTATCTTTTTAAAAATTTGAGCTAAAATCATTCTCTTTATTCAGGGTTCCTTACACTATAGACATCATAAAAATGTGGAAATACTAATATCTTGGCCTGTATTATATATATATATGAAAGATAAGTTCTTCGGGATTGTGTGTTTATTTTTTTCTGTGCTGATTTTTTTTTTTTTTAGTAAACAAAGAATAATAATTATTTTACAAAAATTATTTGTATATGAATGATTTGAATATTATTCTTTAATTGTAGTATACCTTCTTTTCATCATAGAAGCATTGTTTGCTATTAATTGTTTAACAGCTATGAACTTTGTTGTTCCTTAATGTTGAAGAAGTATTTTGTTAATGCATATTGATCCCATTCTTTATTTGCAGGTTGTGGTGCAAATATCAAATTCATTTAATTTTTATTGCTCACATCAGTCATTCTGCCATCCATTTTGTTACAGACGTCATATGAGAGCATGTTCAAGGCTTATAAAGTCTGTACGTATGGTAAGTTATTTTCTGTGTTGGAAATGTGTGTGTGATAATTATAACTAGTTCTAAGCAAACTTTCTGGCAGCATTTCATATCTTTTCCTTTCACTGCAGTTACATGAAAACTAATTTATGCCTCTTTATCAACATTACGGAGGGTGGGTGCTGCAGGAGACTTTATCATGTAGTCAACTTGACTTGTGAGACAGTCTCATACAGTACCCACCCTTGACAATGTTCTACTTGTATCTGTTATATGTGTTCATGCTGCTCAGCCATTAGTAAGTGGTAAGTAGTGGTTAATTTCTGTCTCCTAATTTATATCCATTTGATCTATTTTTATATACATGTATATGATTCTAGAGATGTCATGGTAACTGGTTGTAGGGGGAGAATCATCAGGTATAACTTCATGTCATGGCTGGTATTGATTGAGGAAATTTTAGTGGTACAGTGATACATCACAGACATCCTGCGACCTCATTTATTACCTATCATATGACCGGATCAACGTTACATTTTTCAATAGTAAAATTCTCGTCCAGACACAGCTTGTGGGTCTGTAAACTGTCTGTGTGATGTTAACGTACTCCCATTGCCAGCAAGATAATCAGATAATCGTGAGGCGGCGTCGACCGAGGCTGCATCGGAGGCGGCAGCGTCGGGGGCGTTGGTGACGCCTTGAGGCGGCGTCTCTCGGGGGCGGCGTCTCTCGGGGGCGGCGTCTCTCAGGGGCGGCGTCTCTCGGGGGCGGTTGTCTTCCAGAGGCGGCGATTTCTTGAAGTAGTTAGTTTTGAAGAAAATCGTAGTCCGCTCGATCTGGTTAAGAGAATCTAATTGATTCTCGTCCCCACTAGTCGTCATGTAAGATGAAACTAACCGTTCGCCGAAGTGCTTTGGTCGACAGTTACGATGAAAGATAATTGATCGTAGTCTGTTAGGTTGAAGCAACAGTCATAAACTGAAATGTCAATCAGACAAATGTTGCCGAAGAAAAGTTTACAGTGAAGATTATACCGATGAAAAGCCGGACGACACCCCAATAGTACAAACTTTTAGTTGTAATAATTAAATGAAAGAGAATCACACGCTCCCATTGTTCAAAAGTTTAGTTAATTTAGACAATTCCGAGGCCCCACTTGGCGAAATACTATTTTACAGCAACATTATGATTAACTTGAATAAAACAAGCGGCATTATTCCAAAATAAAACTATCCCTGATGTGTTTGATATAAAACTTTCTGGCCTACTGAGCTACATGTTATCGCGTTTGTAGTTCCTGGCAGACTGGGAACGGACAACTGCCCGCATGCGCCTATATCACATAGCACTTTAATATTATGAACAAAAGAAATTTCCCTGAAAAACTACCTGTAAAACTACTAATACAGAAAGGAAAATTTATTTACAGTCACAAAGCTACAATTCAAAACATAATGTCAACAAATACACTTATAACATTTAGTAGTCATACTGCACCAATGAAGGCGTGGATAAAACATTCTAGGTTTTCTTAAATAGTAATTAAATCAACACTAAACATCTGCATTAAAAAATTTTAAAAAAAATTTCAATAAAATTTTCTGGTGCTATTTGAAATGGTACCAATTCTCAAATTGTATATCAGTGTATGTACAGCACATAAATTATGATTTAAAAAAATTGTGAAATAAAATTAAAGAGTAATTTTTAATTTTTACTCATATTTGACATATTACAAGCAGTATATTGTGTTTTCTGTCAGACTGTGTGATATCTGTTGGAGGTAACAAAAAAGAATTGATAAATGTAAATCTTTCTAGCTTCTTTTAATGTACTGAAAAGGCAATATGCAAGCTTTTATCAACACAGAAAGTACTGTATTTACCATATCGCTATATAGATTTATCTCTCATTTCTTTGTAATTATGACACAGCATTGATCAAGACTGGTAACTTATTGCTCCTCTACTTGATTTAGAATGGAAGAACAGAAATGTGTAAGAACCAAGCTTATGCTTCGGGTGGAGCATAACACGTTGTCTTAGCTCTGACCGTGTATAGCCTTGGATGTAACAGTTTGGGCTTAAATAGAATAATACATAGATTTTAACCCGAAAACTATGGAAAGGTAAGTTCAATAAATAGCCATTTCATTGCCATTTAAATAATTATATTCTTCCAATTTCACAAAGCCAAAAACTGTACAGGCAATCAGACGACTTTTCCAAAGAAATGTTTTACAAGTTCGATTAACCAGTCGAGCCAGACCACACCCCAAAGTTCAAAGAATTAAATCACTAGTTGAAGAAAGCCAATAACAGTTCGTCACACGCTCCCATTGTTAAATAGTTTACTTAATTTCAAACAATTCCGAGGCCCCACTTGGCGAAATACTATTTTACAGCAACATTATGATTAACTTGAATAAAACAAGCGGCATTATTCCAAAATAAAACTATCCCTGATGTGTTTGATATAAAACTTTCTGGCCTACTGAGCTACATGTTATTGTGTTTGCGGTTCCTGGCAGACTGGGAACGGACAACTGCCCGCATGCGCCTATATCACATAGCACTTCTCGAAGATTCCTAGCGACTGTTCTCACGCGAAGCGTGGGAACGTATCTTTTTCCTCTTTCACAAGGGTGGCTGATGGGAAGCTCGTCAGATATCAAATGGCACATCTGACGTCTTAACATTGGCTAATCTGACCTTGACTATAAAAATAATTCTATCTCCTTGAAACTTTACAAATCTCAAAATCTTTAAATAAACGTTAACTTTAGTTATTATGAAAAATATCCTAACTTTAATTGTTTAGCCCAAAATAAATACTTTAAGTATGAACTCTCCCACTCCAGTGCAAATGCCGAAGAATGTTGAAATTAAAGATATTGAAAATATTATCTTAAAACCTGTAAATCTGCTTTCTAACTTGAATAAACATAAGAACTAACTATGAAAATGAAATGTACTAATATTCTATCCAATCTAACTCGTGGTTCTGAGAGCAAAATTTTGTCACGCAGTTACAAAATTTAACAGATAGCTTACAATTGTTTGTTCTTAGAATGTGTTAGGGAGTATTAGATATATGGATACTTATCATTCCATTGACTCTTATTATATATTTAATATTGGAAAAGTAATTGAAATTATGTACGCTTAAATTTTTATCTAGGTGTATGGTGAGGAATTTGGTAATGCAGCTAATGCTGCAGCAGATTTAGATACTGAAAAACACCATAGAGAAGACACAAAAAAAGATAAAACTAGAAGCCGGAAGGTTTCAGATCAGGCGAGTGCCCAGGCTTCACCAATACGTAGGAAGGACAGCGTGGGAAAGAAAGACCGGTAGGTTACAAGATTTATGTTTATTAAAGTGCAGCTACAGATTTAAATTTTTGATGGAAGTATTTTATTAGGTTTAAAATAAAAAATAAGAGTAGAGGATAAAAACATTGCTTACCAAAGGTGATGGAAAGCTTGCATTGAAACACTATATATCAAGAACACACACAAAATATTTATCCTTCATTAGCAGCAATATTGATTAACTTCTTCTTGAGTTATTGCCCACAGCATGCTAATTTCATCTACTCGCTAATAGCTTACACGTGCAAATTGAATGTTTTGTGTTGCTCTTTTTATTACGTCAGTCTAGCAATGCCCTTGACTTCATCCATGTGTAATTTGATATTTGCACTGTTAAATCCCAGATAAACTATCAAAGAAATGTTGGCTGCATAAGAAAAAGGAAAGGAGCAGTCCAGTGTTTTTCTAGGACCTCCTGCTTTCCTTCTGAATTTAGGGTGTATGTAGATGTTTTAAATAATTTTGTGCATATCATATGTTTCTACCACTACCTTGAAACTACCTCTAATTTGGAAAATTTTATTGTTGTAGATGACCCACAGGTATACATCAGCTTGTTCACAAAGTTTTTCTATGAACAATGTTTTAAGTGGTGCATGCATTATGTGTGCACAAACTGCTTTTTGTGTATGCAAACTATGTTATAAACTGAATCACAAAGTCAGTATGTTATAAGTGGATAAAATTTCCTATGTATGTGAGTAAGAGAACTGTAGGTATAAATACGAAGGTATAACTACCATTAATTTTTTTCTATACTGTATAAATTCTTACTGTGGAAACAGATATGTACATAATCTATCGTTGTGCTAAATTTCATTAAAATACTTATTCTGTTTTGGTACATACATCTTTTCTCAGGCATATATTTAACTTAAGGGGCTATAAAGTATCCTGTCTGTTATCCAATGACATTGCCTCCCACTATGTGTAGTTCTGTTGAAATCCATTCATTAATTGTTTCTTGATCTGTGTGTAGATGGACAAAAATATCAAATTTTACAATTATGTGATGTATCATCAGCAAATTTGTATTTTATTGGAAAAAAAAGAATCCTATATAGCAAACAATGCCATATAATCTCTATGTTAGTTTAATTGGAAACCATTTATTATTTTATGCTGCATGTGTGCACAAACAAACTAAATTCGCAGTTTAGGTCATTTTATGATGAGGAACAAGTTATATAGAAAATATTTTTTATTATTATTAATTTTAGTTGTAATGCAGCTAACACTCAGGTGGCAATTCCACCAGTCATCCATTTACCCCTTTTATATACATATGTTTTTAATTTTGTATGTTAACTGATGGTATAAACATTTGTTGTATGAAGTCTCTTTGAAATCTGTATGTTAGTTTTTCCGTGATATGCATGCGGATAAAGAAAGTAATCACCTCATATGTTATTGATCTGAATAAAGAAATATGTTAACCTGCTACTTAGGCTATCAATATATGTAATTTCATTGAAATCTATGTATTAGTTTTTCTGCGATGTGTAGACAGACAGGCCAAAATTTAAATATTTATGGTTTTGGCTTCTGTATCATTAGGGAATATGATAGTAATCTAGACTAAAAGTATTGTATACTTTACCTATGACATAAGCTTTAACTATGTTCTGTTTCACTATAATCCAACCATTAATTTTTGCGAGATGCAGAAACTTGCAGACGGATGGACAGACACGCATAAATTTCAAATTGGTTGGATTTTGACTCTCTTTCGTTACTATATTAAAATGCAATCAGTCTTTTTGAAATAATTTTCATGTGTCAGATATGAATTTTCTACAGTTCGATTATATGGTATCGAGCTGTGATTAATGATTTTCCCTTTCTGCATTGTTATTTTTCCTTTTTATTTCCTTCACAACTGAATTTCACAACATCAAACTTAGCTGTACCGGTAATAGAAATAAAGAGGCATAGCCATAGCAGATCCATTTATCACTGTTGAGGGCAGGAGGGTATACGTGATAAGTGATGGGTTATTTTCCATGTCCTTACTTATCCTTATTTTTATTGCCAAAAAGTTTTTGGATTCTTATTAGAATCATAATAAAACTGCTATTTGTTTAAGATATGTGTCTTTATTGTAGTACTAAAAATATTTGTGTGCAAATTCTCTAATTGTGCCAGACATCAGTGTAAATGGTTTGATGGGGAAAAGGGCTGATCAGCAAATATTAACATAAATAAGAAAGAGAGTGGAATCATTGCCTACTACAGATGAAGATATGAGTGTGTAAAGACATAATATAACTTCTGAAAATAAGATAGCATTGAGAAAATAACCCCTCAGTTTCCTCAGATAAAGGCAGGAGGGCCAGACAAGCACACACACACAAAGAAACACAAACATGCTTCACAATATTTTGGTTAATAACCTTACTCATTTAAGAGGCGAAAAATATGGCAGGGAGACCTAGTACATGATGTAAACGCTTCTGGGAAAAAAAAGGAATGCACAATGCATTTAATTGTCTGAAAGCTGGATACAATGGTGGGGAAATCTCAAACAGTTACAACAATATATGAAAAGGAAGGAAGGAAGGTTATTGTTGAATTACAAAACTGTTGCATATAAATAATAAAAGATAATAATGAATTACAGGTGAGAGGGATTAATTGGGTGGTGGAAAAATTGTTACAAGAATAATTTAGTACTGGATATTTGTAATAATGAAATTGCTGCTAGAAAATAAGCAAATAAGAAAATAATGAAAGACAGGAAAATAAACCACACTCACCACAGATGAAGGCACGATGATTAGATGAACACAAAACATGACCTCACTTTACAGTATTTCAGTTTAATACCTTATTCATGTTGCTAGGATTAGGCCAATGGGATAGCCTACCACAGCTTATTTCATATTTAAAGCTGTGGTAAGTCATGGTGTGTGCACACTGTCCTTAAGGTTTCAAGACATAAAATGTCTATTTTTACCAGTTTTTTGTTTTTTCCATCTTGCCAGTACCTGTGATAATCAAACTGATCACTTAGTAAAATTTGAGGTAGGAGGACTGCAATGACACGAAAAAAGATGCAATGTTTAGTTATTTGCCAGAATTTTGATTAGTGGGAAATGAGTCTATACTTGCAGTCTAGACCATTTGGTGGCAGCCCATGCCAGTTCCCACAACTCTCATACCATTAACAATTGTTTTACAATAATGGCTGTTAAAGTTTTCACAGAAATTGCCACCTCTTCTGAACGTGACTGGAACTAGCTCACCAATGTATGCTAGACACTAGGCATCCACCTGGTTTCAACCTCTGATAAGATCTTACAAATAAACTCGTTACTTATTGTTTGTGTGTTTATCTATTCCTTGCATATTTTTTGTATTATTGTTCCCTTATTTCTGTATTTTGCTATACTTTTTATGGCTTAAAAGCTGACTCCTTTTCCTTATTATCAAGATAAAGATTACCAGCAGAGTTCCCGGTGTTGACCGGTCTAGTTGGTGTTGATTTATCCATACATTAGTTTTATTTACACAGTGAGAAATGTGTAAAAAATTTCATATAATTTACACCATCCATTTCAAAATTAAAGTAAACCTAGATTCACCCATACCCTACAAGAAAGAAGTGGGGTCAAGAAGATTTACTATATTTATTCGTCCAAAAAGATTCAAATGTACCAAACTTCACTGATTTCAGGTACGCGCACACTACAGCAGGCCGCACCGCATCGCATCGCATCACATTGAGCGAAAATGCTGCAACGCACATCTGGACGCAGCGAGTCGCATTTATTTTATTGTCGCCGCCTTCGATTCTCGACGATTATTCAGCCGCTTCTGCACTGCAAATGGGCACATCAGATAGAGGGCTATTATTTTTATATATTCATTGCAGAAGAAGAAGAAAATTAAGTAGAAAAGGCAATGGGTTTAATTTAAAAAGGAATTTTCCGCATTTCTTAGGCACATTAGATGGTAAACATATTATAACAGTTCTACCGAATTGCGGTTTTCTTTATTTTTAATTCAGAAAAATGAATGTTTTCCATGGTTTTATCAGCCCTTGCAGTTGCTGAATACCGTTTTGGTATTTTGGTCATCGGAGGATTGGGGAAAAAATTAAGATGGCAAAACAATTAGCCACAACAATTTATGTGAGGCAATGGCTGCAGGAAAACTGAATTTGCACGTTGACAACTGAGATAAAATGCAGTATGTAATAGTAGTGGATGAGGCTTTTCCGCTTTCGAGATGAGGCCTATTCCAGAATATCAGATAAAATGAAATGAAGAGAAACAAACCTTCAATTACAGGCTCAATAAACTATGGAGGGTGATCGGTAACTGCTTTGGTGTTATAGGTTGAAGGTTTCAAAATCTATAAAGAAGAATGTCGGTGTTACCTAATTGATAAATAAAGTAATACTGGCCACGTGCTGCATTCATAACCTTTTGATTAACGATAGTGACAACAAAGAAATTTCAATATTTGACTTACACAGGTTTCTAGGTTACATCAGAAATCATTAAGATTTGGAAAAATTTCACAAAATATTTTTAAACAATTAGGTTAGTTGGTAACAAGAAGCTTTAGAAGTGGCATTCAAAGAAAGTAATAGAAAATTATAATACACACGTAAAATAAACAAAAAATACGAAACATGAGATTATACCTGGTTATTTTAACTAGTTTCCTATTTCCTACCTAATTTTATTTTTTGCTATTATATTTTCCATCTTGTAAAACATGAAACTCTGTGAAAGTTATTACTAATGAGATGCAGTACTCTTCATCCATTATGTTTGAATAGTTTAAGTTAAAACATACAAGCAAAGAACAAGCGAGCATGAGCTAGAAATTTTATAATTTTTTAATCTTTATTAAATTTCATAAAGTAATTAAATTTTCAGATTGTAATTACTTATATTTTTTCAGAAATCATCCACCATCCTGCGTGTAAATTTTAAGCTAATTTTCTTGAAGAAATGTAGTTAATTCACAGAATTAGGAACACACAAGTTACAAAAGTCAGCCACTGCTGATGGAGCTCCTATCGCAAACCTGGTCGCGACTGAGCGTATCAAGGCGCACAGGCGGAAAAATACGCCTGGCCAAGCGATCCGGCAGTGCGACGCGATGCGGCCCGCCCCGCCCCGACTCGACCCGCCTCTGGTGTGCATTACCCCATTAGAATCAATGTAAGCGATTGCAGACGCATTTCTGCGATGCGACGCGACTCGATGCGGCCTGCCGTAGTGAGCGCGGACCTTTAGCAGCACAGTTCTAAGAATGGGGTGGTTTAGATGCTTTGATATATAATGTCAGTTTTCATTTTAGTCCAAGTTACATTTCAACCTAATTATATCTGCTGCTCGAAAATTGAAACATGGATGGTACACACATTAATACATACATAAAAATGTATCTGGAATGTGTCTCTTTATTCCAGCATCATGGAGAAAATACACATTTTGAATGGATTTTCAGAATTTGAAAGCTTGGCGTCAAAGTTAAAATTTAACGTAGGTCTTAATATGTTACAACACATTTATTTTACGAATAATCTAGCATTTCCTGAAAGCTGCTGAAATGATTTTTATTGAATTTTAACAGTATCAAACATTAGGTATGTCTCATCATGCTGAATAATCTGCTGCTGGAGCTAAAAATTTTCTCATTATGCTACTTCATCTGCCACTGCAGCTCAAAATTAAAATATATTCTTTACCTGTACAGTTAAATATCAGGTATTCAGAATCATATATCAAGCATTAAGAACTAAAAATAAGATTGGATAGGGGAAGAAGAAGAAAAAACCCGATACCTGTCACTTACCACAGATGAAGGCAAGAGGGTGAGACGAACACGTAGAAACTCACAAAAAAAAAAAAAAAAAAAAAAAAAAAAAATATATAAACACAAATGCACTATATTTTGGCATAAGCTTTAATCATGTGAGATGCGAGACATACGGCAGGAGTAAAGATGTGGTCACATCCCAACCTGCCACGTGAATCAGATTCATGTGGCAGCTAATGCCAAAATATAGTGCATTTGTGTTTATGTTTTTGTGTTTTTATGTGTTTGTCTTGCCCTCCTGCCTTCATCTGTGGGAAGTGACGGGTATCTGTTTTTTCCCCCTATCCTATCCTATTTTCAGTGCCTCACGGCAGTTTCTTTGTTTCCATTATCATATTAAGAACCAAGCGAGATATGGAAAAATTATTCTTTACTTTGATTTCTTTCAGGGAGTTACAAACTACGGCGCCATTTTATTGTGAACAAAACACTAAAGAAGATAGCTAGAGACATTTTAGTTGTGCTGACTGAGATTGTGATCAAAGAAAATCTCTGTTGTTTTTCGTTATTAGTTTCTCGCATTCAATACTGCCATCTATCGCATTTAAAAATTGAATATCCTGAAAGAATATTCCAAGTTTTGTTTAGTATGAAAAATAGTTATAATTGTAAACTGCTTTTATTGCTTTCTTTGAAGGCTATGGTCATGGACATTGTAGTTGTGTGTTTGGTGTGGAATATGCAATATCTAGTTGTTCCATCTTTGATATTTATCACCATACATTCAGAATTTCATTTAATACTCCAGTGTTATGTAACACTGGAACATATGACATACCAAACAAATCAACTGAGATTCCAAGATTTAAGATGGTGAAAATTGCGTTGAATTCTGCTCAGTAGTTTCTGAGTTTTTCTGGTACAAACTTGTCCGGTTTTTGTTTTATAGATATAGATTGTAGGCTTTGTTTCCCATTTTGCCCATGTATATTTATATACATTGTTATGTCTGATGAAACTATAGGTAATTTTATAATAGTTAAATGATGCAAAATCTATGAGATATTACCCTCTGGAATTCAGTATTGCCTCTTCATTTGTTCCCTTCACAGATCCAAAATCCGTTTTACCAGTCCTTGCATTACTGTTACATAATTTTTTAAATTGTATTCATATTATTTTTTAGCTCATCACAAAATTTTATAGATTTTTGGTTTTGACATTTTTCTAGAGTATAGATTCTTACAAGTGTTGTAAAACATCATGCGTATTTGTATCTCAGCATGCTAATTCTTTCGTTAATGGAATTACAAATGTTTATTTTATTTTTCCATTCTTTCTTTATTATTATTGAGACACCTTTTAGCCTGATCAATACTACTAAAAAACATGTAATAGCCCAGTAATTCTTCAGGTCTGTATTGTTTCTTCGTTGTCCCTGTGATTACTGCTATGTCAGTTTCTCATTATAATTCGTTTTTTGCTGGTTTCACACCCCATGTCCCTATCTCTAATGTATTTGCAATCGCAAATCGTTTTATCTTTAAATGTGCTATATGCAGCCCTTTATATTGGAATTCCTAAACATAGCTTGTTTATAACAATTGTATTTACAATTTTCAAACTTGTATTTATTTGTTTCAAGAATGAGAGTTATTAAAATTAATAGGAGCTAACTAATATCTATAACCATACCACTGAGAATGATGTCAGTTTTAATAATTAAGTAATATTCCCAAAAATTATTTTCTTAATCATAATTTGATTGCTAGAGCTCGTTAAATCTGAAACTTTATTGTCAACTAGGATTGAACGTTTTCCTGAAGGATATCAGCCAAGTAAACTAGCAGGCAGTCACAGAGATTCCTCTCGTGACATGGCAGACCAGGAAGCTGAAAAAACACAGTTTCAAGCACCTAAGAAACAGAAAAAACCTTTGAAATCAGAAGATAAACAGAAAGATCAGCCACCTGTTCTCAAATACATTAAACAACAGGTATTATATGTGATAACTGTCAAATAAACCCATAAAATTTACTAAATCATGTCTTTTCAACATTGTCTTGATGACAGTTTATAGAAATTTTGTAACTACTATTACTTACTTCTCCTACATTACTACTATTACTAATAATTTTCTAGAAAAAACTAGATCTTGATTACTTAATGGACATATTGTATTGATAAAATATTTGTATTTTCATGTCACAATGTTAAATTAATTTAGGTCAGAGATGTGTTCCATGCACCCCTTGCTGTTTTGGTAAAAGGTGCTGTGGTGCTCTCTGAGGAGCACTTTGTTGAAATGTTGC
The DNA here is from genome assembly GCA_031002005.1 of Vandiemenella viatica. Classification (NCBI taxonomy): domain Eukaryota; kingdom Metazoa; phylum Arthropoda; class Insecta; order Orthoptera; family Morabidae; genus Vandiemenella; species Vandiemenella viatica. The sequence goes on from CM061919.1 coordinate 130,291,006, forward strand.
CAGTGGCTTGGGAATTATTATTGGAACACAGTCAGGAAGTTGCAGCAGTAGCAGCCTCTCTCTTCATACTTGGAGCTGTGAGAGCTCCAACACAGGCAACAGATATTATGCACCATGGACTTCAGAATCAATCACCAGCTGTTCGCATTAATGCAATTTTGAGGTATGTAAAACTAATTGGTAATATTACTACCATCTGCTGTTTATATATATATATATATTATGTAGTTTCATCAAAAATGTGTGAAGAAGTTTAATTATAAAATTGTTTGTGTAATTAAGTCTGAAAAATTTTGTGTTACAAATTATTCCTGACCTAGCTAGTGTCACAAGAAGTTATCACCATAACACACTTCATTTTTGCATCAGTGGAAGTTTTAAGGCATATTAATTCTTATTCTGTCTGTCAAATATGGTAGCATTCTATCAGAAATTGCTTAATTTTTGTTGGTAACCATATAACTTTCCATATATCAAAAACCATAGTTCACCACAAATGAATGCAGGAGGGCAATGATGAACTTACGAACATACAATTATTTTCAGGGCCGGCATTTCGTGTTAGGCCCGGGTGGGTAGTGCGACAATTTTGTGAGAGGGTGATGTCCCATGTTATTTGGTTATCTTACCTAAAATAATAATAATAACAATAGTGATAATCACACAATCAAATTGATAGGGATGGGAACAACAAAACGAATTTTTTAAAAAATCATATAATTTAAACAATACATTTTAGTTGTACACAATTCCATTTTAAAATTTACTATTTGGTATTAACTGCGCAATTCAAAAACTGTACCACACTTTGCTTGTTTGGAAATGAGCCAATTCAACATTTTTTACCATATAGATGTAATATTGCGATGCTATTGATTCTACATTGCAACATTGTTGATCTTTGATAACTCTTGATTTGGCGTAAGACCGAAAAACTTTAATCATTCGAGCAGGACGGTGCAGGAATCGTGATGAGTAATCGAACGAAGCGCACTAGTGTATGAGTCCTCTAGTCCATTTGAATTTCTGTAAAAAATCTACAACCCCATCCCCTATTTTTGCCTGCTAATTTTGCCATTTCAAAAGTTGGAAAAACATGGCTCTATCACTCAGCAATCTTTGCTGGTCAAAATAAGATTATAGAAATTTATAATGCTTTCAACATTTGTCGGCTGTCCAAAAGCGAATCGTCCTAACAATTTGAAGTGGATGGAATAGTTGTAGAATCGACTTTTTAGCGATATGAGTACATGATCATTAACTTCAATATAAGTTTTGAGGAAAATATCTTTAGATGTTTCGAATCGGAAATTTTCCCTTCTACCATGTTTAAGGATGTGGAAATTCTACGCTGATGTTGGACTTATGATTTGTCGATTTCAATGTTAGTACCTGACTGCACACTTTTCCACCAAAGTTCTTCAAATTTTGAATCTCGAGCACAGTACAAAGCTGTGGTGATTGCTTCCATCTCCTTATACGATTCAATAAACTCATAGATTAGATTTCTCACGATCAAAATTTTTATCATCACTGTTTAGCAGAAAATATATTCAAATGATTCCAAAATCCAGAAGCCTTAGCTGTGACACCATTATCTGCTTTTCTGGCTACAGAATGATCGTATAAAAATTGCATTAGCTGCTGCTAATTTTCTCTGTTTTAAGAGATTTGATTGTCATTAACTATTTGTAAAAAATAATTATGTTAACAAATAAAGTATTTTTTTAAAAAAGTTCAAATGTATTTTCTTGCTGTTATAATTCTCTCAGTAACACGTCGTACTACAAGATTGATATTATGTGCACTACAATGCACTAATAAAGCTCTAGGTTCTTCTTTGCGTATTTGCAAATCCTGTTATTTTTTCCAGAAACATTAGAAGCCCCATCCTGAGCATTGGCCTCTGAGCTATTGAGAGCACCAGCTTGTGCTTGGCGAAAATGTCAATTAATAAGTTTTCTGCCTTAGTGTTCATAATTGAAAAAAATCCAATAAAATGTTCATTTAAAATGAAATCTTCCAAAACTATTCTCGGAAACGATGCTTTTATTTCTTCTTTGATCCCAGAAATAGTGTAGTAGCCCTAAAATCAGGAATTTAATCCTGACAGTCATGATGAAGTCATTTGCGACTGTCTCCTTGCAGCAATAATTTTAGTTCAGTCCCATCTACATCTCGAGCCTTTAAAAGTGTACTGTATTATGTCGACAATGTTGTACTGTTAATGAACATCTGTTTTGAATGAGCCATTAATATGACATTATCAACGTTTTTTAACGTTTCAGTTGGCGCTGGTGTGAAGAGAAGTAATGCCGTGACATTTTATCCGCAAAGTATGTATTTTGGTGTATAACCTGTAGTGTGTCTCAAAATGAAACCAAATCAAAATCCGATTTGGTGATTTTTCGTAAAAAATTGAGTCTTTGTTTCGGTGTACGTTATGTCAAAAACATTTCTACCATAGAAACATTAAAAAAAAAAAAAAAAAAAAAAAAAAAAGCCATTTGAAATCTATGCATCCAATAGTGTTGAAAGAGTGTGAAAAACTAAATGCAGGTCTTAGGTATCAGGAAGAAGAAGAAAAAATATCAGTGCCAGTATACATCTACATCTATACTCTGCAAATCACAAATACTGTGGGCAGCAGAGGGTGCTAAGCACCAATCCTAATTCTGTGCATTCCAATCCCAAACAGAACGAGGAAAGAAGGAATACATAAATGAATCAGTACGGCATCTTATTTCTCGAATCTTATCCCTCCTGTCATTGCGACCTAAATAGGTTGGCGGAAGAAGTATTTCATTGCACTCGTAAATTAAAGATTTTTGCATATTCTCCAACAAATTCAAACGAAAACGACGTCGTTTGTCTGCCAAACAATCCCAGCCCAACCCATGTATCAGCTCTTTGACACTTACATAAGGACAGTAACTGGCAAGCACAAATCGAGCGGCTCTCCTCTGTACTTTCTCTAATGTGTCAATCAATCCCTTGCGATATGGGTCCCAAATTCCACAACAGTAATTCAAGTGCGGATGCACTAGTGTTTTATACACTATTTCCATTGTATGAGCATTACAGCTTCTCAAAATACGACCTATGAATCGTAGTATAGAATTAACTTTGCCTACGACGGAAGTTATGTGCAAGTCCCATTTTATGTTGCTTTGTACTGTTACGCCTAGATACTTCAGGGAATCCACAGTGTCAACAGCTGAATTGTTAACTTTGTACTCATGAGTAAACGGGGTCTTTGTATTACTTATGTGCATTGCCTTGCACTTTTTGCAGTGTAAGCTGCCATTTGCGGCACCATTCCGAAATAAATCCAGATCACGCTGAATATCTAAGCAATCGTCGGAGCACTTCACTTCCCTATAAATAAGTGCATCATCAGCAAAAAATTGCATCCTGCAATTAAAGTTGTCACCAAGATCGTTTATAAAAATTAAGAAAAGAATTGGTCCTATTACACTTCCTTGAGGAACGCCCGAAGTAACATCTAGCTTAGTAGAGGCTTCCCCATCAACAACGATATACTGTGACCGACCAGTTAGAAAATTGAGAATCCATTCGCAAATCTGATCTGATATACCGTACACTCGAATCTTCGCTAAAAGTCGATTGTATAATGCAGAGTCAAAAGCTTTCTGAAAAATCCAAGAAAATAGCATCAACTTGTGATCCTGCATCAATAACTTTCATTGCATCATGCGAAAACAGAGCCAGTTGCATTTCACATAATCGGTTCTTCCGAAATCCATGTTGGTTAGCTGTAAGTAACTCGTTTTCATCTAGAAACTTCATAACGTTAGAGCATATGACATGCTCCAGAATTCTACCGCAAACAGATGTTAGAGATATGGGTTGATAATTCCTAGGATCTCTCCTATCCCCTTTCTTGAAAACGGGAATCACCTGCGCTATTTTCCAGTCAGAAGGTACTTTTCTTTCTTCTAAAGATTCACGAAATATATCTGACATAAATGGCTCTATTTCTTCCGCGTATTCCGAAAATACTCGTACTGGTATACAATCGGGACCCGGCGCTTTCCCCCACTTCAGGAGCTTTAATTGCTTTATGATACCTACACTATCAATTTTTACTGGATTCATCTCAAATCCTACACGCCGTGGAAAAATAGGAATCTTTTCCATGTTTTCGTCAGTGAAAGAATTTTTAAATTCAGTGTTAAATATGGTAGCCTTGTCGCGGCTGTCAACAACTTCCCGACTGTCTTGTAGTAGAACTGGCATATTGTTGTCACAACCACTTATTTTTTTTACACATGACCAAAATTTCTTTGGATTTTCAATGAGGCTCTTGGAAATTGAGTTGCAACGAAAGTCATTAAAGGCCTCGCACATCGCATTTTTTACCTTTCCCCTTGGCTCAGCTAACTTTTCTAAATCACTCCTATATATCGTCCTTCTTGATCGTGCATGTATCTTCCTTTGCTTTTTAAGTAACCTTTTAACTTCACGTGTATACCACGGGGGATCGTTCCCATCCCTGATTGTTCTTTTCGGTATATGTAAGTCCATACCTTCCCTGACTATAAGCATGAATCAAAGCCATATCTCTTCAACCGAGCCTCTTCCTTCTATAAAGGTAATGTAATTATCCCTCAAAAAAGTTCTTAAACTCTCCTTTGAGGCCTTTTCAAACCCGTAAATGACCCTTTCTTTTTCTTTTTGCGCACGGCTGTTAATTTTGCTGCAGCAATTACAGCTTAATGATCACTTATTCCCATGGTGGTAAAAATGTCCGTGAATAATTCAGGCCTATTTGTAATGAGAATATCTAAAATGTTTTCGTTATCGTTCTGGCACCTCGTTGGTTCAGTGACGAGCTGCTCAAGATTAAGATCTGAGAAAAGGTCAAGAATAATATCACAGGATATTTTATGCCTGCCACCAGTAACGTGGGCGTAATTAGTCCAGTCAATATACGGAAAGTTGAAGTCACCTCCTAGTATAATTCCATGATCCGGAAATTGACAAGCTATATTACTTACATTATTTCTTAAGGCCTCAGCAACACGTACATCTGCATCTGGTGGATGATAGAAAGACCCTAATACAAGTTTTTTCCTTGCTACTTTTAGTCTAATCCATAGGATTTCACAGACCGTATCAATATTTATTTCATTACACGAAAGGTGTTTACGAACAGCTATAAATACACCACCTCCATTTGAATGTAACCTATCCTTATGGAAAACATTCATTCTATTGTTCACAACTTACTACCAACCGCTAGGTACGACTTAAATAAAACCTACTGAGGAGATAAATTTAGACCAGATGACGTATACTGCACTAAGTAGTTAATAGGACATACTGATAAACAGTGTTAACCAACCACTGTACTAAATAAAAGGAATAAGCTCTATACACTTTCCTATAGAAAAGGAATTTCCCGGGTTGGTACTGCTACCCACTATACCCACATTATCCGCCGGCTCTGATTATTTTACAATATTTTGGTCTTTAATCTTATTCATAAGACTGCTTCGTGCATGGGCAATTGTATGTGTAGAAATTCTGAGCATTTTTTTTTCTAGTACAGAATATTAATGTGGAGAAAGAAAAAAATCTAAATTTTGTCTAAAAGCTTTGCCTTCTTTTAGTTATTACCTTAGATTCAGTTTTCTTACTTATGTCCAAAAGTTTTTGTTTTTGTTTTACTTTGTATTGTTTGGCTTATATTTTAATGCCATAAAATGTATGAAATATGAGAAATTAATGATTCAGGAAAAATTATTTTTAATGGTTCAATAAGGGTGTTCCAAGAAGTACACACTTTCCTGAGAACATACCTTTTGCGGATAAGTACATATCGAAAGAAAAAGACCACACCTTAGACTTAATGCCACACAAAATTTACCGTATTCAGCAATGTTAGCAGTAAAGTCTACAGCTGTTTCTAAACACATCTTTGACACTTAACAATAATGAATGTAAAAATGCTTGCAAGTTTTCATGATACCATATGAACATATGCCTATACTGTTATAAAGAATGTAATGCAAGTTTTCATGTATTCAAGAACAATTTATGTACTTCAAAACACAATAGCTAAGGGCTTTTTTTCATACGGGCCAGGCTGCACTCCAACCTAACTGCAATTACATTTCCTCCAAAAATCAAGTAAGCTTAAGTTATGAATGAAAAGTAAATTCTCGTGTCTTATGATGAAACAAAGAATGTGATTTTTAATTCTGGCATGGCCTGCAAGTCAGTCTAACCATCTGTATCACCCTGATGTGGCCATCTCGAAACAGTACCCAAAAATCCCTGTAAATATCACCATTAATCAATGAAGGTTTGGAAAACTTTCCAGCCATCCAAATTCAAGTTTTTTACCATTTACCATAAAACTCCTGTAAAATGATTTCAAAATTCCATAACAGAATTTCTTCCCATTCCTTGCTCTTATTTATTTTCTACATATAATGACCCAGGCATCGACAAGGCATAAGGAAAAAATACTCCACTGTATGTACGAGGGGGTACCCAAAAATAACCAGAATAGCATTGCTGTGGACGGAGCTTGTGTAGTACGCGTCTCTGCCGCTAGGCATTTATAGCGCCAATCATTGGCAGTTCAGTGCCACCTGTGTTGTCGACTTGGCTTATTCTGTTAATCTGCAGTGATTGTTTTTGTTAGCACTGTTTTGTTTTGTTTTTAATGATGGCAAGTTTAAGTGAACAATGTGCAGCTATGAAATTTTGTTTTCTACTCAGTAAAAATGCTGTGGAAACTGTTTTAATGTTGAAAACAGCTTACAAAGATGACGCTATGGGAAAAACTCAAGTGTATGAGTGGTTTGCTCGGTTAAAAATGGCAACATGTCGATTGGTGACAAACCTAGTTCTGGACGTCCATCAACTGCCCGAGCTTGTGCTCTCAGACCGTCGACAGACAATTGATTAACTGTCAGAGATTAATGGGTTATCTTGGAGCCCGTATCAGGAAATTTTAACTCAAGGTTTGGGAATGAAAAGGGTTGCTGTCAAGTTCGTTCCTCGTGCTCTGACTGACAATAAAAAAGAACATTGAGTAGAAACATGTCGTGCTTTGGAACAACAGCTTGAAATTGATCCAGATTTTATTTCAAAGGTCATTACTGGTGATGAGTCGTGGTGCATGGTTACGACCCAGAAGTGAAGCAACAATCAAGCCAATGGAAGACTTAATTTTCACCCCGTCCAAAAATTAAACATAAAAAAAATGCTAATTTGCTTTTTTGATACCAAGGGCGTAGTTCAATCAGAAATTGTTCCCACATATCAGACCATCAATCAAACCTATTATTTTGAAGTTTTAAGAAGATTATGCTACAGTGTATAAGCACTTCAGAATTTGTTAAATTCTAAACTTCGTCGCTACAGGATATGGGGGACGGGAATCATACAGAAGCCGATACAGCAGCTTATAGCCTCACACAGAGTGAATTAAAATCTAAAAACTAACTCAACATGTAATAACAGCCTTAAACAGACCTTCAATGATAAAAAGTAACCTTTAAACTCACCTTACTCATGGAAATGCTCAAGAATACAGCTTTTAAGCACTTAATTTTTATTTCGAGATAACATCACCAGTTTACATCACTTTTGGACGTGGTAAAAAGCATTTATAATAATAATCAAATAGGAGAAACTAAATTTTGCAGTAAATAACACATGATCTTTAGTTTCAGGCAGTTAAAACATAAGAAAACACATAGTTACACAAACCAGCAGTTTCAAATAGAAATAACAACATATTTAAAGCATTTCTGATATCAGCCTACATTGTAATTAAAACTTAAGTTCTTTCTGTACCTCATACTAAAATTTGAGGCCATTCTGCACAGTCAATTAAGACAGACAAATTTTTAAACGAATTGCGTCTAATTTGAAACACCTGCCGGCTTTTATAAATTATCACAGTCAAACCAATCAAAGTCAGGGAATAAAATTACTTTTAAATGATGTATTGGGAACCGGGGAATTTTATGCCGAAAACCATTTTTTGAGATAGGCCTTACTTTCAGAGCAATTCGCGATAGACTCTTTTAAATTTGAATTTTTAAAATGGTGGTTAACCGGGCATTTTTACTACACGTTGATACACTGATGTACATGTAGAGCAGTGATGTCAGACCTTGCTACGCAACAAGAGGTGAGAATTTATTACAGCTAAACGAATGAGTTTACGAGAAACATCAAAGGGGAAAAAGTTGTTTATTATATCTGTCTCTAAAAAACATTAAAATCTGGAAACTCGACAGTACGTATCTTGGTTGCACTACATTCTGGGTGCCACGTGACTTAGAATATTTGATGGTGTCTTATAGGGCTTTCTGGGCCTTATTTCGTCAGTTGCCTGTGGAAATTCGTGTGAGTTGGACCTTTGGCTCGCTGGAGTAAGAACTTGCAATTGGTACTCCTGCAAGAGGTCACATGCTTTTGTGGGCAGCTATCATGAAAAGTTGGTAGTAGTCCAGATCGGTTGGGACGATGAATAGATAATGTAAAAATTTTCAGGGGATTAGTTCTGTCTGTCTTCTGTGTTTCATAACTTGCAAACTTTTGAAAAGAATGTCCGATTGCCAAATCGACTGTAATTGTGAACCTTTTTGTGTTTTTTGATATCAGAATATAATGATGGTGAAATTTGAACAGTGAGTTTATTTCCATAGTTGAACTGAACCCTTTTCTCTCCGAAGGTTAAAATTATTGGAGAGTGGCAACCACGTTAATACGTTAATTTGCAGTTGATTTTCTGTCCAAGGTGTATTCACGGTTTAAAATTTTTGAACAGCTGGAACTTTGTTTATTTTTTTGATGAAATCTAGTTTGAGATGCAAGTTGCTAGTGAAGGAGATCTAGGCTTACTGCTACCTCGGGTAGTCTTAGTCCCTTACAAGTGTTCGTCAAAAAATACCCAATTTCCCAATTTGTGGCAAACAGGAGACTGGTTCTTCCACCACGACAATTCTCGTGCACACACAGCTGTCGCTGTTAGGCAGTTTTTGGCTAAAAATGACATGGTTCTATTGCCCCACGCCCCTTACTTGCCTGACCTAGTTCTGTGAGACTTTTTCTTATTTCCACGTATGTAAAGGGTCATGAAAGGACACTGATTTGCCAACATTGAAGAGGTGAGAAATAAACAAGGGAGGAACTCTCAGCCGTTTCTGAAAATGACTACAGAAAATGTTTTGAACAAAGACAGCACTGGTGGGACAAATGTATTGGTTGTAATGGAGAGTATTTTGAAGTGGAGAAGTTTGTTTTGAAAATATATAGATTTAAAAAATTAATTAATCATTCCTTTTTTTGGGTCCCTGTTACTATTTTTGGCATAGCAATATATTCATATGGAATTATAAAAAACTTTTCACCAATTTTACATTAATTGCTGCAGATGCTACTGTTGGTGACTCAGATTGTGTTTAGAAATGCCTGTGCTGTCAGTGTAATCACATATGGAAAAATTCATGTTGCATTATCCCAAAGGTATATTTCTTTTTGCTCTAATGTATACTTTTTCCTAAGGAACATGTGAACCAAAATTCAAATCAAATGGACAATTAATTCTCAGTACCTGCACATTGTACCACTGACGAATTATCCATATTAGAACACGGAGATGATTATTATATATTAGTATTATCCTAACCAATGAAGAAGTATAGAATTATTACAAAGATGTTTACAGTAAATAAAAAATCACAATTTCATTTCTGTTATTGAAATGTTAATATTTTACTTACTGGTTTATTAATGTGTTCTGTTTATTTGAATTTACTACATTTCAGAAAACTGAAAAAATAAATAATATTAACACATTCGAAAAAGTGATAGAGTCATCTTAAGTCAGTGTCTTTTAAATGAAAAAAAATGTTTAAACCAAATTAAATATTAATTATGCTTATTACATTTAATTGATTTTAATGTACTACATTTCAGAAAACTGAAGAACTAAATGACTGAAGTAAAAAGTAAATCAGAATCGAAAGAGTAGTAGTGTGATCTTATGTCAGTATTTCTTGAAAGAAATACAGTGATCTTTGGTGCATATTTGTTCCATTTCAAACCATTTTTATTTTTTGCTCCATTCCTCGGTACATATAAATCATAAGCTATTGTTGTAGATTTTAATCTGGAACATAAGATAAAATAAATAGAAATACCATCCAAATTGCTGGAGTAGTTTTGTGTGATGCCAAATCAAATTCTCAAACACACGCACCTTAGTTACAGATTTATAATAGTATAGATTACTATGTACACACATTTTGAATGATATTACTTTGCCATAGTTATCGGTTATTTACTTCACATTTTTTTCTGACCTCTCACCACCACAGTTCCTCTCTTGTACGCAATGGCCAACATTGTTTTTAATCGTATGGTGATTATCAGAATGTACATATCTTCTCCCATTGTCATCTCATCTCATTACGTGAATAAGGTTTAAAAACAAAGTGTTGTAAAGCTTTTTATTTTTGCTGTTTCACTTTGTAATGACGTACTGTTCATTGGGGGAGGTGTGCAGATTAGTCATTAGCTCTGACTGTTGCTGATACAGTTTATACTACTAGAATCAGATTCATAAGTTGCAGGGTTTCTTAAAAATCGATCGCCAGGCTATTAACATAACCTGTAACAGCTTACAGGCAAGTGGTTGCACATTCAAATGAAAAAAGTAACTTTATAAAAAACAGTATTTATCTATTTAGTATACACCAATCAGCTTTGTACAAAAAGAAATAATTCTTAACATGAACAAATAAGATATGTATATGATTATATAAATCATAAAAGTCTTATAATGTTTGAGATTAGTCCATAGTGAGATCCTCCAAAGAAGTTGATATTCATAGCATGTAGGTTAACCACATTTACTATTCTATGGTACGGTCAAAAAGGAACATAGTTTTTGTTAGGTTTGACAGCATCCACTAGTCCAGTATATTCTGAAAAAATTTTCTAGACAAATTGGTATCAGCCATAAGCCTAAGGAGAGGGATCTGACAAACATATCCATTGAAGAAGACAACAGGTAGATCCAGCTAACTCACATAAGATCACAACTCTGATGAAGCTTTCACAACTTCCCCAAAAAGTTATCGAAAACCTTAGAAAAGTCCTTCAGTTCATGGTAATATTTGACATGGCTCACTATTGACTCCTAAATAATCAGTGCGTTACATTGTATGAAAATTTTGTATGTCCCAAACACTCTGGACAAATTCTATCATCCATATGCTGACTAAGATTCTTATGGTGACTTGGTACATACACACCCTACCCCGTCCATGTACAGCTAAAGACTTGTAAGGGAAAAGCCTTATAATGGAGTGGAGTATAGGCTTAGTACCTTAGCTGAAAGTTCACTTGAAATTAAAGTTCTATTGAATTTGACAAAATAATTTTAAATTGACCATGTGCCTGCCTGGAATACTCAACTAAAATGCTTAATGGTCACCACCCAGCCTTTGTAACCCGAAAGCTGAGAAAAGGATTCAGTCTACTACGAAATTACAAAAAAGGTTCACTTTGTAAAAAAATCTAAGTTTATTCTTAAAAGTCACATTTTCAAAAATTACATTCTACAGTTGAGTAGGCGATCGAACAAACATTTCCATAATAATGCAGATTCTGGAGAGAAAGAATACCAACCGAAAACCCCTTTTAGAAAATTTACAAGCTCATGGTAGTTGCAAAGAAAATCATCATGGCCGACACATGTTCCTAGCCTGACTCCCAAATTCCGGCTACCGACCAACACACACCACGGCTAATAACGCAGATTCACCTTACATAACGTTCCCGGAGTAAAGACAACCCCCTCCCCAGGGCTACCGAATATATAACCTCGCCGCTCACTACATTTGTATGGGCGTTTATCAAAAATAGTGAAAAATGATTGTGATTATAAAAGGTGTTCCAACTTTAGCTGTTTATAGTCTTGTCCTCAAGGTACGTAAAAAGTGTTTAGTTAGAATTCCTGAATGATTAGTTTGCCTAAAAATGAATTTAGTTTAAATGGCGTAGTGATAAGTGTCTCCAACAGTAAATGGGGTTTACCCTATCTCTATCTGGATTTATTCAATTTTTTAGGCAATCCTGCTGAATTTCAAATAATCTAAATAAAATTAGTGCCAAATTGTTCTATAAAAATTCCTGATTCCAGTGATACAAATTTTATCATAATATTTGGTGAAATAGCGAAGTTATGACTTTAACGAGAAAACTGTTTAGCAAACACTTGGTTTTTAGTTCATAATTATTAAACTGTTGTTTATTTCTAAAAGGTGAAGTTATCTGAATTTTCTTCGAATTTAGTTACGTGTTTGAACGTTATTTTATTTATGGAAGTGGCTTGGTTTACTCGCAAATAAATCTCGAGTGAAAACACGTGTGTTTGATGATTAAATAATTTTAAAAACTTATATAAAATCTGTTCTACTGCATGGAATGTTCTGAAATTTAAATATGTTATACTAGATTTTTGGCTCTTTTAGAAAATCTACTTTTTATATCGAGAAATTACTGGGAACATATGATAAAAAATGTTGGAAGTGAAAGTGTATTTATCGAAGTGTTTAAAAATTTATTTACGTTATTTAAACGGTCTGAAACTACGAATTTTTACTGAGTTCAACATTCTTTTGAATTATTATTATTTTTAAATTACTTTACTTCATTTAAAAGTTTTCAGAAGTAGTGAAATGCTAACGTAGCAAAAATTATTGTTTGCAAACTGGATAATAATGGATTACAGTATTCCAGGTTAGTTTAAAGTTTCTTTACTATTAAAAAATGTTTCTTTAGAGCTTATGTTAAGTGTTATGTGTCTTTACTGCTTTTAAAATGGTTTATTTAATGAATTGGGTTACAGTATCAGCTTCTATATGAAATGTCCATCCCATAACCTGCACTTGTAATGAAAACTAGAATTTATCCAAATTCTAAGGTGCTTACAGACTGCCCTCTTGATTAAAAGATTTCTGTGTTTTTATTAGAAAAATGAATCAGGAAAACTTTCTTAGCCTCCTAAGTCACTCCTATCCATATAAAACTAAAGATTTTGATTTTATTTTTATTACTAAAAACCACACTTAGAATTTACTTACCTACTCAATTTTTTTATTCAGAATACACCTACCTAGGCTGACAAAAACCTGTGGTATTGAAATTTGGAATAGCTCTTTCCATTAGTTGATAATTTCAGATTTTGTTCTTCGCTCCATCCAAGCTCATGTCGTAATACACCTTTAAACTGAAATATCTCTTAAAATAAAATTTTCCCCCTATACGTATTACACATCAAAATACTCATAATTTAATACTTGGAAATGAATGTGGCAAAATCCCTTTCAACTTTCTGAAACCTATGTCTTCTTATGAAAATGATTATTTTGCAAAAGTGTTTTATTCTTAAGAAAATATTTGCAAAAGTCCTTTACTATCTAACTTGTATGTAATAGGTGTCGTCATTGTTTTTTTATTATTATTATTAATTTATTTTAGGAAAACAGGTTATATCATCATTACTATTTCAAAACTGGCATTTGCTTCATCGTTTGCACAAATAATTTCAAACCTTTGATATTCTATCTCCACATTTATAAGCTCCACTCTTGGTGAATCAGAAATCCTACCAGATCTAAGCAGGTGTATGACTTCCCAAGGTAGATGTTGAAATAATATTATATCGTAATACTCAATAGATAGGAAATGAGTAGGCAAAACATCATACTCCAATACAACCTCAAAAATCAAACTCTGCCTAGCAACTGAAAAACAAATACTTATTATCCGAATGTTATCAAAATGAAAAATGTCCAGAAAAGTGTAGCTTGTCTCATAAATGCTCAAGGTGTAGATTGTTTGTGTGTGAACTTGAAAATCAGGGTTAGCTTCTTTGAGTTTTAAGAAGTGCTTAATCTTTTCACTTTCCTGTGTTGGCGTAACATGGGCAAATGGAATGAAAATCAGAGAAAGCATTTTGAAATTTTCCTTGAAGTTGTTGAAAGCTTTCATATTCCTGCATGTTTGTCCAGACAGCTAATAAGTATTGAAGAACTCAGAAATCAGCCTGAAAAATCCTGGTCTGTATAGTTTTCAAATGGAAGCCCAATGCCTTCATGAGGAACATTGTGCAAAATGAATTCCACAACATATTTGTGCAGGCTGTGTCGCATAAAAATATTTTATGTATGCGATCTTGTTGTTTGAAATAAATAGTTATTTTGTAGACTGTATTTTGATTTATAATCTTGATCAGTTTATTTCCTTTTGTTTGCTATGTCCAAAAATCCTCTCATACCAACATTTGACGGTGTCTGGAGTACTTTTTGCATTGAGTTTACTCCGAAATATTAGCAGGTTATTTTCTAGTCAAATCATTTTTTTTCTCCGCAACTATTATTTTCAAGCTTCTCTGCCCAATTATCCTGATTTTCTCTCCACTTCTACCAACAATTCTCATAACATCTTTCTTTTTTCCAGATATCATATATCCTTTCAAGCATCTCTTTGCAAACAATATTTATTAAACTTGCTATTCTTTTTTATAAATTCCTTTAACTATTAATTTACCAATATCATGGCCTTTATCAGTATAAATATATAATTTTACTTGTTTTTAAAAGAGCTGCTATGCTACAGCTGCAACTTTCCCAATTTTAAATAACATGAAGATGGAAATCCTTGTTAACGCTCTGTGGGAACATTTGTAAATGTAATGTTAGTTTGAGCTTGTCAACAAATGTAAGTTTCCTGCATTTTGGTTTGTGCATAAATTTCATGTTTTCTTCCTTTGAAGAAACAGTATTGACTGTGGAATCAGCTGATTGTAGTATTGTGTGGTCTGCAGTGTGGGCGATGGTAATATAAATTTAATTCTCACCTTCCCCTATGGGTGCAGAAAAAACATCGGTGTTACCAAAAATGTCATCAATCAGCTGTGCTGCTATAGCACCTGTAATATCAGTAATGTGTTCAACTGCAGATAGATCAATAAGGATTGGTACAAGATTATCTTTTATGAGGGGAAGGTACTAATATTCTCATAATGAGCTGATGGCTGTGAATGATTTGGTTGTTCTGGCAAATCCTGTGTTTCAGTTGAAACTGGGGAAGATTCAGTACTAGTAGAAATAGGTTCCAAGGTGTTGTGTTTATTGTCAGCTGATGGCTGTTCGGAAAGATGAGCTATCGTGAGATCAGTTGTTTCAGGTATAGACTGAGAAACTATAGTAAATACTGGTACAGTATTGCTGTCCACTGGTTATTGTGCACTACAATTGAGTAACTCTTATTTATTTTTCTCACATGTCTTAACTGACTTTTGCAGTTTCAAATCTAGGGAGGAAATCTTACTATCCAAGTTGATGTATACACCATCAATCTGTTCATTAAGGCCTTGTGTTTGTCTCACAACTTCCTCTATCATTCTATTTTTTTTTTTTTTGGATTTCAAATTTTGCATTTAAACTTTGTAAGTTAGTGTGAAATTTTGGTTTGTGACCAGATAATGACTGAGATATATCTTGCTTCTGTGCTTGGAAATTATTATTTAACTGTCTGAAGCTAGTGGTAAGCAAATGAACCAAAGATTTCATATCAGTAGACAAGGGATTTTTAAGGCTTTTGACAATCTCTGAGGCTTCCTGAAGCTGATTACTATTTGCTGAAAACCCATAGCATTCACTATCAGAATCTGATGCTGAAATACTGTCGGTACCTACAATCCCAGTATGGTTATCAGTAGTAGTAGTATTTTTGTTATTGGCTGTTGTGTAGGCTGATCTGTTGTGTTTTCCTCTATGCTAACATCAGCTGAAGAAGGGGGTGACTAGGCCAAGCATGTGTCAGCTGATTGGTTACTGTCTTCTCTTAAGGCCTGTTTATCCATAGCGGATGGAAATGATACTCAAAATTCAATATGAAAATATGACTTTGAAAGCATCAAAATAATAATAATATTAATTTAAATTCACTAAGCTGGGCCACAAACAGTTGCTCAGTGCAGAAGTTGCAAGGAACATGTGTTTGAAAATCACACACATAAACAAAGTATGAAACACATAAAAAAAAAAATTCTTAAAAGTATTCTGAAAAGAAGAACAAATTAAAAAATAAATTCCAAAGTCGCTCACAGATTGTAAACAAAAAGAAAAGAAAAAAACTCAATGTGGAAGAAAATCGCAGTAGTCACTGGCTGTTTGGATCATGCAAATAATCGCTGGGACACAGAAAAATGAACTCATGCATCGATTTCAAAAATGTAAACAGACTATCACATTGAAGTTACCTGCAAATGCAGTTAGTAAAAGTGAAACATGTCTTAAAGCCACTTTACACACTTGTCGTTCTCGTAGAAATAACTGAAGAAATGATAAAAGCATTGCAAACTGTACTTATCTTTTGCTGAAGAAGAGGTGGGACACGTTGTAGCAGAAATGTGACAGTTGTAGACTGCAACGATGTTGGTCGTCAACAGCTGTTGTGTCAATAGTATTTCAGCAGGCTGCCTCCCGTAGAGATCAGCTGACCCTCGGCGGAACCACAGAATGGAATGATTGTGTAGTTAGCTTGTGTCATACAGAAACCAAGAAAGTGACTGTCGTTGTCTGAAGTCATGCAGTGGCCGTGGTGCGAAATGAACCACATCATGGTTGGCAGTGTCGACGATGCACGGTGAAATGTTCACCCGTGTCGGAGAATTAAAGGAATGTGTGTCGTATTTCGAAGTGGTGGATAGCTATATTTTGAAACTGTAATAGGTGGGGGGGTCTGATCACATATCACATTTCCCTCAAAGTTGTATCACTACGATCTCCATGTAAGAAGATAAACTGTTCATTAGGTTAGGATGAACAGTTATCACTCTCAACTATAACCGTGTTTTGTGCTTTTGGATATTAGATTGTTCTAAAGTTCTCGGCCGCCACCATTCTGAAACCCTCAAAATGGAAAAGGTAGTTAATCAAATAAATAAAATTCACTGCTTCGAATTTAAAGTTCAAAATATCACTGTATTTTTGAGAAAATATTTTAATTATCTGGGGAATCTTTTAAGCAATCAAAAATCTTCACCAAATAATTTGACTGCAGGCATGGGCACCAGCAGGATTACTTAAAGGGGGGTGCATTTTTTTTTTTATATACGTTATATATAACACTTATTAATTAAGGATGCTGAATTTATTGACAAGGTGTTGGACAACAATCTTGGGGCCTTAAGTTATTATTCAAACAGTGAATTTAATAATAAAATTTTTGTTTCTTAATCTTTTTCTGTGTGTTTTCTTTCATAGCAGGGGAGTGCAAGTGCAGCCTCCTGCATCCGGCGCCCATGACTGCAGGTTATGATAAGTAATCAGACCAGACTGAACTCCATTACTGAATGAAAGTGATATGAAAATATTTGAAACTGTTCTGCCGCACTCCACAAAATCTTAAGATGGCTGCCTACATTGCTTCACACACTCGCCTGAGCATTTTCTTCCGCCTAGCCTCTCGCCCAAATTGCGCCACAAAGTAGCGTGGTCACACACTAACTGATTTTCAATGACTGGCCCGCAGAAGAGCCTAGTACTGATATTTATAGAAAGCTTGTGGGAACACTTCGTTTTCCTGTTTCCAATGAAAGCAGTTGCGCATTCTGATCAAATGTAATCATTCACGTTTGTGGATTTCATCATCCTATTTCTTCAATGTGCATAAATAAATTCCTATCTGTCTGAAATTTTGATAGTAGCTAGGTTTACTAATAAATGTTAATTTCAATCCTTATAAAAAAATTTGTAACTTCAATAGTTTGGCCACAACAAATTATTTTCTGAAATTCCAAAAAACATTAATATCTCCCTCAGTTTTGCAGCTACGAAGCTGAAATACTAATTCTAATACTTCTAATTTACTGGTCTTTCGTTTAGTACTAAGAATGCTGTGTTTACTTTTTTCTAACAGGTTGAACCAATGTTGACCCAAAATATTGAGCAATCATTAATTTCGAAACTGTAAATAACTACTTGACATCTGTAAAACATTTTTTAAATGATTCTACGTGTTCTTATTTGTAAGTTGTGTAATTTTGAAGTCGCTACTTGTTTTTTTTTTTTTTATTTATTATAAATTTTGTTAAATTGACCACTTGCATGCTGTCTGTCTAACCATTGTATTCTTGCCACCAAAAATTTACTCTTATTTTGACTCAATGTCTTCATGAATATAAATGAAACTACCTGAAAACTGTTTGTGTTGTATTATGCTTTATTTTCAATATAGTTTTCTCAACTGAATTTACATATTTTTGAACTGATTATTTTAATTTTTACCCATATATATTTTTCACATATTGATCAGAATCAACCTTAATACATTCGTGAACTTTTCCAGAATTTGATATGTTGTGTAAGCCAAAATTACACTTCTTCTTCTTTATAAACTGACTTTTATTAACTGTTTAACTTGATTTCTGACTTGAATTGACTAAGTAACTGACTTTAAAATTGATGTGCCATGTTATTCAGTTGAGCCCGCTGTTCTTTAAATAAATTTTGTTACGTAGTTTACAAAATTTTAGGTTACCTTACAGTTAGACTAAATTTTCTAAAATCAATATCTGGCTGGCCCCTTTCTACTTTATGCTACAATTTACACATGTTGCTAATGGAAATTTGTTCTAATTTTTGTGATCTCATTTAGTTCTCAATAATGCTTGTATTAAATTTTAATTTCTATCTGTGACGTAATGATCTAAGTGAAGTATATGGAACGTTACTTGACAGTGGGAATATTAAAATCTTACTTTTATCCCATAAATTTCTAACTTTCCACTAAACTGCTATCATATTCTTAATCCTAGAATTTTCTTGATTTTCTACACCTAATACTATACTTCTACCTATTTTATCAAAGATTCCGGTTTTTCTTTTTATTTCTAAAAACATACTTCAAATTTACATAACTACTCAAATTTTATTGATAATGCTTCTTCCTATTCTGACAACAACCTGCGACTTCAAAACCTGGAATAACTCTTCTCCTTCATTGATAATTTTGTACTCTGTTCTATCCAAGCATATGGCATAATACAACATTGAAATATCTCTTTAAATAAAACATTTAGCCTATGCAAACAGTATTTGAAATTTTAAGCATAGTTAGTGGTAATGAATGTTGCAAAATCCATTCACATTAGCATTTCAACCTTCTATTATTTATTTATTTTATTTTATTTTTTTATGACAGTGGTTATATTCTGAGTTGAAAGGCTTTATTATTGAGAAAATGTTTATAAAAGTCCTTTACTATGTAATTTATATGTGGTAGGTCCTCTTCTAAACAGTTTAGGTGAGATTACAGATATATGACTCTGCCAATTCATGGTTAGTTTGTGGCTTAATTATTGATAAGGAAAAATGTAAGTTCAAAATGTCACAACCCTGGTATGATTCAGTTACCTGTTCTCCCATCTTCATTCTTTACCAACTGAATTTAAATACTCTTTCATTAGGTTCATAGAAAATGATGGTCGAAATTTTTAATCTTGAAATGACCCAGGATTCTGATGTTTTAATGTGGTTATTGGCTCAAGAACTTTTTTATTGATAGTGAATAATGATAAAATCTGTGTTCTTGTTCATATAGATTTCAAGTTCTGTGGAAAATGAGATATCAAGTATGGCCACGTATGGAAGAGGGTGCTCATGTTACATTTAAAGTGCCTCCGCCAGGCATAGAGTTCACATTACCTTCACCAAAGATAGGTATTGAATCTCTGCCGGTTGTTGACCCCCCTTGGATGCCACAAGTGAAAACGAAAGTGGAGGAGGTGACAATCAGCCAAGAAAGTCATGTAAGTATATTTTTTCCTCAAGAGAAATATTTTGAATTTATACATATTGAGTAGCAGACTGTGGCAATAAAATATGCCGTGGCTCTGCTTGAGATACTGGGGTATGCAGTGATGTGCTACTGATTGTTAGACTTTCAGGTTCTACTATGTCCAGAAATTATAACACGGTTCACTTTAAACTTAACTCTGGTTTTATTCACACAAGGCATACAAATTTCCCATAACCTCCACTAGTTACATTATTTACTTTGACTGTGGATAAGGCTTATCGTTCCTCTTCTCTTACAATTGCAGATTCTGACCACACTTCGGTCTAACATTGTCACACACTCTGGTAAGATCACTAAACTCTACTGGCTTTCAGTTCTCCATGAAATAATACTAAAAGCAAGTTGTCCTTTTAGTTCACATTATACTTAATAAAAGGGAAGCATGGCTCGTGTTACTGTTACATATGTCACACTATAAATTTGCCTCCATCTCTCGCGACTATCAACTTCAGACTACTTACAACAATCACTTTAATACACTGTGTACTTCCATGCTCAACAATGCATTGTGGAACAACTGAGCCTTTACAAATAATTAAACCTATTTATTCCTCTGATTATCTTATACTTCCAAAATATTTTAATTACCCTCAATATCATCAAAATACATTAAATTTACAACTGCCTATCCACTCTTTCTGCATATAGCTGACCTATTACTGTCTTGCCGCAAGAAATGTCAATTTAATATGTTGATGCACCATAAAAAATAAAGGAGTAATTAATCTTGTTGTGAAATTGTTTAACAAGGTAGTTTAAGTAAAACTGTGATGAAACAAAGATTTCTAAGGCTTATGCGACTGTCTTTCTGGGAATGCTGCATTATTTAATTGCTGATTTAAGCTGTCAGTTGACATGCTGCAGCCTTTTTATCTCTTACGAAGGCTACAGTGTATCAGCTGAAAGCTTAGATATGCGAATAAATAATGCAGCTTTCCTGGAAAATTCATTAGTATGAAAAGAAGTTTTTATGTCAGCAGCATGGATTCAACAGAGGTTATTCATATGAATTTCAGTTAGTAGGTTATGTACAAGACATTTCAGATGAAATGGAGAAGGGAAGTAGATAGTGTGGCACTAGATCTCTCTTTTCCATTTGACTGATGTCAGGTAAATGAACATTTTACCAGTTGAACATTTAGTAAGAGTAATTTTTTGTGTTTCTTTTTGTCACAATTGTAGGTAACAAAAACATTTGAAATGAAGAGACAAAAAATTTTGTGATAATATTTTGCAAATTGTTGTTGAGTAAGTGAGAGAGAGTGAAAGAAGTATGAATGGCAGACCAGCCCCACCAGTAGGTAGATAAGAGAGAGGTTTTCAGTTTTTTTTTTTTTTTTTTTTTTTTTTTTTTTTTTTTTTAAATTTCAGTTAGTTTTCTTTGGAAAATAACTTCAATTTTGGAAGGGCATGTCAGGTATCTTATAAATTTTGTAACTGCGTGACAAAATTTGCTCTCAGAACCACGAGTTTGATTAAATAGTATTGCATATCATTTTTATAGTCAGTTTCTATGTTAATTCAAGCCAGAAAGCAGATTTTTACTAAAACATAATCAAATAAATAGCTGATTTACAGCCTATTAATGTAAAAAAAAAAAATGTTTTTCAGATAGTATTTTCTGTTGCATCAGTCTTGAGCATTCACCTGGAGTATAAATTTATTAACTTCTGAAATGTTAATTAGTTAGATTCTGTTTCTAGATTATGAATTTTTTTCATCATTTTAGTAATAGTAAATGAAAGAACAACCCTAAGGGAGTAAAATAAAATTTATTTTAGTTTAGTAACAATAAAATTGTGAAAGTTATTAATAGGTTTTGTTATTGTGTCAAAATAATTTTTTTATGGCAGAACTAATAGAGTTACAGAGTTGTTTTTTTTATATAATAATCAAAGTTGACATTTTTCTCAATATCTAGCAACTCCAAAAATTTTAAGAAGATAAGAACATTTTTTAACGGTCAAGGTCAGAGGTCTGATGCAAGCCTTTCAGGTGTGAAATTTGATATCTTATCAGCTTTTCAGCACATTCTCATGTGAAGTGAAAGTTTTATAGCTTCCCACGGTCCATGTGTACCAGAACTTTCCTTGTTTGCAGTAGCAGCTAGCTCAGTCAGTTGTCCAAAGACCGTGAGTGCGACAATGTATAAATGCCCAGTCTTCAAGAAGTGGTGAGAGTGACAGGATGTAGACTCGCGCAGTATCCGATCAGGAGTCTTTCAGAAGCCATGAACAAGAGGACATGTAGCTGAGTAGGCCAGCAAGTTTCATATCAAGCACTACTGTGCAAGGTTTTAGTTTGCCACAATGTGGGTTCACATATATAAGTTTATTACAATGAAGCAGTGAAGTAGTATTACACCATTTGGGGCCACGGGATCACCTAAGTGTTGGTCGTTTACAAACCAGTTGATTAGTAGAAGGGTGTGATGAACTTTTGCATACTTTCAAGTGATCATTCATAGCACTTAAAACTTTGGGGTTTGGTCTGGCTCGAATCGGTTAATCAAACTTGCAAGTATATCGTCAGTGAATTTGTATGATGCCTGTTCAGTTAATGTCTTTGCAAGATCTTTCAAGAATATAATAATTTTTACCAACAAAAGACTTGTGAACCTTATTTGGAAATACATTTTCTTAGTTTGTGGTAAAACAAGCTAAGTGGCAACCTTTTTGAAATAGAAAAGCCAAAGCTGACCATTATCCACGGTTATCTTCGATCAAAGCTGAGACAAAGCATGTTGCCTCACCCCACGGCAAAGCAAGTTGTATTACACAGAGTTAGCTATAAATAGGTTGTGAATAAGGTTAACATAAAGAAGAATATGTCCTGCAGGATGAAGGAATTCTTAAGAGAAAGGAAGAAAAGTGTCAATGTTAGGAATAATGTACTACTGAAGGAAATGGATGAGAGAACAGTGGTGTTACAGGACAGCTTATTGATACAATTTATTGTTCATTATTCTAATGAATGAGTCGTTGATCTGTAGTCAGAGGTTAGGCTTTTTGCAGATGAAATAATTCCATTTAGTATAATAGCATCAAGAGAGTGTTGAGAGTAAATGCAAAGACACTTAGGCAGAACATCTAGTTGTTTAGAGAGGAATGGAATGAAGATGTTTGCCAAGAAGATTCAACTAATCAGGAATACTGATAGTAAAAAAAGGCCTTTGTGTTATAACTCAGTTTAAGGGGAACTACTTGTTAGCTGAATAAACTGTGAATGAATGGGAATACCAGTTGAAAGTAAAATAAACTGGACAGGGAAAGATTTCCGAGTATGTCTTCTGTTTGACAGGATAATGAAGTTAGAGAGTTGGGTTATAAAACTTTGTTCAGGCTCTTGTTAGAGTATAGTGGGATGATATGGGGCCCACATCATGAGAATCATGTAGTGCAGTTGGAAGGGCAGAGGGTAGGGCAACAAAATTTTTATGTGGAAATTACTGGAGGATACACTCAAAAACAGAAATGATTAAATACTCATATTGGAATTCATTGCAGGACAGAAGGCAAGTCAAGAGAATTATGACCATGTACAAGGCATATTCTGGTATTGAGGTGTGGATAAATATTGGTGGAAGATTTAGAATTGGCATGCAGAATGAAAGAGAGGACCATTACAATATATTGTCAATTGACTCCTGACATAAGAGAGTAGGAAAGTTGTTTCTCATAGGAAAGTTTTTATTTATAGATATGGGAATAAGGAGCTGTCAGTAGTTCATATTTAATTATTCATCCATGTTTTTTCCCTCAATGTTTCTAGCTTACATGATTCTACATTTAAAAAAAAAAAAACTTACAAAGTCTACCTGACTTCACAAATGTGTCCTTTAAACTGAAAAGGGCTAAAAAATATCACTCTACCAATTATACAATTTTTGTTTACAAAGTGTCAAATTAATATGATTGCATTTGATTGTTTTAGACAAATATGTATTCTTAATTTTAAAATTTATTTATCCATCTCCCAATCTGTATTACCGGGTAGATGGACTGTCACTTAATGTGACACTTGATGTTGAAAACATAGTATGAAAGAATGGTAACTACCATTAATTTCTTTGTGCTTCCTTATTATTCCTAACACATCTTTTACCTATCATGTTACCTACTCTCAGTTTATGTTTAACTGTTAAAATTCTCTCCCTAATTTTGTTACTGATGCATCTGCTTTTAAAAGCTATTATTACTATTACCCACTAAGCTCTCATTACTGAACAATAGGGTATATACATGTATTAGTGTTAAATTTTAAATCAGTTTTTTACACTGTTGTATGGTGAAAATAATATAATGCTAATGAAAATATTTAACATAAAAAATATTTTAAAACTGCAATCCAGTTCCAATGATTTAAACATGGCCAGTTTGGCACACGGCACCACGACATAATTGTACATGATTACATAAGTGTATTGTATATTTTGAAGTGTTATATCTCAAAAGTTTTATCTTTTATAATTAATTTTGATATGGAAGGTGGTCAAAAACCATTTTATAAATACTGTATTGTACCTTTCTGCAAAACTACGATAAAGTGTATTTTTATGATCCGTGAGATGCAAATTTCAGATCAAAATGGTGTGTAGCTATGAGAAGACTTAAATAATCTTCAACTAGTTGTTTATATTGTTGTGACGATCATTTTAATGTAACTATATCTAATTTAATTTGTATATAATGTTAAATTTGTTATAAAACATAATAATTCATTACCTATTCAAACTCTAATCATAATTTAGTTTGCCAAAGTTTAATAGGTATAATTTCCAAGCCATTTCTTGTTCAAGCTTAATACAAAGCAACTGTGAACCTTTTAAATCCCACAAAGGAGACTATCAGATATTTTAAAAAATGGGCTTCAATCTCTTAAATATATGTTGAAGGGTATATATCTACCTGAACTAATGACTATTAGAGGCCACATTATTTAATGATTGAACTGGCTGATAATGATATGTAGCACCGTTGTTTCTCCCAATCCCTAATTTTCTGACCCAGGTTTAAATCCCCACAGTATCAGATATTTTTATCTGCCGAAATAGTTGAGCATGATTTTTTTAAAAAAAAATTATTTCAACTTTGAAACAAATCACATTACTTCTAAGACATCCAACAAATGCAATTTCTGCCAATATATTAAAAATGACTTCATAATATGACTCACCAATAGCCACTGCAATTTGGCTAAGAGGCGAATCTGTTTTTGTCACATATTTTCAATCATTTACTACAATCCATCACTTCTTGGAATTAAACATAACAATTGTAAAAAAAATCAGAATATCAATCTTCTTGATGTTATTTATTTCTTTTAAAGTACTTCTAGGTGACATACAAGTTTAGAAATGACGAAAATGAAAGTAAGTAATAAATAATACCTACTTCAGTTCAAGACACACACACACACACACACACAAAAAAAAAAAAATTAAAAAAATTAAAAAAATTATAAATAATAATAAAAAAATAAACTGAACATATAATGTAAGAATGGAAACATTCATGGAGTTTGATTCCAATGAAGTCATTACAAGTGTACCACCAAATTTTGTCGTGAAAACACAATTTGGCAGTACACTAGTGAAGACTTCATTTCTAAGAATCAATTTGCTGGAAAAAATTATGTTTTATTGTAGGTAACGTGATTTATTTTAAATTGAATGGATATTTGCAAATGTCAGCAATTTCATTGCAGATTACTCCGGCATGCCCCTTGATTCACATTTGGTCTATCCAAAATGTGACTAATGCACTAAAAGTGTAAAAAATAATTCAAATATCTAACACTTAATTACCTTGCAGGTTTATGATATGAACAAGTACTTTGACATCACGATTCAACTAATAGCATTTGGTATTGTGAAGCTAAATTTCCTATGTATTTTTAAACTTTTGATTAATTAAAGTTGATAAATATTTTTAAAAAAGGAACACACAGAAAAAAAACCATTGTAGCTGTTTTTCACAGTAATAATGCTTTGAAATAAAAATACTGGATGTATATTTGAATTGAATGCTCAATCGCTATTTCCTTCCACCATTTTACCATTCTGCTTCTGAAACTAAGCGTAGAGGGTGTACAATTAATGTTCATGCCTGGCATTTTGGAAGATAAGTTTAATCCCCTATCCAACAATCCATATTTTGGTTTTACAAATCATTACTGATGAATGACAGGATGGTTTAAAGTAATCTGCTCATTCTCTCCGATCTATTGATATATAATATGGCATGCTTATAATTTTTAATGATGAAACCTCTAATGCATCTTAACTAAAATCTTCGTTATTCTCTATCTCAAAAAGTATGTGCCACCGAGCGAAATGTGTTCCAAACATTACTGAATGCAATTTCCTATATGATAGTGATGTTGTTTATATGCTACCTAAACTGTTTAATATAGCTTCCATTCTTCTCTCAAAAATGTTCAAATTTCACAATCTCCTTCTGCCATGATTAGCGTTCTCGCCTCGCATTCGGGAGAACGGCGGTTCGAATCCCCGTCCGGGCATCCAGATTTGGGTTTTCCATGGTTTCCCCAAATCACTCCAGGCAAATGCCGGGATGCTTCCTTCAAGAGGCCATGTGTAAGGAACAAAGACGGATACCCGGGGTTGTATATCAGCTGTACGTTCCTTAACTATCGTTCACTTACTTATCACTGGAAAATACTTGAAGTTCTTAAAATAGTTTGTTGACCATATATTGCCTATGGAAAATGCTAACTGTTAAAATTGACCACAGTCGCCACTTACAGTTTTAAACCTACTGCAAGAAAGGTACTATTATAGAAATGAAAGTCACATGTTGAAGATTTCACAATTCACATATATTCAAAAATGTCACAGTATTATAAATGTTCAGTTAGCAAGGCATCGAAATATCATCACACGAAAATTGCAAGTTGCGAAGCATAACCAGAACCGTTAATTCCCCCGGTAAAATTAAAGTTCAAATATCAAACACTGAAAATTTCTAAGATGGTGTCTATCGTCCATTGTGTCCGCCCAGTTACAGACTAGCCTCATGCTCAAGCCACCCGAGGCTAGCTCATCTCGGTCTAACCAGCACACATCCTGCTTCTCCAACGCTTCAGTACAAACTGGCTGTCATGGCAGCGCAACTTCCTATATCAAACTAGGACTAAAGTGGTCAAAATAGACACAGAAATTTTTGATTTATCTCCCGATGTTTACCAGAAATTCATGGTGTGTAGATCACGCAAAAATACGTGTTTAGTGTCTCTTGGTAATAATGTTTTAATTGCTTCCGAACGGAGTTATAGATTTATTTAGTTGGGGGAGTGTTGCTACATTGGATTAAGCAGTTATTTCAAATTTTGGTAGCAAAAAACAGTTTGTCAAAAATTTTAGATTTCGGGCTTTAGACTATTTTAGAAGTGCTCTCCCGTTTCTGCTGATCATGCTGGTGTAAAAATTATCCCAATCTGTTTGGTAGTTTAAAAGATATGGACTTCCCTAGAATCGGTAATTTTCTTACTTTTCATCCTACAATTTGACTTTTTATTTACAGCTTTTCAGCCCGAGGTATATCTTTTACAACGTTCCTTTATTAATTTTAAGTACTTTCCAAAAGTTTTTATTTATTTAAATATATTATTTTAGCTGACTTACCGGCTAACTGTGTAGTATCATTCACATTTTAGGTTTGCTATTATCTTTTGTTAAATGTTTATGACCTTATTTAGAACTTATTTAATATTGGAGAAACTATTACGGGACGTGTTTAAATGTACTTTTAAGGTCCTGAGATTATCCCAATGAACTACAATTTACTCTTGAAAAATCGCAACGTGGGACTGTTAACTAAATCTTATTATCACTTTGATATTTATTATTAAAACGTTCTGGAACCATTAGAAATGTACAGAATATTATTAGAAATGGTTTGTTTCATTGTTTTTTGTATCGGTATCGGGATGGTAAACTGAGCTTCCCTTTCCATAACCTCTTCAGTAGTAAGGTGCTTACACATGGCCGAATTCCTTCCCATTCCTTGCCCCCATCCTTGCCCCCCATCCTTGCCCCCCATCCTTTCCCGTTTCTAAAGACCTCGATGTTAAAAAGAGACGTAAAACAGTTACAAAAAAAAAAAATCCTTCTGCCATCTTTTAGTTTATATTTATAATTTACTTTTACTTTTTTCTGGCAAAAAAATATCATAAATCTTTACAAAAATTGTTCACATTGCATAGAAAAAATTCTAATTTATTCTAAGCATACTTAAGTCTGTATTTGGCTGACCTGCGCTGTGTGCAAATTTCATTTTTTTTACTCGAAATCATCATTTTCACTTATAATGTTACTTACATTTTACCTACAGATTCTAAATTTTTATATAATGTAGTATAAAATTTTATGCATTTTTTGAGCTATGAATCATTCATGTAGCTTGAAAACTTAGAGCCGTGAAATTAATTAACTATTTTTTCAATCATTGTAAACATGTGTTAATTTAAATTTCAAAATCAAATATCTCTTCAGTACTATTTTATAAGTCTAAAGTGCTGTACCTCTTTTTACTTGTTATCACCTACTGCATCTCTGTGCATGAAGGGAATATTTTCTATTCTGAAATAGGCAAGTTTCTTTATAAAGCCAATGTTGAAAAATAATTAGGGCTGAACTTTACTGTTTACTCCTACTTGTTACTTGAAAACTGCAAGAAAATGATTTTAAATGTAATGTTGGATTCTTATTAACTTGCAGCTCTTTTTAACTAATTTTGATCATTTATTAGCAAAATTTAGGTTATATGACAATTGAAATTTCGCCTGTTGACTGTGTACAACTACACAAATGTGGCTTCGAATAGATTCTCCATCCACCCTGTTTTTTTTTTTCCAAAATTTGAGAATCTGGCTCAGTGTGAAGAAATTCTTGTCTAATGAGGAAGTAATTGTAGGCGGAAGAAGTATTTTGCAGGCTTTGTGACAAAGAACTTTTCTGATGGTATTAAAAAATTGGGAACTCGCTAAATTAAATTTATCACCCTCAATGTGGACTATGTTGAGTAGTAAAGGTGATTGTTTCAAGAAAAAAAAAATACACACATATGTGTGTGTGTGTTTGTGTTTTACTTGCTTTTTGGCCAGACTTATCAAATCACCCTTAGATAATATGAAGGTACTAAGGAGTTAGAAGAAAATTAAGATGGCAATGAAACATTGAAAAAGACATCTTGAGGGGGCTGTATAGCTCCGTGTAAGTACAGGAAAAAGAAGTTATTAACTATTATGATGAAGAATCCCAGACTTTTGACTGATCATTCAGGGAAGTCAGTGAACCAGGTACAGCATACCAGGATAGAAGTCCTGTAGGTCTGAAGTCTTTATGATCATCCACAGGTAACCAAGCTTTGAGGTGGATGTAAATAGATTTGAGTTGTTAGCTATAGCTGTTAGGGGTTCCAATTCTGGTTACGATAGTGTTCAGATTGTGGCTTTATTAAGTTTGAAATTACAGGCAGAGGAATAAAAATAAGGTCCTGAAACGATACAGAATATACATAGACAGTAGGAAAAACCAGAGAAA
The DNA here is from genome assembly GCA_031002005.1 of Vandiemenella viatica. Lineage (NCBI taxonomy): Eukaryota > Metazoa > Arthropoda > Insecta > Orthoptera > Morabidae > Vandiemenella > Vandiemenella viatica. The sequence goes on from CM061919.1 coordinate 130,320,500, forward strand.
CAGCTAAAGAAAGCTGTTGAAAAAGTTAGTAGCGGTATCATGATTGAAGGTGAGGAACAATGATGACAATATGCCAGATCTATTTATAAGATCTCTATTAGAAAACAGCAGAAGTATAAGGAATGAAATAATAGTGTTTTATAAATTAATATAGATGCATAATCCACAGATATTTATAGTGATAGAATCTTGGTTACGGCGAGGAGGTCTATAAAATGACATTTTCAATTATTGTTAAATAGTGCACTGCAGAGATAGAGAGGAAATGGCAAATAAGCATACAAACTGATTATTATCAAAGATGAGTGCAGTTCAATGATATTCAGAGAACATAATCATGAGTTACTGGAATGAAACTCTTTTGAGATACAGAAACATTATTATGGTATAAATAATATTCATAAGCAGTAAAAAAAGGTGGGAGTTATTTAGCTGGAAAAATGAATTTTAAATTCCTTACAAAGGAATGGCAGCACAATAGAAATCTATTTAATAAAAATTAAATGATTTTGTTGATAACCGCTTCACTCGAGAATGGTTGGATTGATTTGGCAATTTTTTTAAAATAAATAGTTCATAGTAGTTCAAATAAGATGTTTAGAAAAAGAAAATTGGGAAAAGTTGCCCAGAAAATCAGAAAATTCAGGAATCCTGAAAGTACTTTATCTATATACCAATTTGGCTAATTTTTAAATGTTCATAATAGTTTGAATAAAATTTTTAAGGGGAAAAAAATTGGAAAAGGTCCTTAGAAAATTGGAACAATTAGTGAAAAACTGAAATTTATTATTTTATATGTACCTATCAGCATATATATTTTTTTAAATATTTATAATAGTTCAAATAAAGTTATTAGACAACAAAAAATTGGGAAAAATGTCTGGAAAAGTGAAAGTGCTTTCTTCTATGGACCTATTTGGCTAATTTTGTTAAAAAAGTTCCTAATAGTGTGAATAAGGTTTTAAGAGAAAGAAAAGTTGCCCAGAAAAATGGAAAATTTTGGAAACAATAAATATGCTTTTTTCTAAGCACCAATTTGGTCAGTTTTTAAAAAATGATCGTAATAGTCTTAATAAGGTTTTTAGATAATGAAAAATTGGAAAAACAGACCGGAAAATTGAAAAATTCAGGAAAAACTGTAAGTGTTTTTTTATGGACCGATATGACTTTATTTTAATGTTTATAAAAGTCCAGACAAGGTTTTTAGAGAAACAAAAGTTGGAAAAGTTGCCAGGAAAATTGGAAAATTCAGGAAAACTGAAAGTGCTTTTTTCTATGGGATTTTTGCATGAACACAAGAACATAACTCACATTTTTATTGATGGATATACATAAATAAATAAACTTCTAGATCTGGAAATAAATCTGGAAAAATGCATTCCAGCCTAAAATTACATTTGCTAGTATTTTTGTGTTATTTCACGATCAGTACAACAAATGTAGTTATTTAATTTCTATTCCATTGATATTAATTGAGGATGGATTCTTGATGATATCAAACAAGATATTACCTCAATTAGGAATGGCAGCACCCAACTGTCCAACGCATGATAAATTTAATTAAGAGTTGAAACATGAAAAACAATAAGATTGTGATGCATTGTGAGATAATGTTCTAATGAATGTTCTGCTGTTGAATCAACAATAAAAATATATGTATGACACTCTCATGAAAGTTGTGAATGATGAAACTAGAGTGATTTTGTTCTTGGACCCTCCCAGTGGCACTGTATTTTTGTTTTTTATTTTTTTTTTATTTTTTTTATTTAATTGATTTTAGGAACAATTCGATTACAGAATGAAGTTGTACTTGCTTCATCAGTAATTGCAGCTACATAGTTGGAAGGTGATAAAACAATTTATATAACATTCAAGTTGCCTTTGAATATGCAAATCAATGAAACTCCAATGTGCAACTTTTCGAAGAATTGTGTGATGGCCAAAGCTGTTTGCAGCAATGCAAATTGATTGTTTTGGATGAATATATTATGGCACATAAAAAGTCTTTGAAGGCATTATACCAAACGATACAAGATCTATGAAACAATCAAAACTGGTTTGGTGGTGTGATGATTGAATTGAAATGTAAAAAGAACACCCAGAGATTCATTTAATAAGAGAAAAATAAATCATTTGGTTAACATGAAATTCTGACTTAATCAAACTGTGATTTAAATTTTGGAACAAATTCGAATGGTTCCAAGTCAATCACATTCCAGGCACATCACACGTTTCCAGGATTTCAGCATGTAAGCTAACCTAGAATGTCATAAACTTGATATCAAAATTTATTAGGCACAATATTAGCCAACCAGTTGCTTAAATTTTTGATTTATTAATCTTAACTGCAGTTTCGACAAACATAAGCTTGTCTTCTTCAGAAGATTTCAAAATTTATTCACAGAGCTGTGAGTTCATTTAAATAGCATTGCATATCAGTTTTAAAGTTGTTTGCTTATACAATTCAAGCCTTATAAATCAGGTTAATCAGTTATAGAAAATCAGAACATAGGATTGGTATATCTTGTAAGCACCTTAGAAATTGGGTACATTCCAGTTTTCTTGGCTATAGAGCATAAAGGAGGGAGTAAGCTTTCTAGTAAAGATAAAATTTTTCATTTTGTGATTACAGGACTTAAGAGAAACGTTTCATGCAGAAGCCGATACTGCAACCTAACTCAGTAAATAAACCAATTTAAAAACAGTAAAGTCACTCAAAACACAATATAAGCTCTGAACAAACAATTTATAATAGTAAATAATCTTCAAAACTAACCTGAAACAGGGTAATCCATTATTATCCAATTTTTAAACAGTCAATTTTGGTTACGTGATAATTACACTAATTCTCAACACTTTTCGGTGCAGTAAAGTAATTTCATAATAATAATAATAACCCGAAAGAAAATTAAATTTACTTATATTCAGTAGTTTCAGGCCGTGTAAATACAATAAATACACACTTGCATTTTTAACACTAAATAACCACACGTTTTTGATAATTTCTCGAACTAAATAGTAAATTTCATGAAAGAGTAAAGAATCTAGTATATCACATTAAAGTTTCAAAACATTCCAGGCAGTAGAACAAGTATTAATTTAATTTTTAAGTAATGATGTCGTAAACCAAAACGTGTTTTTTTTCTAAATTAAACTGTAATTAAAATAGGCCATTTCTGTGAACAAAACAACTTTTAAAACATGCAACTAAATAAAAGGAAAATTCAGCTGACAACACTTTTTTGATATAAATTGCACCTTAATACTTTTTAACTAGAAACCCAATTTTTCTAACATGGCTTCTAAGCAGTATAAACCTCGACCTTTGTACAACAGATAACTTTGCTAATACACAGCCGATAATAATAAAAGTTACATTTTTGAAATCAGGAGCAAGTACTTAACACATTGACACTAATTTAAACATGAAAATTTGTAATCCAGTGGGGACATCTAAAAATTGCACACATTAAGAAATGGATCGGGGGTTCACCAACTGTTTTTAGGAAATTTATTACCATTGTGCACACACTTTAATTATTTACAAGAAGACACGATAATTTAGAATTATAGTCATCTTACTTTTAATAAACCTTAAGAGCTAGGCTTCACACTGTAAAATTTTGAACACTAACTCCAATTACATTTTTTCAGACTATTTTTTGGCAAGCAGTAGGTCACCATTAGCATGCGGCTGAGAGTATATATTGAGGAGCTCAGGCCGTCTGGCTGTCTTGTATCTTGTGTCTTGTATCTTTCGTCTTTCGTCTTTCGTTTTTGTCTTTATTCTTTGGTCTTTTTGGCCTTTTGTTTCAAATCGCAGAGTAATCATGAGCTAGTGTGTTTCATCGGGTAGTGCGAGTTTCGGTCAGCCAAGCTGACTTCCGGTCGGCTTGAGCTTTGGGATACCTCATGTGCGATACACGGCCATGTTAGCTGTTGCCGCCAGGAACGAATGCTAGCATTGACTATGGGCTCATAAATTTTCTAATGGGGTTTGGTCTGGTACTTCTTCCTCTTCATGACTTTTGATTTCTGGAAAAGTTTAGTTCGATTGCCAATTTGACTGTAATAGCTAATTTTGATATGTGACTGTGAAATAAATTCAAAATTTTTCATCAAGTGGATTTCTACATGCTTTCGTAGTGAACTCTAACATTTCCTCAGCTTTTGGTTTAAATATGCTTAGTGGTGACCGATAGGCTTTACAGTTGAATTATCCATGCTGATACATGATCATTTAAATTTATTAATGCAAATTTAGTAGAACTTTCAAGTCAAAAATCAGTTAAGGTGACTAAACTGATACTACACCGTGGTATCAGGTTTATTCCCTTACAATCTGGTATTTGGATTCATAATATTTCGTAAAAGTAAACATTGTCTTCATTTCTAGAGACATTTAGAATAATAACTAGTAGAAAGAAGATTGAAATCTTGTAGCTAGAAAATTTTACTAAAGAATTTTAAAACATTTAAAATTAGAAGCCGGTATTAAAGGTAAGACACAATTGCACATTTAAAAATTGTAGAAGTCATAATTTGAAAGATAGAAAGTCAGTTTATAGCAGGAAAGAAGATTAATTTTGGGTTATACAAAATATTAAATTTGGAAAGGTTCACTATAGTTTAAAGATTGAGTTTTGAGTGATTTGTAAAACTTGCAACACTTGGGTAAAAGTCAAAATTACCAGTTTAGAAAATATAAGTAAATTCAGTTCAGAAAACCATATTAAAAACAAAGTATTATTCGATACAAACAGTTTTCAGTAAGTTTTATTTTAATTCATGAAATAGTTGGGACAAGATAAGAGATAGTAAATTTTTGTAAAATTTCTGTGGCAATGATGCAATTGCAAGATGGCTAAGATTTATATAATCAACATGAACGATTTTACAAAATTCTTAATAAAACAAGGAAATCGGATAGCAACTTCATAATTTCATAGATAAAAACATGTAGAATCGTTTAAAGTAGGTATGTTTCAAGACGGTCACTTAAACACTCAAAAAGATGTCAGTTTCAAATTAAAGCTGGTGCAAGAATTTTGGTTCAACCTGTTAGAAAATAGCAAACACTACTAACAAATGAAAGAGCAGTCAATTAGAAGCAAGTTAAAAGTTATTTCAACTTTGTAGCTGTAAAATTATGGGAGTTATAAACATTTTAATGTTAAACAGAAAATAATTTTTACAACCAAACTATTGAAGTTATGGAAATTTTTATAAGGATTGAAATTAACCTAGCTACTGTCAAAATTTCAGATCAATAGCAATTTTTTGAGTCACTAAAGATGTAAGTATGGTGCAATCAGGCGTGCAAGAATACATCTTTTTCACAATTTGGGAAGTCACACGGCCTGAAAACGCAGAAGAATAGCAACTCACATTGGTAGGTTTCTAATAGGAGCAACGGGGACTAGTTGATGCCAACGCTGGAAATCACTGGAGCAGGACGTGTGTCAGTCAGGTAGCGCTTAGCATGGGAAGATGGTAGGGAAAGCATGGTGCAGGGAAATGTAGGGAGCCATCTTGGAAATTTTGTGGAGTGCTGGGGAATAATTCAAATATCATTATGTGATTATTATTCAGTAATGGGATTAGATCTGGTTTGATTACTTATCATAACCTTCTGTCAAATTATTTGGTGATGATTTCCAATTGCCTTAAAGATTGTTCGAACTAATAATTTATTTCTCAACAATACAGTAATGTTTTTAACTTTGAAATAGAAGCAGTGACTTTTATTTGTTGAACCTACATTTCCATTTTAGAGGGTTTCAAAATGGTGACAACCGTTAACTTTAGAACAATCTAATATCCAGGGTGAACAACACAGTTACAGTTGAGGCATAAGTACTTAATACTACCCCACTAAACGTTTTACCTTTAGAAACAGTGTCCTGCTTATACAATTATATGTAAAATTTCCCATTGGCATACTTCTGTATGTACTCCTCAAATTGAGTACCCATGGACACAATTGTTAATAAATACAATGATCACTCAAAAATATGTTTTTCTTCATTTTTACTTTGTTTACACATTTTCAATAGCTTTTCACAAATTCTCTAAACGATTAGAAACAAATTTATTGAAATTTGGGCAGGACAACGTCTGTCGGGTCAGCTAGTAATCAGTGGCGGCTGGTGGGTTATCAAACTGGTGGTGCACCACAAAACTTGACACAATCGATAAGACGTGATAAAATATACCTGTTTTTATCAACTTGTTCATTATACTTTTGGATATTGCTTCTATACACAGAATCTAGCTGATTACGAATGTCGACCGTGCCTAACACAGACAAACTCATTACATTTTGTAGGTGTACTTGCGAAGAATCATGTTTTTTTATTTTTTCACTCAAATGCGTCAAATCCTTGATTCCTGTTTCTGTCCAAATCGATTCTCCGCCAAAAATAATGCAAGGAAAACAAAAGAATGCATTAAGACGCTCACATCCACACAACCATTTCTTTCTATCATACATTTCACTTTTAAAACTTCGTGTAAATGCTTTATTTTTCGATTTGCACTCTTGTTTTAAATTTAAAAAGGGCCGTGGCGGTCCGGCCAATTTTATGTTCACTTTATTTTGAAAAGTTCTGTTATTTTCTTTAATATAATCAATGTTTATGCTCATTTTCACTAACACCATACACAGTATAGAATAAAAGTTCTCGAAAAAAATCGAAACAAAAACTAAAAACAATTATTTACGGTAATATAAATAAACAATTATTAGCGCGTCACACATACAGTGAAACTATACTGATAGTCTAATAACGAGATGTCAATCATGGCTGCCGTCGCCTCGCGCGCCCAGCCAGCCAATTCGTCAAACATCGGGTGCTCTCGGCAATCCTCGGTTTGCTCGTGCGGCGCTCGACAATTGACTCATTACTCCATACGTTTCTATGAACTATCTTTTGTTTCACGCGTCAGGCGTATTAACTCGTACACCTACAAGTTGTATTAGCAGTCCTCGTGCACTCGCCGAAGCGCACGAGAATTTGTCTTTACAGGAAAATAAGTCTTAATAGTTTAGTAAAGCGCTCAAACTGTTTCACCATAATTGGAGATTTAATTTTTTATACGTTTTTGTTTTTGTATGTTTAAAAATAAATATTAAAATGGTAATATAAAAATAAAGATGAAGTAGGTACTTAATATTTTGTCATTTTTAAATCTTTTGGATTGGTGGTTCAGCGCACGAGCGCACTTAACGTACAGCCGCCACTGCTAGTAATATATAATTTTGTTGTTTTAAAAGGGGAAAATGAGAATAAGATTAAAAAATTAGGATTTGCAAAGAGGGTTATTTTGATAATAGATCTGTAATTTGGAATGTAATATGAAAGTTGTTTTTGTATGATATTGGTGGTAAGAGAAGACAGGAAACCGTTGAAATGTAGAGCTATTTCAGGGTGAGCTTTGTTGTATGGGAGGAGAGCATAATTACAACTGAGAGGATGGGTAATCAATATTCAAAACAGAAAAAATTAAATATTCATGTAACCAAGATGATATAAAACATAGGTGAGAAGGCTTGTAAGATTGGTAAGATGACAATAGAGTTAGGGATCACTTCAACCAACTAAACAAGGAATTAAAACAATAAAGAGGGAATCCAAGGATGAATTTATAAAGAATATTTTTGCTGCAGGTGAAACACTCTGTAATGCATCTAGATTTCTGTGTCTATCTTAGAAAACTAATAGGATGGAAAGTAATTAAGACAGTTATGAATAAGGATGTGGAAGAAATTACTGAGAATTTGAAAAAGGCAGTGATAGAAATTAACTGGTTTAGCCTGAATACCATTCATGGACAGAGGGGAAAAAATCAGAGGAGGAGCTTCTTCACATAAGTTGCAATGAGGATTAAAAATTTTTAAGCATATCATTAGGATATTATGAGGGATTTAAGAAATAATAAACAAAAAGAAATATAATGGGGCTGATGTAGATAATATTAATACAGATGTGTTAAGGAAATTTGTATCATATGTAAAAATATTGTTTTGACTGAGTGGAGATTTGCTGCCTACCAGAGGACTGTGGAAGAAACTCTGTTGCTATGGGGATTTATGTTCTAGCATCGGCTTTTACTTAAACTGGTTGGGCTCTTTGCTACTACTATTAATTTGTTAAACCAGATTCAGCTGCCACCTTCAATGAGATGGAGTAGTCTCAACAGAATTCATATAAGTTTCAGGTTGCACTAGCTACAAAAATGAAAACAAAAGTCACTGGAAATTCGGTTTATATTTTTCAGCTTTTAAAACAGTTCTGATACCAGTTACAAGCAAATGCCTAAAATCGGCTTTAGCAGTTATAGAGGATAGCATATTTACCGGTCGACATCAATCTCTTGAGCCGCCATCAAATCAGTTGGTAAAATCTCAATTTCAAAATATTAGTCCACCGTATTTACTGCATTAGTAATTAGATTTCGCAATAGTTAAAATTCTGTGCTTCTAAGTCATATTACCAAAACAGTTCCTATAAGAAATTAAAATTTCACATTTCTTGCACCTATGTTGCTTCAATACTAGACCCGTATCACTTCACACTTCATGATATTCATCCTAGCCTCGAGTACCACTCTCCCACAACCACACTGAACAAGGATTGACTTTAAACTCAGATTTATATCAGTTTTATTACAGCATAAGCTATTAATCTTGATCTATTTAGGGTTCCAATTGTTACCTTATCACTTTTACAAAGTTTGAAAACTTTAGCATTCTAATTATGAGATAAAATCAAACTTTCACATAGTTTTCATTGTGGGTGCATCAATCTTGCAATGACTTCTTGTGGTCAGTAATTCTCTACAAGAAGTAACAAATACTTACATGTTTTTGCATGAATTAATTATCCAATGTTTTCACTATAAAATTACTGGTAAAATGTAACCTCATACTCTCGTAAACAGTTGTTTTGCGTTTGTATCGCCAGGTACCGCTTTTCATTACGTGCCGAAAATTCATGTGTCACAAGTTTAAAACTGCACCAAAAATGCAAATATTAACGTGGAACTATGAAAATAGTTTTATTATAAACTATAGCCTTTTTTCTTTGTACCAACATAAAAGAGAGCAAGAAATACAATTAAAAAAAAAAAAAATTGATGTCGAGAATCGTCTCTAGCAGAATTGCCCTAATGTAACTATGGAAAAAGGAAGCAGCTTTTAGGTGATATAAATAATAAAGAAAAGTGAAATTAACCAATCAGATACTAAAGTTGACAGCTGCAATTAGAGAAAATACGTCAGGCGGTCACACATAGGGTAATGTTCACTGTACACATGCATCCAGAACAAAATGGCTCGTTCTACTACATGAAGAAAGTTAATACCGAAATATTGTATTTTTGTGTCCACATTATGTGTTTTCTCTCATCACAGCCATCAACTTTGGTATTTGAAGGGTTAATTTCCCTTTCCTTTATTATTTAAATAGTAGTTGTTAAGAGAAGATGTTTTCGTTTACAAATCTCTAACAAGCAAGTGTGGAAGAATGGCCAGTAACCAATTTAATTTTGTAGCCCTTTCTTTACCTAATCAAACTTGCTTTATTTTTTTGCTAACTGGGGTATCCGGCTTCACTCAGGGAGTTGATATGAGATTGTGTAGTAGTTGGAATAAAAGGATAAACATTAAAATATAAGAGACAAATTGAAATTTATTGAAAACATTCTAATTATTGACAATATTTGTTTATAAACAACATTTTTCATTTTGTTATCTGGGGTATGTATGTACAAAAATTTTGAATTTCCTACTCATGAGCAAGCTACATATAGTTGACTGTGAGAGAATCGGGAGTCTTTAAGGTTTATGCTGCAATGTTTTGAAGTTTGTTTTTACATTTTGTTAATAGTAAAACTATAGGCTATGTAAGACATCTTAGAATTTCGTTAACGAAATTAGTTACTGAGATAGCAAGTTCAGTTGAAGTATATGGGACCACCCTTTTAAAGTCGTTTTTATAGTAAATTTTGATAATATTTCCCAGTAATATGTCCTATATAAGCATTTATCCAAGTGTTAACAGTAAATTCATTTAAACAGCTGTTAAGAAACTTAACCTCAGATTTGAATATGTAGTATTTGACTTTCGTTTAATTTCACTAAATCAATATATTTCGTTAGTTTAAAAGATGTTTAGGTAAATAGATAGCCAGAAGATTATTAATTTTGTTGTTAAAAGATCCTACTTAGAGTCTGAATATGTTTAAAAGTGATTTGCCGGCTTAGAATTTTATCACGTAATTTTCCACTCTAAACTCGAAGTATTTAGCTATCAGAAAACAGTTAAGAAATCAAGTGATAGATAGAAAGTATCATAATTTCGGTTTAAATAACATATTAAAATTTTAGAGAGATTCATGTATTCTAAAGACCGTTTTTGAATTTAATTTGATATAGCCAGACATGTGATTCAGGTAAAAGTTCGATATTTCAGTCTTTTTTGGGGATTCATTAAAAGAAATTATATTCAGGGTAAAGTTTATTTAAATATAAAGATTTCTGGAAAAGTTCTATTTCAAAATATTAAAGCATTTAATTGTAATAAAATAAAATCGGTTTTGGCGCGAGTAAGCGCTTGGATGAGATGATGCAATTGCTCGGCGTTCGGGTGGAGTGATATTTATAAAAATTCGTAATAAATCAGGGAATAGACTTAGAGATTCCAAATTTTTACAGTAATAGTTTTTCATGAGGGAAATTTGTTTAGAGTTATTTTCAAGTCGATATTCAGAATATTTCAAGAGATTAAATTTTATTTTCGAGTTTTATACCACTTTCAAAATTAGGTAAATTTTTTTATTTAATATCAGGTAATAGATGAGCAATAGGAGAGTAGAATTAAATTTTTTTCAGCTCAATAGGAGCAATATTTCGGAAGTTACGGCAATCACATCTTTACGACTCTTTTCTGGCTAAACTATTAAAGTTACAAAATTCTTTATAATAACTAAATTTGATGTTTGTAACAATATCTTGCTACTACCAAAATTTCAGAGAGCTAGGATGATTTTTACTGTCATGGTCAAATTAGATTTCGCAACATTTGTCTGAAACTGATCAGCTATCGTATAAAATCCCTGGGAAAATCGAGATAAGGAAGTTCACACGGTCCAATCCTATATATACCCCCTCCAGAGCCTAAGCTCGCCCCATTCAAGAAGCAGCAGTTAGACGGTATAGACGCATTATGTAGTAAGGTGGCCAGCTCTGGGCTCGTGGCGCGGCAAACTGCTAGTTTGTTTAACATCGGTAGAAACTTTGTCATCATGGGAGGAGCTTTCATTGAAGAACTCATGTAGCTAAGAAATCGTGGTAGCGTGGGGTTTGGTCATGCTCGAATGTTCAGTCGAATCTGTGAAGTAGTTTTGGAAAGGTTGTCTGATTGCCTGTGCAGTACTTTGACTTTGTAACCTTTTGAAGAATATACTCATCATATCAGAAGTGAACTTTCATCATTGAACTATCACCTTTCCCTAGTTTCTTGGTTAAAACTACGGTGGCGACTGTGTTAAGAGCCAAGTCAGTACTGTAACACCTTAGGTTTGCACGATCACAGCTAAGATTCAAGTTTATGCCACACCCCACCATAAGCTTGTTGTCTTACAGCTAATTTTATTGGAAATTGCAGTCTTTTAAATTCAATAGAGATCAAGGGTATTCTGTGGATTTATGGTATTCATTAGGTAGTGGTAGTAATGATCCCATTTTGTGATAGATATGTCTTTGGATGGAAAAAGCGAAATCGATTTCATCTCAGTTAGTATTGATTGAAGTGACACCGAAAGAAGTCATTTAGAAGCAGGCGTTGTACGCTTTTATGGTTTGCAGAAAGTGTTTTGATTCTGGAATTTCCCCCGTCATGTAATGTAGAAATTCCTGCAGAGGTGCTTCCATTGGTGGAAACTGGATTTTTGTATTCATGCAACAGAATCCTGGTGTTTCTCCACTGAATTTTTTCGCGTTACAAAATAAGCAGATGTTATCCATTTTTCCAATTGCATCATGTTTGTGTTTGTTATATTCTATTGTTGCATTGAAATGGAATTCTTCATTTGATAGGTTGCACTATTTACTTGTCCTCATCGGTGCTACTGGTAGGGTGTTATTTCCATGGGTGGCTGGCATTCGAGGTCTTTAGTATAAGATTGTGTCAAATTCTTGATCCTTTAAATCGTTTATTTGGTTGTTCTTTGGTTTCTCTGCTTCTCACAGTGCTCATTCTCTTTCGTTGGGAACATAAACGTGCTTCGCACTCTTCAACTGTTTCGTTATTTTGCCGTTCTTTTTGTTTGTGCCGTTTTGCTTCAGATATGGCATGGTCTCCTCCGCTTTTCAGTTTGGGCATTGTAAAAAATATAAATCAAATCAACTTTTTATTGTCAAATACACTAAGTACACTTTATTTTCGATTGATATTCAGTCACTGTATCACTTTGAATATTCACACCTCATAGTTCAGCCCTTACATCTTGAACAGGCACCATGGGCGCCCATATGATAGTTTGTAGAGTGGGGCCAAGACCTGATCGATTGGGATATTTTTAATATCATACCTATACTGAAATTTTTTTTGCTTATTCCTCCCACTCCACCCCCCCCCCCCAAAAAAAAAAATGAAATGAAAAAAATTATTGCTTACTAAATTTTCGCTGTTTATGCGGTCAAACTTCAGCATGTGCCATGACTTATTACTTTTTTACTATTGACACACTGCAGAGAGTATTTACATATACTACTGAATCCTTCAACAAAATTACATCACCCCGCGACACATAGTGCAGGAATTAGGACGTGATAGATACATATACGCTTCAAAAACTACCTTCTGTTTACATTGGAACTCAACGTCATGTCTGATGTTTTAATTTATCACTTCTTTGCTACTAAAAAATATTCACAACTTATTTTATGTATGGCATATGTCAATGTATATATGCATGCACCTACACAATTATATCACAGTACAGCAAATAGTTGAGGATATATGATGTCATATATAATGATATGCGCCAAAGACGTGCTTTTCCTAAAAAAGGAGCGAAAATTACCCCTCAAATATTCATCCAGTGTTTCATTATGAGAGCACTTCCAACAAACTTTAAGCACAATTTCGGTAATTTTTCAAACATTTTCTCACTTGCATGTTTATCGTCAAGAATACCGGAATTAGAGCGCACTGCGCTATCCTCTGTCTCTCTCTCTCTGAATAGGGTAGGCAATTTAGTTGGAGTCTATACAAGAAACCTAATTTTTTATAAAAAAACATGACTGTGTCTCATGTGAAGTATTGCTCAAAAGTGCTTCTTTATGCCAACCAGGAGCAAATTGAGAAGTTCCAGAAGTTACAGAACATTGCAATGTGAACTATGTTGCATTGCGATATATATACACCAAAGCGGGATGTGCATAACGTTTTAAATTATTTATCTATTGATGAGCGAATAATACGAAATATTTTAATGTTTATTTTTATAATGGGATGCGGAGTAATAACTCCAGAAATGTGTGATCGGGTGGAATATGTAGGAAATCGGATAGGGAGAGTTACACAACAGAGCAGTCGTATTGCTCTACCATTTAAATGCACCTTCTCCAAAACAAAAAAAATTTGTACAAATTTTACTAGTTGAGAAAGCTAAATAAAATGATTTCTTTCTCTCTCTCTTTTGTTTCTACTATTTTTGTTGAATGTGGAGACCACGTGGACGACCTCAGCTGCGGCTTTATACTGGCCCTTTGTAACAAAACAATAACACGTTAAGTACTATATTGAAACTATTTAATTTTTAGCAACATAAATGCAGAAGCAACTTTAATACAGAATTCAAACTCAAAATACACTCCTCAGAAGATTTTACACTGGTATTGATATAAAAAGCAAACTGTGAAATAAATTATCATACATTGGTTGGTTTATGGATTTAACACTAATATTTATGTGAAAGAGCAAACTGTAAATTTCTTTTCTTCTTGCCGAACAAGTCAAGCACTTTGTCCTGGAAATCAGGGTTTTCCGCTCTTTTCCTGTGAACACTAAGAAGGCACAAGCTGGACAGACGGTCATCGCCAGTAGTACTTCTCAGTCACGTCTTCACTCTACGCAGTGTACTGAAAGAACGCTCTATGGTGCAAGTTGTGGGGGGGGTATGGTCTGGTAGAATACAAGCAATCTCCTTACAGCTGGTTAAAACATAGTTTCTGCAAGTATATAATTGAGCTTTGTTTTTTTCCAAACACTCATTATTTGCCCAAATGTCATACCATAATCTGGCTTCTGCTTCCAAGTTGTCTATTTGGTAAAACCTTTGCAAACTTTTTATATCTCTCATTAAATCATCTTTCTTCTCCTTTTTCATTAAATGTGGGTGAATAATCCCACCTATGAATGGTCTTTGTCTTTTTAAAATCTTGTGATAAGTGATGTGATTATGGAATCCATTCACGGATTGTAAATTGCCACTTTGAAATAGTCTTGAGGTGATGAGTAATGGACATTCACATTGCATCTAAGGGTCTGCCTTGCAGACAATCTTGGGATTTTTACATCTATGTCAAGTTCCTTACAATCTTCTTTCACTGCCTCGAAAATGTTTCTGAATTCGTCATCGCTTTCTCTCTGCTTTTAAAATTGGCTATCAAGTCAGTGTTGATGTATCTGTAAACTGAGTGGAGATCCATATCAGTACTCTGGAGTTTGTTCACTATTGGCTCTAGAAATGAAGAATACCTCGATATAATATGTAGACAAACGATAAATGTAGTTGATGATGTTGTACAATCAAGTTGGCTGGCACGTGATCGAGTGTCTTGATTGTATTCACTGTTATATGCCAGGCGATGCAGACTATCCTTTATTACCAAGAAGTTTTCTTTGAATATCCTGATTGATTTATATTTATGGGACCATCTAGTTTCACAAAACAGTGGAATGTTAGGTATTGTTTTCCTGTGCAATAGACTTTCTCTATAGAACCTAATAACTTCTTTTATCGTTCCGATTGTGTTACGAATTTCCTGGACACTGTTAAGATCATTGACATCTAAGTTCAGTCTGTGCGATGCACAGTGAAAATAGACAGCTGAACGATACTTCCCTCTGATCCTGGCCTGCATTCCAGTTTCATGGCCTGCCATTGTCAAACAGCCATCAAAGCCAAAGCCAATCAGCTTATTCATATTAAGCCCTAATTTTTCAACAAAATTTAAAATAGAAGAAGAAATTCCTTCAGCATCCAATGTAGTAAGCTCCGTAACCCCAAATATTTCTTCTTTTAAAGTTCTCTTTCTCGTCTACAAATCGTACTCCAACAGACAGTTGCTCTTTTCCACTAATGTCAGCCATTTCATCTGGCAGTAAGAAAACGCTGATCATCTGTTTACATCATCAACAATCTCGTTTTGTATCATGGAGCCACATGTACTTATTAAATTGTTTTGCACTCTGTATAATTTATATTTTGCTTTTCCACAATAGTTTTGCATATGATCCGCCAACACTTTGTCCCCCGCACTTACTCTAAACAAAAGTAAATCCTGAAAGTTTCCTTCGCTCGAATTATTTCCTCTGATGGATATGTCATGAGTGCCACAGAAAATTAAAGTAGCAAGAATTGATTTCAGTTTTTTTCTGTTGGTATTTTCAAACTCCATGATCCCACTATCTAACTGTTTGATCACGTTTTTCTTTCTCATTTCTAAGAACTCACAAAAACTTTTAGCCTTACTCGTAGATTCTAGATGCCATCTGCTCTTTTCATGGCCTCGAGCATCTTCATGAAAATGTTTGTAATCTTGATGAGCCCTTATCATGAAAGCACCAAATATTCCTCTTTTTAAAACAGTATTGAAAAGACTACAAAACTTCCTCCCTTCAACTTGGGTGAGTATACTAGCCATGAGTACTTTTGAAGCCAAGTTTTTTGAAAAGGCCTTTTGATAGTTTTTTTCTCATAAATGTCCTTTTTGAAATCATAAGTCATAATTAGAGCACATATGTTTGTTATTAATTGATACTTGACTTCGTCTGACACTGAATCATTTATGTATTCACCTAAATCAAAGCTGTGATTAACTGTTAATGAACTACTAACAAACTCTGGCTTGTTAACGGTGGAAACCGAAGCGGGCGGGTTGACGTCATCCAAGTCAGTAGCATCAGGAGTAATGATATCAGCAGCCTCATGGCTAATGGTGAAGGACACTGTTGCAACGTGAAGTCAGGAGTTGGTGTTGAGAATTTAGAAGTAGTTGTGGGACGCACTTTCGAAGGAATTGGATCTGGAACTTGTAACGAGTCATTGAGGTTCCTTTTGTGTGTAGCAGTAACAACTTTTTGTCCAAAGAAATTCCTGATATCCATCCCTGAAATAAATATTTCTGACTCAATTATGTCAGAATGATTGAGCCACTATTTTGCGAGATCAATGTGACAGTATACTCACCAAATATTGAGAGAAAAGATGAAGTCTTATACTGGCAATGAATAAACATGGTGTTATTGCCGGTTGAGGGTCGACAGGGGCAAGATCAAGGATGTGACGAAGTCTCTTCCGTTTATCAAACCACTAATGACCGAAAGATGCAAAACGTTGTCTTTGAGAGAGGGCGAATATATGAGTAAGATCAGATAAGGCTTAGCTTAGCTATACTTTTGGGATACATAGTAATGTTAGCATACATTGTATATATACACTCGGCCCCTCACGTCGACTGCGAGCGTGACACACAACCTAAAATGTGCGTCTCCTGGCGTAGCGCGAGGGTATAATAATATTGCTTAGTTGGTGGTTGATTTAAACAAGCATTATACAGCACTTATGCTAAACTAGCAAGTAAATACTGTGTTATTATATATCAGATTTACTAAAAGAATAAATAAAAGATAGTCGCTTGCATAAAACAAAATAAATAAAGCATTAATGTTGTAACCGTGAACAGTATATATATTTCCCGAGAACAAGGGAGGGAGAGGCGTGTCCCCCCCCCCCCCTGCTCCCGGGCATGGGCGCCACTGACAGGCACCCTTCAGGTAAAAATGGATACCTTCTTCAATCTTTGTTTTTATTAACACACTGCACTACTATGAAATTTTCACTTCTTTTTTGGATTTTCCGCTTGTCACTGATAAGAAATTGACGTTCGAGCCCACAACAGATCTTGCTTTATATACCACCTCCAATGGTTAGTCCAACCCATACAAAGAAAGGCTTTGAATGGTCCACAATGTTCCACAACGTTGAAGAGTGTTCTGTAATGTTCCACAATGATCTAGCGGGGATACCTGGTTTCGCTCAGGGAGTTGATATGAGGTTGTGTGGTTGTTGGAATAAAAGGATAAACTTTAAAATATGTATGTTTTGGAATGTTCGTGAACATACCAGAATATTCTGGAATGCTGTGCGATGCTCTTGAATACTCTCGAATGTTCTAGACTGTTCTAGAAACTTCTAGAGGGTGAAACATCCAGCGCTTAGATCTTCAACAGCATGCCCTTCATATAAAAATGGTTAGCTTTTTCATGGATAAGGGATAGAGGACTACCACACCATATCACTCCATTGATCGTACCGGGACTTGGTTTTGACTTTAGCAGTATGCACATTGTACACTTACTTTTATAATATATATTGATTATTATTTCATTTTATGTTATTACTTGATGCCATATTTTTCAGTCATAATACTTCCCTATAGTTATCAATTTTCTCCCATGATTGCCTTCCTCATGTTTCCCACCAAGGTCACCTATGGTTTGAGTCACATGATATGTATTGGTGTGCAGTCATTCTATCCACTGTTCTATGTATTACCTTTTACACAAATATGGTTTTATATTATACATTTTTTCGAGAAGGAATTATTAATTTGTGGCACATCTTTCACTTGCCATTATCATTTTAAACTGGAATCTTGTACATTTATGTTTGTCTCATGTATTGGATACTTTTTGCAAGCCTCCATCCTTCAGCATTGGTGACTGAGGGTTTATTTTGCCTATCCTTTGTTATAAAAATTTTGAGCTCTGAAGCTACCTAATAGTTAGTGATCAAACTAACCAGATGGAGCTGTGAAAGCTGTCTGTCTGCTGTATTCTACATTCAACTAATTAGTACTGATGTGGAATTACAATTCATTACTTAATTTTAATGCTTCATCATATCTTATTCATAATGATAATGCAGAATCAAAAAATAATTTAATATCAGTTGGATTTACAAACTCCAAAATGCAGAATTTCCATATAAGTCCACGAGTACGTTAGTATTATCATTAAATGTATTAGTCTTTATGTATTCATCACTGCTCTCCCGGTAAGTGTTGGTTTACATACTGTACCCTTCCTTACTTTCATTACCTAAAAGTATTTTCTCTCTCATTATTATTATTAGCACCATTGATAGATGGAGTTTCACTAGGCATGGCCTACACCCAAATAGAATGGGCAAGGGAGTATTTTCTGAGTTACCAGCTAAAGCTGGACTGTGCCTTTTTTAGGTTACAGGCTGGCGAGTGAATGGAGATAGATTATTAAAAGGACATTCATTATAGATCCATGATAGTTAAAATCAAAAATTCTAAAGAAATAGATGAAGCTGCATAAGCAATAACTGATGGGTGTGATCTGGTAAGGTGAAGGTTAGTGCTGAAAATATCACAAATCCAGTAAAAAGAGCATTACTGATGAGCTTTAGTAGTGTATTAAACAAAGTAATAAAATTTGCAAATATGATAGAGATACATTAACTTCAAGTAATTATAGTGTATAGAGTCATGATTAAGAGAAGAAGTACTGGACAATGAGATTTTTTGCCAATCGTTAAAGACTGTACCGCAGATATAGAGGAGTAATTGGTGAAGGGGTGATCATACTGGTTAACAAGACTACTACAGTTGATCGGTGTTTATAGTCTGTGACCATGAGTTCTTGCGGTACATTTCTGGAGTAATTAAAAAAATAACAAAAAAAAAAAAAAAAAAACGGTGTGTTGGCTGCTTACCATAGTGGAATAATGAATTATCAAGATCAAGGGTTTTGGCAGAAACTGTTAATGCTTTAGGGCAAGTCAACGTCTAGATTATTAGCGAAGGAGAAACTAAATTCATTCAGTTCAGAATTTATTGTAGAATGGTCATTATTTGCTGGGATTTAAATTTTCAAGGTGTCAACTAGGTAGGAAATAATATTAATAATGAATGGGAACATAGATTTGCAAATATCTTAGTAACGGAAGTGGTTTTACATAAGGGGTAGAGCAGGACACAAGGGGGTGAAACATGCTGAATATCTTCCTAATTAAACCTGATGATAACCTTGTGGGGTCTCAAGTAACTGACAGAATAAGTGATCATGAAGCAGTCTGATGGATATTAGAGCAGTCAGTAAACCAGTGGCCAAAATTAAAGAGGAAATAGATACAATTATGAAAAGGCACAATTTAAAATTGAAGGGATATTTCATGAAACTTTTCAACAAATGGAAGGATGTGTCGGGTACAATGGAAGTGGGAAGAGTTCAAGGAGATAGTAAAAAGGGTGAAGAAATGTTTATTCCAAAATAAAAAATAAAGATAAGTACACAACCTACATACTTCAACAGGGAGGTGAGGTGATAAAAGAGGTTGGTGAAAAGAGAACATGAAATCAAGGTGATAGTGATTATTTTAACCAACTAAATAAGGAATTAATAATAGTAATGAAGGTGTCTAATGATTGGTTTATAAAGAATATTATTGGTGCAAGGGGGCCACTGACAGATGCATCAAGAAATTTCTAAGGCTATCTTAGTAAACTGATGGGAAGGTAGGGCATTGAGACAATTACAGATAAGGATACAGAAAGAAGTTACTGAGAATTTGAAAAGGGCAGAAATTTTAAGTAACTAGTTTAGTGAGACCTTTAGGGACTATGATTCAGGAATGGGAAGGCATAAATTGGAGAACAAATTACACACAATTAGAAATGAGGAGTCTAGGAATTCTGAAATTCATCCTAAGGATATTATGCAGGATCAACAAAAGATAAAATTGCATAAAAGGGGTTGTGCAGATAGTATTACTATTGATGTCTTGAAGATAGCAGAATGTAACAACACTCTACCATATCTTGAAACGTTATTTAATCGAGTCTGCATACTTGTTGCTTACCAGGGCACTGGAAAAATGTGATAATAGTACCGATCCATAAAGGAGGGCTGACAAAGAGGGTCGAAAATTACAGGCCAATCTGTTTGACATTAACAATAGCTAAATTAATGGAGAGATTGATATGCAATCACATCAGAAATGTCTTTGAGGACTGTAAGTTGTTTTCACATTGACAACATCACTATAGACAAGGATACTCATGTGTCTCACTTAGTAGACTATATGCAAGATATTTTGGATGAAATCAACAAGGGAGCTGAAATTGATACTGTAGCCTTAAATCTTTCAAAGGATTTTGACAGAGTGAGCCAGAAAATACTGCTGCTGCTAAATAAGGTAAAAGCTATTGACGTGAATGAAAAAGTCATTTATAGGATAGAAGAATTCTTGAACGGTGGAAAGCAAAAAGTTGGGTAGGAAATGTCATATCAAAAGATTTTGATTTAGACAGAAGGTTGTGAGATGATTTTCTTTTGTAGGGAAGGGAGTCAGGGATCAGAATTAATTTGCCAAGGGAAATGATGAATAATTTACTAAAAATATTAATCAATTTAAAGTTATAATTGTAGAGGGAAAAAGTAGGTGGGAAAATGAAAGGGGAAAAATAGGTCTTTAGGGAAATTATCACCAAAACAAGCTCTCAATGGCCGTTAAATTAAATTAATTTCTACATTAATTTTGATATAACCTTAGACAAAGTGTATTTGTTTCAAGTAAAGCTGTAACGATTGAAGGATAACAGAGTACTGATACAACTTCTTTTATTTCAATCAGCGCTCACTAGTAACTGCAACAAAAACACGGAAGAAACAGCAAACAGAACTTATCAAGATGGCACTTCAAGCACAGGAGGACAAGAAGCGCATTGAAAGAGAAAATTTTCTTATTACTACAATCCCCATAACAGTACAAGCTGCTTATGAACCTAGCTTATATCATGCCGTTGGTGATGACCATGATGAAGGTAATCTAAAGGAATAGACACATTTAACTCTATGTATTTATACTAGCTAACTATTCTAGTCCATTTTTTATATAATGTTCCTATAGAAACCAATACCTACAGCATTTGTTATTTCTGTTTGTTGTCATCAGTTTTACAGTTTTTGGAAGTCAAAATTAGTTTTTAGCAGAATAATTGTTGCTGAATGTAACACGGAAAGAAAAAATTTCACTATCATTGTCTGCTTCCTAATCAGATGGTATATCTTTGATTTCTGAGAATAACCATCACTTCTGAATTATCATAACAGATCCACTCTATCTCAGAGGCTAATATAGTAACAGTTGAACAGAAACTAAGGCTTTGTTAATGTATTAATTTTAAAAAAAATTGCTAACTGTCAGGATTTTATGTGAAATTATAATTTTATGGCCCAGTTTTTATATAGGTGATTATATTAAGCTGTTAAAAACAATCTGTAATCATTGTACTGAAAGACCTCATACACTATGGAATAAAAATTAAGTATAAAACTGAAATCAGTAATGAATTTACTCATTATTCAATTCAATTTTTTCTAAAGGAAATAAGGAGCTTGTAAAGAATAAAATCATGTGTATCTTATGGAATTAGTTTTTTCTTTTTTTAAGTTTTCACATCAAATCTGTAGACATAACACTTAATAACACACATACCGTTCACAATAGCATTCAGAAATAAAAGGATGTTGCTTAGAAGCATTTAAAGTTGAAATTTGTAGAGGGCAAAAATAGGCAGATTGTAAGGTACCTGTTAGCTCACCAAAAGCATTTTCACTAGTTATCCCCATTATTAATATACTCTTTAGTTAGGTGTTAAAGTTGCCTATGAAAGAGATAGAAATTTCACATAGTTTTCAACTTGCATTCATTTTTCTTGCATTCATTTTCACGACTAGGTTTTAATTCATGCGGTAAGGAAAGCTAAAATCTAAGATTTGAAATTACTTTGAATTTAGTAAAGTTACAGCTGATCTTTAATCACCAACTATAGTCAGTACTGTCTAGTATATTTTGAAAGTAAAGTTAACTAATTATGCAAAGTACAATTACCACTTTTAATTAAGATAAATAATAAAGATTTTAACTAAAAGATATAAAATTGAAAAATTTATATCAGAAGATAGCTTAAATTTAGAGGATTAAAAATATACCTTGGTTTCTGTAAAAGGTTTAAGCATTGGTAAGATAATTAAGATTTTGAAGATAGATTGTTGTGAATTGTTGGGGAAATGCAGCAAGTCATGGCAAGCTGATGACGTAAGAGACTTCAGGGTTAATATTGTCGCGTTGGAACCGGGACAGGTGTGAATTCGAAGGTTACTTGTCAATGAACACAGCACTTAAACTGAGAACAGGTTTATTGAGAACTCAAACATACACGCAGCACTGACTGCCTCTTGGGCAGAATGCTCTTCTATTTATACACAGATAGAACGTACTAGAGATTACAAGAGTAGTTAACAAATGAAATGTGTAGAAGTTACAAGTGACCTTAGGAAACATGTAGAATCTTCTGGAAATAATAAACAGAATTAAATAATTTTTGTCAGTGGGCGGGATTGAACCGGCGACCTTCGGTACCGCAATTCGTGACGTTACCCGCTGCGCCATGCTGGCAGACGGTACACTGGCGTTCATGCGGCATTGCTCCCTCTCCTGAGGAAAACAGCGTCCCGCTGTTAGATTTCTTTTGGGGCATGCTGAAGTGTCCTGGATCTTGATCTTGTCGTGGGTCCTCTGTATGGCAGTTCTGGAGGGCCCCTCCTGTTTGTACTATTATCTTCCTGTCCGACTTCCTCAGTATCCAAACCGTCCTCAGAGTCCTTGAACAAGAAGCTGGTTGTGCCTAGCTGCTCGTCAGGATTGTAGTAAGGCTTCATGCGGAGGACGTGAACAATGTCCCTTCGCTTTCGTCGTTTCGAAGACGGCTCATAATCCTCGACTTCGTATGTGACGTCTGACCGGCGGCGTATGACACGAAACGGACCAAAGTACCGCTTCAGTAACTTTTCTGATAGCCCAACCTTCCGGACAGGGGTAAAAATCCATACGAGATCTCCTGGGTTGTACGCAACAGGTCGGTGCTTGCCGTCATACCGCTGACGGTCCCTCTCCTGGGTGGCCAGTGTTCGTATGCGAGCCAGCTGTCTTGCTTCTTCGACCCTGGTAATGAGCTGTTTTATATAGTCATCCTGAGTGTCGTCCGGCTGGAATGGGAACAGCGTATCCATTGTGGTCTCAGCTTCACGGCCATGGAGCAGAAAAAACGGAGTGAAGCCTGTCGTATCTTGCCTTGCTGTATTATAAGCAAATGTGACCACTGGCAGTATTGTATCCCAATCCTTCTGCTCAACATCCACATACATCAACAGCATATCGGCTAATGTCTTGTTGAAGCGTTCTGTGAGACCGTTTGTCTGAGGGTGGTATGCAGTTGTCATCCTGTGGACAACGTCGCATCTTGACATGACCTCTGATACTAGTCTTGACTGGAATACCTTTCCACGATCGGATATCATCACACGTGGTGCTCCATGCTTCAAAATAATGTCTTCTACTAGAAATTTTGCAACCTCTGGAGCTTCTGCAGTCGGCACAGGTTTGGTGACAGCGTAGCGCGTGAGGTAGTCGGTGCAGACTATTATCCATCGGTTACCGGTTGTCGACTTCGGGAACCTCCCCAAAAGGTCGATCCCAATTCGGTGGAATGGAACTGCTGCAGGTGGAATTGGTACTAGATGACCTGGAGGTAATTGCGGCACATGTTTCCGTCGCTGGCACTCTTTACAGTGACTCACATAATGCTTGACAGATCGGTAGAGACCCTTCCAGTAATACCTGCGTCTGATTTGGTCCAGGGTCTTCACAAATCCCAGATGACCGGATATTGGAGCGTCGTGGAAATACTTGAGAATAGCTGGCTGGAGATGAGCTGGAACGACCAGAAGCCACTTGGGGCCTAGTGGATCGTAGTTGTTCTTATACAATGTCCCATCTATCAATTGAAACCCTCCTTTGGCCGGTTCTCCTTTCTCCAAGGCGTCTATGGTTCTTAATAACTCTGAATCTTCCCTCTGTTCAGCTGCAACGTCACCTAATTCAGCGAGGGCTGAAATTCCATTCATGCTGTTGTGTTCTATTAAAGGATTCCTTGAAAGGCTGTCGGCATCCTTGTGTTTGCGTCCGTTTTTGAATACCACCGTGACGTCGTACTCTTGAAGTCTAAGTGCCCATCTTGCTAGTCGACCTGATGGATCCTTCAAGCTGGTTAGCCAACATAAAGAATGGTGGTCTGTTACGACGGTGAAAGGTTTGCCGAATAAATACGGACGAAACTTGTTGATAGCCCAGACAACTGCGAGGCATTCTTTCTCGGATGTAGAGTAGTTTATCTCGGGCTTAGAGAATACTCTTGATGCATAGGCTATCACCTTCTCAGCACCTTCCTGAATTTGCACAAGCACTGCACCGATCCCATAACCGCTGGCGTCAGTGTGAAGTTCAGTTTCTGCATTCTCGTCGTATAAGGCTAGAACTGGTGCGGAAGTTAGATCCTCCTTAAGTGCCTGGAAAGATCTTTCTTTAGTTTCATCCCAGTAAAACTTGGCGTCTCCCTGCAAAAGTTCTTGCAGTGGACGTGCCATGTTACAGAATCCTTTTATGAAACGCCGGAAGTATGAGCACAGCCCAAGAAAGCTTCTCACATCACGAATGTGCTGAGGAGTTGGAAATTCCATGACTGCCCTTACTTTATCTGGATCAGCGCGGACGCCATCTCCGTTGACCAGGTGCCCCAGGATTTTTATCTCTCTGGCGACGAAGAGGCACTTCTTCGGATTGAGGCGGAGTCCTGCAGTCTGAACACACTTCAGCACCGTTGACAGGCGACTCAGATGTTCTTCAAATGTTTTCGAGAAAACAACAATGTCATCTAAATAACAAAGACACGTCGTCCACTTAAGGTGTCGAAGTAGGTTGTCCATCATGCGTTCGAATGTGGCTGGAGCGTGCATAATCCGAATGGCATTACTTTGAATTCATAGAGGCCATCAGGTGTAATAAAAGCCGTCTTTTCTCTGTCAGCTTCGTCAACCTCGATTTGCCAGTAGCCTGTCTGCATGTCCATGCGCGGCAGTGGGTAGACATCTTTCTTTGTGATTTTGTTCAGCCGCCGATAGTCGACACAGAATCGCCACGTACCATCCTTCTTCTTTACGAGGACCACCGGAGATGACCAAGGACTCTCCGAAGGTTGAATAATGTCATTATGCAACATCTTCTCCACTTCCTCTCGAATTATTCGCCTTTCGACTGGTGACAATCGGTACGAGCGCTGGCTAATGGGCGGATGATCCCCAGTATTGATACGATGCTTTATCGTGGGCCGTTTCGTCTGACCTTTTTTTTGCTGGGGTGTGAATACACCAGAGAATTGGCGTAGTATAGCTAACACCCGGTGGTGTTGTTCCTTGGTCAGGCCGGACCCTATTGGCAGTTCCATAGTTGTTTCCTCCAGCGTGTTGTCGGTACTAGTAACAGAGCATGGATCTTCGTTAATGACGTTGAGCTCGCCCTCCTGGACTGGTTCAGCTGTCCCTATGCACATTCCCTTGGGGATAATTTGTGACTGCTCGTGACAGTTGGTGATCCAAATGTCTCCTCGACCACCGATAATGCTTATGATAGCCGCTGGTATGTAGATTTCTTTCGTGAGCCTAATAAACTTTCTACTATCGACAAGCACTTCAAGGTTGCGGTCGTCCGTGTTTTTGACTGGGACTCTTCTCATTGCGAACGGCGGGATTGTCACGTTGTCAACGGCGAATAACTTCCCAGAAGATTCTGTGTTACGTGTACCCGTCGCAACGACTTCTTCAATTTGCAGCTCAGACGTTCCACAGTCAATGACAGCTTGGGATGCCTTAAGGAAGTCCCATCCAAGGATGACATTATGACTACATTCTGTTAAAATGACAAATTCAACTGGCTGGGTCCTGTTGTTGATGGTTATTCTCGCGACACAAGCTCCAGCTGGCTGGACGTACTTTCCATTTGCGACCTTTAGCACAGTTGCCCCCGTATCACGGAACATTGTCTTCTTTAGTGTGCGATGATAATTGTCCGACAATACGGAGAAAGAAGCTCCTGAATCAACCAGCGCCCGGACAGGTTGGCCGTCGATTATAACGTTGATGAGATTTCCCGACATCTTAGTGACTGTCATCCATGGAGGATTTTCATCTGCGGCGGCCTCACCTCCGTAGATGGTCGCCTTGCTTAGTTTTCCTGCGTGCGGCGGCTAGGGGAGCGGCTGGTAGCTCTGTCCGGCGACGATGAACGGCAGCGGCGCGTCGGGGATCGACCTCGTCTAGGGTACGGCGATGGGCTTCTTCCCGTAGGTCGACCGAACTCGTCAGCGGGTGGCTGCCTGGGGTAGAACTGTTCGGATGGCGGACGTCTTGCGGCAAAATAATCGTCAAATACTCGTCTTCTCTCTCTGCAGTAGCGTATGACATGTCCAGGGCGCCCACAGTGGAAACATACTGGCACGTTGTCTTCTGTCCTCCAGAAGTCCGTTCGTCTGCGGGACGTCATAGGGGCCGGAGGATTTGGTTGTGGCCGTGTCGGCCGGTTCCTAGGCTGCCGTTTGGCAGCTGCAGCATACGTCATATCAGGGCGAGGCCATTCTTCACGTCGAGTGCGATTGGCTCGGCAGACAGGAGCTATTGTCTGAAATACCTCTTTTTCCGCCGCGTCGGCTCCTTCATGACCCACTGGGCTTACATCCATGGCCATGATCTGATGCTCACTCGGTTCAAGAGTCCCAGCTGCCATGAACTGTTGTAATTCTTCTCTCACAATTTGTCGTATGAGAGACACAAAGTTGTGCTGGTCTTCCACAACTGCCATAGGGACTACGTTGGGAAGTCTGTCATACTTCTTTCGCCCAACCCTCCTTTGTTGCATCTCCTCAATCCGCTGGCACCACTTGATGAACTCTTCCGTCGTAGCGACGTCTTTTATCAGAAGAGCTTGGTACATGTCTTCTGCAATACCTTTCATTAGGTGCGTGATTTTGTCGGCTTCAGTCATATTCGGGTTGACTACGTTGCATAGGGCCAAAACATCCTGTATGTAAGATTGCGTCGGCTCCCCATGTCGTTGGGCCCGGTTCTTCAGTTGTTCTTCCGCCGAGCGGATTTGTAGCTGGTGGTCCCCAAACGTTTTCTTAAGTTCCGTCTGGAACATTTCCCAGTTATTCAGTTTTTCTTCGTTGTTCTCGAACCACTGCTGGGCGGTTCCGTCCAGATAGAAATAAACATTTGCCAAGCACATGGTATGATCCCACCTGTTGTACTTGGCGACTCGGTCGAACCCTTTTAGCCATTTGTTAGGATCCTGTCCAGCGTCTCCAGAGAACACTGATGGGTGTCGAATGTGCAGCTGGCTTGCCGCCATGGGTTTCCTAATGACGCGGACTTTCGGAAGGACGTACTGAGTATATCCTTTGTAGTCCGGTTCCAGTCCGTGTAGGCGGCGACTTTTACGTTGCCTAATCGGAGCCACGATGATGCAGCTGTTGCACAGGGTACCCGGCGTCTCCACCAAACTATGTCGCGTTGGAACCGGGACAGGTGTGAATTCGAAGGTTACTTGTCAATGAACACAGCACTTAAACTGAGAACAGGTTTATTGAGAACTCAAACATACACGCAGCACTGACTGCCTCTTGGGCAGAATGCTCTTCTATTTATACACAGATAGAACGTACTAGAGATTACAAGAGTAGTTAACAAATGAAATGTGTAGAAGTTACAAGTGACCTTAGGAAACATGTAGAATCTTCTGGAAATAATAAACAGAATTAAATAATTTTTGTCAGTGGGCGGGATTGAACCGGCGACCTTCGGTACCGCAATTCGTGACGCTACCCGCTGCGCCATGCTGGCAGACGATACACTGGCGTTCATGCGGCAATATAGAAACCATTTTGGAGATTGAATTAAATCAAAATAGATAGAACAAGGTATCAGGAAGTCCATGTATTATTTGGAAGTTAAACTATCCATTACATTTGGAGATATTAATTTTCAAAAGTTCTTGCTGACATAATAGAAGTCTGAATGTTAATATGCCATCTTGATAATACCCAGTCTTTCAGTGATTTTCAAACAGTTAACTTCACGCCAGTTTACGGAGTGAACTGCTCCATGCAGGTTGTTGTGGTGTTACATCTTAACATGCCATAATCGTTCTCTCACTTAAGTTAGGGGGACTTATTGAGTGTTTGTCTTGTTGAGAGAATGTGCTTAATCTGACAATCTTCAATGGAACTGTTGTCCAATGCTTTATTTGCAATTCTGGTACCGACATTGTAAGAGAAATTTGTTCAAGGATTCAAGTACTTTTGAATCCTAAAACTGTGTCAAGTGAACTTATTTAATTGTACCCTTCACTTTTGGGGTTTATAATACAAACACTGGTGACCACTTGATTAAATATTAAGGTACCAGAAGGCTACACAGGTAATGAACTTAATTGTTCACAGTTTAGGCAGTGTTGCTAGCCCCCAGCATTCACTTTGAGCCTAAGTGTGAAAAAACATGCCGAGCAGCTCGCAGAGGAGATGAAGGTCATGGTAGATGTTTCATCCATGTGAAACAAAAAAAATTGTTAGTAATGAGTCAGCACACGCCGAGGTGGTCGTGGCCACCGCCACCCTCAGCGCTTTGCTTGCCACGATGTCGATGAGAGAACAAAGTATTTTGTTTTCACCTCATGGCCTAGCACGCTGCTGGAGGTCTGCTTTGTTCTGACTGGCAGAGCTATGTCAAGGTCAAGCGGTCCAGCTTCTGCACTTGATTACGCAGTTCGACTTTTGTATTATACAGCGCAGGGCCACATTTAAGCATAGGCTACATAGGCTGCAGCCTAGCGGCCCGCATCACAAAGGGGGGCCCGCACCACAAAGAGGGGCCCCTCACCACCCACAACCCTCGCCACCCACAACCCTCGCCTGGACAGATAGTAGAGCTAAAAAAAAAAAAAGGTCGCCCATAAATTTTTTAGGTCGAATTTAGAATATTTCGAAATTTAAGAATCCAGCCACTGCCGACAGGGGGCCTGCACCACATGTATAGCCTAGGGGCCCACAGAGCCTAAATGCGGCCCTGATACAGCGTGGTGTTGTTTAATTTTGTCTTGTTCTAAACATTGATTTATTTAATGGATGTCATTTCATTTTACATAATGTCATATATAAATTAACAATGTACTGACATTGACAATGCTATCTTATGTTTTAAATAAATTATTGCATGAAATAATAAGTACAGATTTTTATAAATTGGGCAACTACAAAAAAGTTAATGTTTTAAGAAATCAGACAGTCAATGGTAAATAAATTACAACAAATTTTATACAGTAATTGAGTATCCATTGTTAGTAACTTGATTGACTATTCTGAAATTATTACACATCATATACCAACCGAAATGGAACATCAAACAACGAATTCAGTCTGACAATAATCATAATAAATCTAAAGAAGGTAAAAAAATTATTTCTCATGTTAATTATTATTTTATTTAAATGTTGACTAGATTTGAAATGGAAAATTCTGATTTTTAAATGTAAATTCTGATTTTGGAATGAAAAATTCGAAATTTGACTTGAACATTTTTGTTAAATGGTACTTTACTTTATTTAAAAAAATTATCATGAATTTATAGTCATCACGTGGTTTTCCTCAGCCCATATTGGATTGATGTTATAAACATTTGACTTCTCCAGTTTGTCCAGGATTTTACTGTAAATGTTTTGAAAAGTTGGTGGTGTCTTTCGTAGGTGGGCATGGAATCAGTCTGGATGATTTTTCAGATCCTGATTTAAATGGTGACATTAATCAAGCGTTTGTCTCTGTTCATTTATTTGGTGCTAACAGAACTCTCCGTTACTAGTCGTAGAAACTAGCGACCACTATGTGGCTACTGACAAACAGTCAGCATCCCTATCGTTATCACTTCCATGAATCATTGCAGGTTATATAAAGTAAATGATACTAGCATTAAACACAAAATATAAACGATGTACAACGTGTGGCACCTACAAGTTCTTTCAAAACACTGGTGAATGCTAACAGTTATACCTAGATATGTACCTTCCCCTCCACCACGAGCTGTGCGGTATGTTTTTACCCATCGACCGCAACATTGACCTTCTTCGCGACCGCGATCTTCCCCTTCACGGCGACCTGCTTGGCATGTGTAATGTGTGTAATGAAATTGCCACTGAAGCATTACCTCCATTGTAATTAAATTAAATTAATAGAAGATGGTACAACCAATGCTTGCTTTTACTATGGAGATTATTTTAAAGTAGATTACAGACAAAGTTAATTGAATTCAAATAGTAAAAAATTTTAAATGTTGCTTATTGACTATATTTGTTTATCTTCATCTTAAACTATTACATAAATTATGTCTCAAAATAGTTACCTAATTTTCTTATTTGAATATTCTAATAACTATTCATTGTGTAATAATTATTGATGCAGCTGTACATTATCATTTAGGGGGAGATGAAGAGCAACCAGAAAACCAGCAGCGTAACACTTCACATCATATTCATTCAGCACATTCACTCTTCCCATCATGTCTTTGTTCTGCTGTTATACAAATCATTAATCTTTTGGATGATGCAGCTGTTTCACCAGATGGAAATGCAGTGTATGAGGTTGCTTATCAGGTATATAACTCTCTTTTTTTTTGTAAAATTTGCCAGATCAAAAATATAGTTCTGCAAATTTGGTCTTTCACTGTTTGTATTATAGTATTGTGACACTCAAAATGAAGATTTTTGTGGATAACATTTTATTTCCTGTGGTACAGGATTGAATAAAGAAGCCTCATTAAACTTTATCCCTTTCAGTATGATTGACCATAACTTTGTAAATGTTATATTTATTCCTGGTGCTGTAGTTATGTATTCTTATATTCAAACTGTTATGTCCAGTATTTAAGCTGGCATTATAAGTAAACCCTTATTTCTAACCAGATTTCCTAACCAGATTTTTGCATGGTGTCTGTGGGATTGTTCTGCAAATAATTCCTACATATGGTTTTTGTTACTTAATTATTCTCTGTGCTTGTTAAGAGTTTCTCTAGAAGGAGATGCATAAGTTAACAGTAAAAATGAGTAACTAGCCAGCTTCTATGTCAGGTAATCTAGTATATTGTTCTCAATGAATATGTTTTTAGTTAAGTTTTCTTAAGAAGTTACTGAATATGTTGCTGCCAGTTCATCTTGTCTACGCTGTTATAGATATGTAAGGGAGCTGCATGAGTCTGTGGGTTTGAAACAGCATCACAAAAAACTACCACATCAACCTGGATGAGCTTTCATAGTTTAAAAAATTATGGTGTAGCTTAAAATCTGTTGTTTACCTTATGATTCTACACAACTGGGGAACAGAGCAAGAAATTAAAATAATTTTCAGATAGGACATATGCGCACAACTTAGAATGAGTACTCCTTTTAAGGTCGCACTATTACTCTTCAGATTTTTTGTCTTTTTTAATGAGTGTGGTGGGCAAGCAATAATGCTCTGGCCTTGTATTCCGGATGACGAGGGTTCAAATCCCCATCAGGGCATCCAAATTTGGGTTTCCCATGATTTCCTCAAATCACTCCTAGTGAATGCAGGGATGGTTCCTTCAAAAAACCAAACCAAAATCCTTCCCGT
The DNA here is from genome assembly GCA_031002005.1 of Vandiemenella viatica. Lineage (NCBI taxonomy): Eukaryota > Metazoa > Arthropoda > Insecta > Orthoptera > Morabidae > Vandiemenella > Vandiemenella viatica. The sequence goes on from CM061919.1 coordinate 130,352,412, forward strand.
TCCTTGTCCCCAATCCTTTCCCACCTCTAATGACCTTGATTTTGATGAGCTGTAAAAGTATAAAACAGAAAAATAGTTTGTTTTTTTTTACTTCAGTTATTTATTTATATAATTTTTTGAAATATAATATATTAAAAAAATTAATAAGTGAAAGCTTTACTTAATTAATACAAATAACATCATGCTTTAAGAGGCAATCTCCAAAGATGACACTACTGCTCTTTCATTTCTGTTAAAAGTTTTTCTTCTTTTTTTTCAGTAATTATTTGTTTCTTCAGTTTTTTGAAATATAGTATATTAAAATGAACAAAACCACTACATATTAGATTAACACCTCAATAAGTGTAATGAAATTGTGATATTTAATTTACCATCGATATCTTTGTGCTTAGTGTGATTCTACAACTTGATAGCTTAATTTTTTACTTATTTAAACTGTTATGGAATGATTATGCTTAGTGAAGATAAAAACAGTCAATATTGTGTGGATTTCTTGGGTTGTGCAATGGTGAAAATAGAGAGTATTCATTATATATCAGCATCAACATCAAAAGCTATATATCGAGTGTGGTGGGTGAGTGGTTAATGCTCTGGCATTGCATTCACGAGGACAGCAGTTCGAATCCCCGTTCGGGCATCCAGATTTGGGTTTTCCATGGTTTCCCAAAATCACTCCAGGTGAATGCCGGGATACTTCCTTCAAAAGGCCATGGCCGAATTGCTTCCTGTTCCTTGTCCCCACTCTCATCCCACCTCTAATGACCTTGACGTTGATGAGGCGTAAAGACATAAGTAAAAAAAATCAAAAGCTATAAAAATATTATCTCCATCGGGTAAGGTCATGTAAAAATTATGGATAGTTTTTTAATGAGGTTTTCACAATTTAAATGCTTTGGTATCTAATTTAAAATTTCAGTTATTTATAATCACAGAATATCACCTGGTGACAGAGCAGAAAATTAAAATGTGGTGAGAAGATGAAACGATTTTATCTATAATCTGGGAAACCAATGAATACAGTGTTTTCACAGTTTGAAGTTTATGATATGACAAAAAATGAAGATGCACTTCATCACATTACATTACGTTAATTGTGGATAGAACTATTTATCAGCTCTTTGTTTATGTGTAAGGTATTCAGCCTTAAACCCAAGAGATGGTCGTAGTATATTGAACCAACAGGTTATACTGATTATGAATTTATCGATTCATGTGAAAGATTTAACACAATTTGAATTGTTGATTAAATTTAAGTTTGGATTTTTCTTAACAATAATGAGTAATTTGCATGTGAAGAAGAAAATACGATTTATATTATTGACTTATTACATAATTAATAAATTCATACCAGATGTTGCTAAATTAAGTGACAAAACTTTATTATTCGGGGGGAAAAGGCCATACTGAAGAGAAAATAAATGATTGATTTTAACATAGGTGGGTAGAGAAAATTTCAAAATTTTGTTCTGTATTGGCCACCACCAAGTAGTTATGTTTTTTTGTTGCCAGGCATCCAAACATGGATTTTCCAGGGTTTCCCCAAATCACTCCAGTTGAATGACAGGATGCTTCTTTGAAAAGGCCATGGCTGAATTCCTTCCCATTCCTTCTTCCATCCCGCTATGTTATAACAGGCTTCCTAAAGAAAAGAGTAACAATATTAATTACTCTGTGAAAGGAAATTGTTAGCTAGGGTAATGTTTATAAAAAGAGAGGATAGCTATAAAATTGGACGAGCGTGATGAAAGAAGTTGGTGTATTCGCTTTGAGCTTTAAAAGTTGCTACTAACAAACAACTTGAAAATATTCTGATCTTTAAGCATTTTATAACATGTTAATAAAAGGGAGTTAATTCATATAAGTTTACTATTTATTTGAAGTATGAAAGAAGAATATAATAACCAGTCAGCTGAAAGTTCACTCACTCACGAGTTAAAAACGATCTTGTATCCTAGCTACGACACAAAAAGAAGAATATATAAAAATAAAGCATTAAAAAGGAGTACAGTCATAGAAAATAAGACGACGAGAATCCTTATAAAATATGATACCGCCTGTAATGACCTAGACATTGATGAGGAATAAGGCCATAGGTAAAAAAATAATAATAAAAAAATTGTTGCTAGGTATCAGTGTGTGCAATATTGATCAGGATAAAGATTTTGTCCTTTCAAATTTGATCACATTTGATCTATTACCATTGTCCAGCATCATATTTGGACAAGATTGAGCAAGGCTTGTAAGGCACCCTTTAGTTCACCAAAAGCACTCCCACTAGCCATCCCCAGCAGTAAAATATTCTATAGATCAATTTTTAAGTTGCTTATGTTGGACATAGGAATTTTGTGTAAAGTAATTGTCAAGTTGAATGGATTTTCCTGCATTTATTTCTACAGTGAAAATGCATCATAAGAATCATTTTAAAGTGTATTTATTATATCGAGAAAAATTTATTTTAAGAGATAATTTGGTTTGTTTACGTTTTGAAACATGCGATAAGGAAAACAAAAAATTTAAGATTTGAAATATCTTTGAATTGAGTAAGGCCATGCAGCCACCATGAATTACCTCAGTCTCTCGGTGATTTTGAATGAAGTAACTTTGCGTCAGCTAGCATAACAAACAGCTCCATGTGGGAGTGCGGCAAGTTCCAACATGCCGTCATAGTGGTGTACTCACTAAGTTGGGGGACTTAGTGAGTTTGTCTTCTGTTATGAATGTGCTTAACCTGTAATCTTCAATGGAACAGTTCAATGTTTTATCCTCGTTTCTGGTACTGATATTGTAAAAGTGAACTTAATTTCAAGAATACAAGTATTGTGTGATTTAAAATTGTGTCAAGTGAACTTATTTCATTAAACCCTTCGTATTTGTGGTTTATAATATGAATACGTGGCAGCCCTTATTAAATATTAAAGGTATCACTAGCCCACACCGGTCAAGAACTTAATTGTTCACAGTTTAGGCAAAAGTGTTAACCCCCCAGCAACATTTGAGCATAACAGGCTCCACCTTCAAAAAATTTCATTTGCAGTTTTTATGCACAGTTTGTGGAAGCTGGTCATTTGTGTAAAATAAAAAGCAGTGGGTGTGAACAGGAACAGAAAAGTTTTCCAGTACAGACCAAGTTGAACACTAATTGCAATAAGGTAACTGGTAATATCACAACCAACATTAGGAAAGTATTGAGAAAGCACCATGATATGCTGCATCTTACATGTAAAACTACTGTGCAGATGTATGCAGAGTGTCAAAGCATATACATATTGACAATTCAAATCCATAAAAAAATACCTTTTGTCACTTTTATTTCATAACAAACAAAGATTATTATATATTTATCAATTCTACTATGAGCTATGTTTTTTGAAACCCTCACAAATATTTATAATGATTTTCCTATAAATAACTAGTAGAATTTTTAAATTGGGAATCAGCCTAAAACCATGTAAACCAATTGCAATAATAAAGTTTTAATGAATACTTTGAAGGAACTTGTGAGCTGTTAGACGTTTGATTTGTGACAGGTGATCTGGAACTGTCTGGTGGAAGATAGCGCACTTTTTCTACGTTATGTGTTGGAACGACTCACAAGAGATAAACAAGATCTCATGTTCAAATTGTTGAGACATTTGATACGGTTTGTTCCTCGCCTACCTCAGCAAGCAGCATTTGCCCTTTACAATTACATTATTGGATATGTAATGTTCTATGTGAGATCGCCTCATGAAGAAGGACCACGTTTAATTGGTACAGCTCTTTCTATTCTTTGGATGGTAAGTAACATTGATTAATGGACTATCTGAAATAATCTAGAATGTATTTGTTAGGAGTATGCTGTAATAAGAATACAATAAATCCATTCACAGTTTTTGTGATTATTTTCTTTTGGTTCTTCTTTAATTTTATGTTATAAGGAAATGGGTAGATAAAAATTATGTTCCCTTATGCGATACACATCATATTAATTGTGTTGTTATATTACTTCCATCTCAGCTTATGTATTTTACTAGAAATAGTTATAAATTTGTTGATTACTATTTGTTTATGAAGCTAGAATGGAGAAAGGATAATACTATCATCAATTCATGAAATCAACTTATTTCCTATTCCATCCTCTGAGGGAAATATGCAACAGACTAAAGCAAATTGATAGCTTGTACTATAAAGAATTATGCTTCGTTTTAGATACTTCAAACATAATGAGTTTTTTTGACACAGTTTATTTACTACATACTTACCAATTGTTCTTAGGTAGTTCACAGCGTTCATGGAATAATGTTCAAAGATCTTAAGCAAATCCTCAGAAAGGAGCAGTGTGATGCATCCATTCTTCTTACTGCAAATGTTCCTTCAGCAAAGAAGATAATTGTACATGGACCACAAGGTAAGCAATTGAAGCAGATGTAATTGAACCTAAAATGAATTTACAGTGGAATAAATGCAGTAAGCATTGTTGTATACTACTAGAAGAATAAATTCTTTCGTAAAAAAGTTTTAGAAATATGTGCTCATGAAATCTATAATGATGTTTACTTTTAACTGCTATACAATCTGCTTTTATAAAGACACTAAATACTGAGAGAAATTGTATTTGATACAAAGCTTAAATTTGATTACTTTAGGAAATCACAATATCATAAATATTTGGTTAATTAACTCTTAGTTCATTTCAGTAGGAATTTATATACAATTGTTTGAGCTTATTAGTTTTTTTGGGCAGTTCTATCATTACTGTGGAGTCAAAATATGATGAGGAATTCTTGTAGACCTCGATGAAACAAATCGAAAATAAAGAATAAATTTTTTGGATATCTCACTTGGTTTTCGAGATATAGCATGTTAAAAATCAGTTATAGGTTTAGTTCCTTGTGCTTTTGGTAATATTTCTTCTGGTCCAGGCCATATTTCAACCCAACAACAACTACTAGAAAGAACATAGAAAATTTCCATCGTGTAGAAATAGTGGATTTGGTGATTTTTTTTTTCTGGTCCAGGCCAGATCTCACCCTAACCTCCTCACTTTTTAGACGCAGTATCTAGAGAACTAACATATCAATAACTTTATTCTTTGTTTTCAATTTGTCTCGCTTAGTTAAATACGAAGTCATCACCAAATTTAACTATGGCAAAATTTTTCTTCTTGTCCAGGCCGCATTTCAACCTAACCACTACAGTTTTGATATACAATTTCTCGAGAACAAGCAAGATATCATTTTTTTTTATTATTATTTACTTTCAATTTGTCTCGTCGAGTTACATAAGAATCCATCATCAAATTGTGGCGCCACGGTTATTATAGAATCCCTGTTTTTTCTATTAAATAATTATTAACTTTTCACTAGGTAGGCTTTGTTGTATTTGTCTATGGATCTGATCATGAGTCTCATAGATTCCCTTATAAGATTAATTTTCTTTAGTAATTAGGACAGGCAGGGATTGGAATAAATTGCGAAGGGTAATGCAAAACAATTTACTTGAAGACTACAGTGGAAAAACTTACTATGGATAAAATTGGTGAGATAATAAAGAATAATGGGAGAAATGAAACAACAAAAAATGGTACATATGCAGACTGATTGAAGCAGACAACAGAGGAGGTAACTATAGTACAGCCAAAGAAACCAAATCAGGAAAGTGAGGCTACAAAAAACATCTGTAAGGAGAAGTTAAATTCAAATGATCTGAAAATAGGAAATGTGAGAAAGATAAGAAATGGAGGTATTGTTATAACTTGTAGAAGCAAGGAAGAAATTAAGAAGGTAGGCATTAGGAAGTGACTATGTTGTAAAGATACCAGAACGTAGAGATCCTAGAATTAGATTTTGGGAGTTGAAGAAATGATGGGGGAGGAAGAACTGTTAAGGTGCATAAGGAATCAAAATGTGGAAGCAATTTTTGAAGAATCAGGAATTGAGTTCAAACTTAATAAAAATTACATAGTTATAGTAGCATTGGATGCACAAACATTTAGTAATGTCTTAAAAAGATTAAAGTGGAAGAGGTGTCATGTTGTAGAAAACTTAGGATTATTTAGATGTTTTAAATGCTATTCATATGACCACAAAAATGAAATTGTAGTAATGGTACCAAATGTCTGAAATGTGGAGAGGGTTATTTAGCAAAAGATTGTAAAAACAATCATATAAAATGCAACAACTTATCGAGGCAAATAACAACCTAAGTTGAATTTAAATGTGAAGCATAGAGTGTTAAGCTGGAAGTGTCCAGTATACCAAAGGAGAATAAATTTAAAAAGGAGGTCAATCACATATGAGTGTTTAGAGCAATCAAAATATGTGGAAAGTCTCCAAAATTTGGAGTTAGTAATAAATGTAAGTGGACTAATTGCGAAAAGAGACATTGTAAGGACCAAAACTGCTACCGGGGTTGGAGTAGAGTTTAGTACCTTAACTAGCAGTTCACTTGAATGAAAAGTTCTGTGGAATTTTGACGAAATAATTTTAAATTAACCATGTGCCTGCCTGGATACTCAACTAAAATGCTTAATGGTCGCCACCAAATTTGTTTAAACCACAAACTTAGTAAAGGTTTTCAGTTTATTATGAAATCACAAAAAAGTTCACTTGGACAAAATTTTGGAGTTCATTTAAAAAGTCACATTTTTCAAAATTAGCATTATACAGTTGAGTAGGCAATCGAACAAATGTTTCCACAAAATTGTAGGTTGTGGAGAGAAGTGATACCAACCAAATAAAAAAACCCTATTGAAATTTAAAAGTTGTTAGTAATCATTGAAATCACGATCTGTTACAAGTGCACCCAAAATGGCCGAACTACAAGTACAGGCTAGAGCAGCAACACCGTCCCACAACAAACCGACTACGCGGAGTTACCTTACATATCGTTCCCGGAGTAAAGACAAAATCAAAAGACCTCCCCCACCTCGTGGCTTCCGCTTATATTAACACCAGCTGCACACCACATGTATACTGCCGCATAGCAAAAAGTGTGTATATTGCACTAAATGAACTAGATTATAAAAAGTGTTCAAACTTTGACAGTGTGTAGTCTTATCTGCTAGATGCTCAAAGGATGTTTAGTGAGAAATTTTGAGTGATTAGTTTAAATTATTATTTATTTTGTGTAGTGATGCCAAGTCTTTTAGCAAGTGGGTATTTCCCCAGTTCTAGAAAATTTACGTACTTTTTATTGTCACCTGCTGAATTACAATTAATCTAAATAAAATTAGTGCCAAAGTGTTCTACATTAATTCCTGAGTTCAATGGTGTAAATTTTATAAAAATCGGTAGCGAGATAGCGAAGTTATGGATGTAACAAAAATTGGGTTTTATTCAGTTTAGTAAACACTTGGTTTCTAGTTGATAATTCTTAAAGTATTGTTTATACTGAAAAAGTGAAATTATTGGATTTTCCTTTGAATTTAATTACCTGTTTTACAAGTTATTTTATCTATGAAAATGGTCTGGTTTATTTACAAATCATTCTTAAGTGTCCCACGTGTGTTTCGTGGTGAAGTAATTTCAAAAACCTACATAAAATGTGTTCTACTGCATCGAATGTTCTGAAATTTAAATATGTGATACTAGATTTTTTGTTATTTTAGAAAATCTACTTTTTACTTCGGGAAATTACTAGGAATATATGATAAAAAATGTTGAAAGTGAAGTGCATTTATCAATGTATTTAAAAATTTATTTACGTTATTTACACTGTCAGAAACTATGGAATTTTAGTGAATTTAGCTTTCTTTTGAATTATTATTATTTTAAAATTACTTTACTTCATTTAAAAGTGTTCAGAAATAGTGAAATGGTCATGTAGCCAAAATCTATTGTTTGCAAGTGGTATAATAATGGATTATCCCATTCCAGGTTAGTTAAAACTCCCTTTACACTTATAAAAAGTTTATTTAGTGCTTTTATTAATTGTTGTAGGTCTTTACTACTTTTAAAATGGTTTACTTAATAAATTAGGTTGTGGTATCAGCTTCTTTATGAAAAGTTTCTTCCTTCCTATACTTGTAATGAAAACTATATGTTTAAATGAAAGCTTACTTCCTTCCTTATACTTGAAGCTTAGAAACTAGAATTTACCAAAATTCTAAGGTGCTTACAACATGATTGCCACATATGCACAGGAGACCACACCAAGTGTGATGATTGTAGTGGAATCACATGTTTGTGAATTAGCTATAGAAACATTAATCGAAATCAAAGGGTATTATCATATAAGACATGACTCAGAAAGTAAACACACTGGTGGAATAGTCATATATGTTACTGAAAACCTTTCATATGAGGTGGCAAGGACTGATGTAAAACAAGGTGAATGGTAGCTGTCAAGTTGTACATGGATTGACATTTATGGGCGACAATTGTGGGTGTTTATAGATCACCTAGTAGTAGGAAAGCGATATTTATAGATAGGTTCTCAATGATAATGGAGGAAATACTAGAAATCAGTTAAAATGATTGTTTTATTGGGGGGAGGGCATTTTAACATATAGTGGTCAAAGAAATATAAATTTATACCAGAAAGCTAGTAGCACAAGTAACAGGTCTAGGAATGTAACAAATTGTTAATAAGATGACTAGGGTCACTCCCAGTCGTGAAACATTAATTGATATCGTCATCACTGATAATTTAAATCTGAAATGTACAGTAGTGGACACACCTAGTATATCAGACCATAATCTAATCATTATCAGTGATATTTAATAATAATATTAAAGGGAGATGCAATGTACTAGTAAAGGGTAGGATTAATTATAACAAACTAATAAAAATAATGAGAGATGAAATAGGTGACAGCAAAATTTGTGATAATATACATGTAAGGAAAACGTGTATTGAATTAAGAGAGAATATAATCCAGAGTATACAAGAAGCTAGACAGTCAGACTTATTGGTGAGTAATTTACCATGTTCTTGGTTTTCGAAGAAAATCAAAGAAGTCAGGATTCAAAGGGATATAGCTTATAAAAAGTTTTATATGGAAGAATTTGCAAGATATGAGAATAAACCAACAAAATTATGGAAATGCTTAAAATCTTTGTATAAAACTAAGGACAGGGCATTAAAATATGGAATATTTGGCAAGGATTATGTATTGAATTCGAAAGAAATAGCAAATAGATTAAATGACTTCGATATTGAAAGTATTGAGGAGTTAATTGAAGGTATCCACAAAACAGATGAATATGTAATGACACCCAAGACTAATAATCACCTTAGCAAATTTCATGAGGTGACAGAGGAAAAAATTGGTGTTATATTTCAAAAATTAAGAAATATCGTGGATTCTGATGGAGTAAGCAGTGAGGTATTAAGAAGAGTAGGAAGTACAGCAACTAGTATAATTAATGAATCATTGAAACAAAGAATGTTGCCAAAGGAATTAAAAATTAAGAAGAGTATGGGCCTTTGGTAGGAAGTACAGCAACTAGTATAATTAATGAATCTTTGAAACAAAGAATGTTGCCAAAGGAATTAAAAACATTTATTATTGTACCAGTTCCTAAAGTAAAGGGTAGCTCAAAGTGTGTAGATCTTAGGTGAATAAATAATTTTCCATTGATGGAAAAATTTATCTAAACTATAGCTTATGAGACCTTATAAGTTTTACAAACGAAAATGATCTCATAACTGAATACCAATCAGGATTTAAGGAACAATAATTCAGCTGGTTGTAGAAAATTGGTTGGAGGCAATAGATAAGGGGGAGGGTGTAATAGCAGTATTTTTAGACTTTAGGTGAAAATTTAAAACTGTAAACAAGGAACTGCTGTTAAAAAATACGTATAACATCACTGGGGAGGTTTATTCTTGGTTAGAAAATTATTTAACAGAGAGGTATCAGAGGGTTACGTTCTATCCGAAGAAAGAGAAGTGAAACATGGAGTTCCATAAGGTAGTAAATTGTGTCCTTTTTTACTTATATTGTATATAAATGATGTGGCAGAAATACTAAATAATTGTAAAATTCACATGTTTACATATGACATTCTAATATATTATCATGGGAAAAATATAGAAAAAATGATACAGGTAATTAATGATGAGTTAAAATGAATTAATGATTGGCTAAATACATTTTTTTTATGTGTGAATGTGGCAAAAACAACATGTATGGTGATGGGGAAGAAAATTTTTAGGGAACAGGCAGAGGCACTGTTGTGATAAATGGAACTAAAATTAATTGGGTTCAAAATTATAAATATCTTGGCATAGTTATAGATAATAAGCTTAAGTTTATTGATCATGTAGATTACATAAATAAAAAAGTATCAAAAAAGGTAAATTTAATATACAAATTAAGAAAGTGTTATCTATACCAGGTAATTGTGCTGCCTCACATAAGATACTGGTTCACATTATTAATCATGGCAAGCAAAAGAGAAATTATGAGGTTGCAAAATAGTTTTTATAGGGGAATGAGGGCTGTTCTAAATAAAAGACAAACTGAAAATGTCAGTAAGATGCTTAAGGACTTAAGACATTTGTATATTGAAAAGAAAATAATTAGAGATGTACTGACTTTTGTACATACGTTGCAAAGTGGATATTACCAAGCTATGTGTCTAGATTAGTACAAAAGAATAATGATGTACTTAATTATAAGACAAGGCAGGCAAATCATATCCATTCAACTTATAATAGAAGTAGTAAAGAACAGAAAACAGTGTTGCACAAAGGTTTAAAAATATATAACAAATTACCCAAAGAAATAAAAAGGACCAGAACTTTTGAAGTTTCAGAGAAAAGTTAGAGGAGAGAGATTGCATTAACACCTTGTTTCCCGCCCCCCCCCCCCCTTTTATTTTTAATGTGATTGTATATATCTATCAGCCATAAGCTATTTGAAAATAAATAAGTTAAAGAGATTAGGATAAAAATGAGGGTGCATGGAAGTTTCCACCAGGGTGTATGTATTCCATCATAATTAAATTAAATAAAAATAGAGGTAATAGGAAGACACACCTGTATGGCTGCATGCATTTAGGCTCCACAACACTGGTTTGTGGAGGTACAGTGGGAACCGGTTCACTTTCTTTTGGGGAGCGTAGATATGTCATGGAGGATGCGAGGGAACTCTGCTTGTGTGAACAGTACCTTAGCTCTACACCGTCATGAGTACTAGTTCTTCTTCACCGTGTTTTAGAGTTATAGACCTTTATTCTAACTTCACATATTTAGTGAGTTTCCTCAGAGATCTCATTGTTACTACTGAAAAGTTTGCATTTACATAATAAATAATAAAATTGTGGTGGGAGGGGAGGTGGCACATTGCAAAATTTTCTTTTCATGGAATGAGCGATTGGTACGAAATCTTTGGCAACCCCTAATTTAGGTGAATGCTTTGATGGTCCGCAATGTCTGCCTCAGAAACTACATAATTCACAAACAAAAGTACACAGTTCATACAGAACACAACTTACATGTTTTGCAGACAGGTTGAAACATAAGCATTCCATCAATAGCTTAAATGTTCTGGTTCTCAGAAATCCTGTTCTAAATTCAGGTAGAGCACATGTATTCCTCCCTCCCCCCCCCTTTCCCAATCTCATGATGATGATGATGATGGTCCGTGTTCATGTGATCTTCTGTAGCCATAGAGAGTGTGTGTGTAGGGGTGCGAGGGGGGAATAGAGAGTCATGTGAAATAATATTTGTGTATTATTTTTACCTTATTTTCTATCACTGTGGCCCCTTCCATTAATTATGGATTGATTTTCACTGTCCTCATTTAAGTTCATATTACCATGTGGCATTGTTTCTTTTCTCATTAGTACAACAACATTGTAACTTAAACCAAGAATTTTGTATATGTCAGCTGAGGAACACTAAATAAAGTTATCTTTTACCAAGTAGAATTGTGTATAAACAGTTAATATGTGATATATGTTCTTCTAGAGCCAGATGCTGGAGGAATTCCTTCACAGTTTCCAGTGCAGGAAGATACACAATTTGGTCAAATTCTAAGAGAATCTTTGGATTTCTTTGGAATTGATGAAACACGGAAAAGAGAGTATTTTCTTGTTGATCATAAGACACGTTAGTATTACCTTTTCAAAACCTTTGTCTTCCTTTTGTAAGAAGCCTGTTGTATTTCTTGCTTTCTGTTGATGAAAATTAAACCTGCATTCTAATTATTCATTTCTCAACCTCTTTACTTATTTAGTAAAAGAATCAACATGTCTCGTAATCCCATCTATGAGAAAATTATATGAAAAGTTTATTAGTTAAAAAGAAAATTTTTGGTTTTACTTATTTTACATTACACATTTGAGATACAAGTGCTTTTTATATCTATAACTATACAGTATACTATTGTTTGTTTCTTAATACTTACAGATCAAATTCACAACCCATCTGCATATGTGAGAGACTTCTACTTTTTTAAAAGATCTCAATATCCACAGCTTGAATTGGTGCATATGAAACCTGAAGAGGCTTTCAATGCCTTACAGAGGCAGGAGCTTACACATAAATTTGTTGAAATTGGTAAAGTTCTTCTCACATGGGCTATTTTAAAAAATGTAGACATGGTAAGAAATGAGACCTTTACATTTCATATAATTTTGAAATTAATGTTTTACTTTAAATTAAAGCAGAGAAGGGGAACAGTAGTTTAGAGGAATGAGAACAATATAGATTCAAAACATATAGTCTAAGCAAGATTATTCCCTTCCTCACCATAGCTGTAATAATAATAACAATTGTTTTGATTTAGGTTGTACAGCGAGTTGTATTTCTTCATGAAGAACTGATGAAGTTACCATCATTTCCAAGAAAAGCCCTTGAAGCTAATTTAGATCTTTACAAAGGAGGAGAAATAGGAAAGGTAGGTTTGTAATAATTAAAAGAAATTCTCTATATCTTTTTTTAATCATAACTTTTTTATTCAAATGAGGGATATTTTGACCACACTTCTGGTTTGTGCTTTCTTTACTCTCTCTCTTTTTTATATTTGTTTAGCAATGTAAAATGATAATGGTTGGCTATAAAATATTAATTAAAACATATATGAGCAAAATCTACAACTGTTCTATGTGCATGCTTTGCATTGCCATACTTTTATGCAGTTTATGAATTTACCATTTCAAACTTGATACTATATGATTTCAGATTAAATACTAAAACTGTATGAATTAGGAAGATCAATACTTGTTGTTGATATTGGTAAGGGGAAACTGGTGGATGATATCTCTCTTAAAGAGTTTTATGTTGGAATGTTTAATTTTTACTCATATTTTGAAGTTGTAATGAAGCATTTTACCCTGTATGTGGAAAAGCAATACCAATATCATGTAATAGATGAAAGCAGGTTAAGAACTATAAAATCACATAAATAAGCAAAGCCTCAGTCATATAACATTAGTATACAAGTAAGGGTCAACACATGGGGTGGTGACAATGTGGGTGGCAAAATAATGTTGGAGGGAGCAGTAATCTCACAGTTTTAGCTCTGGCTCTGAAAATTGCTAGATTCGCCACTGATTACAGACTTCAGTAAAGTAATATGCAATTGATTATTATGCCAGACAATCATTTAAGGAAGAGTAATTTCAAAATGTATTAACAGAAATTTAAGGAATTTTTGAAATTTTAGAGGTAGCCAACTGATTGTTTGATGGATTTATAGAATTTTTTCTTTGATGGAACTTGCAATTATAACTTAAAGATCAAAGCCAATATTTAGAAACATTTAAAACTGATACAAAAACTTTACTGACGAAAGAAGAGAACTTTGCAAATTTTATACCAACCACTAGCAGCCTGAATAAAGAATTTTCCTTCTTTTGGATAAGGCAACCAGTTGTGTGACAGTTAAAGAAGTGAACAACAACAATGTAATTATTTGTCATAAATAATATCAAAAAAGCTTAATTTTTATTCTCACTGTCACTGTCTATGTAAACTGTATGATCGCTGTTTCAAAGCTTGTTAAATAAACAAAAGATAGTTTTTCTTCCTTGTTGTGCTGAGAAATAAGTGTGTTTTATTAGGTTTCAGGCCTAGAATTATGACACAGCATTATTTTCTTCATTGTAATAGTGAACAGTATACAGAAAAGTTGTGATAATACAAAATACAGTAAAACACTAACTATCCGAATCAATTGGGACCGGACCCAATTCAGATAATCAAAAATTCATATAGTTGGATTTTTCCCAAAAAAAGTGTCTATTTTAATTTATTACTGTTTGTATGTTGAAAAAGGGAGAAGAAACCATATTTAAAGGGAAATAGCTTTTAATTTATTAAATGAAAAGGCAACACTTTTACATGTTAAGCATAGTTACAAGTGCTGTACATAAGTACAATGTACGTACCGTACTGTAAATAAAAGTCATTGCTTGCTGAACATCTCGGTCAAAGTAAGCTGTTTGACTGTATTCATCTGTTTTCTGGCAGCAAAGTCGCGCTTCTGCTTGACAGTGAGAAGTTTCATGTGGTGCATAGGCAGAATCATTATTTTTTGAATTGCAGTACGTTTCCTTTTTAGTTAAAAAAAGTGATTCAAATAATTGGCGATTCGGATAATCGGAGTTCGTATAGTTGGAGTTCTACTATACTAGTTGTATGCTTGAAGATGGCTTCAAATTTTGTAGGTAAAGTCCTTAAAATTAAAGGAAGAGAGAACTATGATGTGTAGGCTTTTGTGGCATAGAATATGTTGGTGTTAGAAGGCATGTCCAGCTTAATGAAGCAAGAAAGAAGTGCATGCACTGTCATCGCAGCCACAAGTGAAGCAAAGGCAAAAGAAAGCTGATTTTTTTAAATTGAACCAGCATTATATAAAACAAAAGGAGCTTTGGTGCAGCTTAAAACTATTTGACGATTCCTGGTTTACTCTAAGAGTAATCATATTTCTTAATCCTGTATCAATGAAGCTTGATAATTGTAAATCAGTGATGTCATATGTGACACAAGTAAATTGAGACATCACTAAGATTAAGTGGGAATGAATTCGAGACAAATGATGAATGGATTGGCTCATTGTTTCTGGCTGGTTTACTAGAACAATTTTCACCCTGATCATTGAGATAGAACATTCAGGCCTTTAATGGTAAATTAATACTTCCCCTTATTATTTTCGTGTTTTGCTGCATCAGAGACCAGACAGCTGGTGTAATACTAAGGGGTGGATATGACAGGATAAAAAAAGGGAGGGGGGGGGGTGAGCCGAGTGAAGGTTATGGTGGCATTCACCAGAGTGAGAGGCTAGAAGTTCAGAGCTTGTATATAAAATGTAGGGCAGCATTAGAGGCACCATGAGATGTGGAAGCTATTGTTGGTGACTAAAATTGCATCTGTTGAGATAAGCTGTACAGTGTTGGTAGTCAAAAGTAGTGATTGGATCTTCTCTGTGGTGAAGTATAAATATATAAAGATATGAATAAAGTAAAATAATGCAACTACTTTATTTATTTAATGTAAAACCTAAAGTCATATGTAGTTTTACATGGCAACCATTGAAAAAGGACCTACAATTGAAAAAAAAAAAAATAGGAAGTGCAGAGAATCAATGATCGACACTGGTGGGGTGGCAATCATAAATGAAATGAGCTGAAGTTTTTTTCCCAGAAAAGACAAGCAAGAGGTTCCAGGAGCAAATTTATGACCATACTATGACACTGTGGGAAGAACTTGGTGGACAAAGGAATGGGTCATAATCACAGCTGACTTGCCAGATTCGAAAACCTGGCAAAACCTGATATTTCTCTAGGAGAAGAACCAAACTTTAGTGCTAGTGTGTATTTATTTCTCTTCAGATGTGGAGTTTCTTATAATAAAACATTAAAGTATGTAGAAGTGTTAAACTATATAAGACGCCATTTATCACCAAGAAAGAGAAAAGATATAATGCGGCAGTAACTGATATTAGGATTTGCATTATACATTTCCATAAGAATAGTAAGTTTCAGTTACTAGGATATATAGCTGGTGACCTTGAAATTGCTCAGCAAATAGAAATTCTTAAGGCTAAAGCATTTTATTTCTTGAAGTTTCTTGTGAACAAAGAGTTTAATGAAGTCTTAAGGTATTCTGTGAACATGTCAGTTGATAGAATTCATGAGGCATCAATTTTGGTTTAGGGTGGTTAAATATCTGGAGATCAGGTGTTATATAGTATTAATTGAAGATTACTCTTCAGATGATGTTTCTAAGAAGGTTGGGTATACTTCTTTGAGAACCAAGGTACAGTACAGTGTGAAGATATTGATCTGGGAAATACTTTGTTTAATATTGAATGTGGAGAGATAAAGGAAGGTGTACAGACATTTCCAATTGTTGAGGGTAACTTTGATATTAAAGCAGTAAATAACAAAAGAGTGTACTGGTTTTGGGGAGATTTCTTGTACTAATAAGAGTGTAGTCAATTCTATTGAAGGTTTTGCGGGTACAAGGAAATCCCATGCAGCAGAAGAGAATCATATGTGCACAAGAAAGGAAACTGTATAGATAAAGATTAAGGGTGAAGTTAAAAAAGAAGATAACATCCCTGTTAACTTAGAATTATTTAATTCAGAATCTAGTGTAGTTATGTAGAAATGTACAATAAAGTAGGAGAGAAGATGATTCATAAGAAACAAGCAAAGTCATGGAGTATTTGTCATGTTTAGAAGTGGTTGTAAAAGAGAAAGATAGAGTATTTGTGGATGTACAGTTAACAGCTGATTCTGAGGTTAATTTTTGTAAAGATTTCTACAATAATTCTGATAACAAATCTCAAAATGATGATATTAAGGATAGTCTATATCTTGAGAGTAATCTGGTTAAAAGAAATTAGAGTAATGTCCCTCATGGTCTCCAGGTAGAGGTAATAAACTAAAATGTTTTATCAATTAGTACTAATTGTGATGTCGATAGAAAAGCAATGTACAACCTGAAGCAAATAACCTTTCTACTTCTAAGTAACAATGAAAGGAAAGAAATGCTGCTAGGCAATATTTACATGGAATGGAAAGGGAAAATACACCCAACACTCACCAAAGTTGAAGGAAGGAGGGCAACAGCAACACAAAAAAACACACAACAAAGTAAAAGCAATATTTTGACACGAGTCTTAATCATGTGAGCCGAGACATATGGCAGGGGGAAACATGGGCAGATTTAGGTTTGGGCGGGGGGGGGGGGGGTTAGCGGATTTTGGTTCGATGGGGCTTGAGCAGATTTTGGTTTGGGGGCTTGAGTGTATATTGATTTTTTTTGGGGGGGGGGCTTGAGTAGATTTCATGAGGGGGCAAGGGCTTGAGTTGGGCAGGGGTAGGTTTTATTATGGTCATGCAGCCCTTAAAAGATCAGTAGAGCTAAAAAATATAATCAAAAAATAAAATTACTTCCAGCCTCAAAAAATTTCGATGTCACGGGTGGACCTAGAACTTTTGGGGGTGGAGGTCTTGAGCCCCCTAGCCTCCCCCCCCCCCTGGATCTGCCACTGGTGGTAAGTGATTCATGAATGTTTTGGATAAAGACAAGTAATCCTAGAAACAACAAGGAAATCAACAGTAAGATACCATCAGAAAGTAGTAGGAATGAAAATAAATTTGATTGGCTCCTTTTAGTTGATTAATGGGAGTAAATATATAATACTGAGGAAATTCCTGTATGTTCTCAAAGAACCTGTCTATATTCCATTTTAAATCCAGTCCTATTATGTGTGAAAATGTTGGTTCTAAAATTAGATCATTAACATGTTTACAACCAAATAGACCCAGTTGAGAACTTGGGTAACTTTGAAAAGACATAGAACACCACTTAGTGATGAAATTGGAAAGCTATTCTCTAAGGCCAAAAAAATATGTATAGGAAAGGGGTCAGGTTAGCTAAAATTTCATGAAATTTTATTAATGGTTCTTAAACAAAAGTGAAGCTACTTGAACTATAATTAAAAATAAACAAGATTCAAACTCAAAAATAAGAAATCGGAATAAAATGTTCAGAAAAATTTAATAATAACTCATTAAATTCAATAATCTCAGTAAGGATGAAATAATTGCCATATGATCTTAGCACTTCCATGTAATTTTTAAAAGATCTGTTAAATTCCATGCAAAGTGAATCACAAAACATAATTAATTTTATTAGGCAGTTAAATAATTCAGACAGTACAGACTTCTGGTTTTTCTAATTACATTTTTGCATTTATGAATTAGATGTACCTGCATATCCACATTTTATAGATAATCATATTTAAAAATATGTAAACGTACCATTATTCTGTAAATTTCAAAAGCAGTATTCATTTATAAGAAAAATTACACAAATAATGTGTCAGACCAGACACAAATGTCACTTGTACCCATTACCTGAAAGAACTATAAAACATAAGACACATCAACATTTCCGTATTAATATATTTTTCAGTGACGTCACTCTTCACAATAAGAAGATTCGCTGGAGAACTCAGAAGAATGGCCTCCCTCAGGGTAGTGTGCTGGCCCTGCTCTTGTACAATATATATACAGATGACCAACCAATTATTTCTGGAACAAGAGCATTCATTAATGCTGATGACATGGCAACTGCAGCTCAATGTAAAACCTTTGAGGTGGTGTAGGTGAAGCTGACTAGAGCTCTTGAAGATTTGGTAAAGTATTATGATGCTAATCACTTGAAGCCCAACCCTGGAAAAAATGCAGGTCTGTGTCTTGCACCTGAGATACAGAGAATCCAGAAGGAAGTTGAACATCAACTGGAGGGACAACAAATATTACATTGCGATACTCCAAAATATCTGGGAGTAAAGCTTTATCGCTCTCTTACATTCAAAGCCCATTGTGAGAATCTCAAACTCAAAGTATACGCCCAGAACAACATCATCCAAAAACTTACAAGTATCTCATGGGGCGCACAGCCAAATGTGCATTGTACATCTGCACTGGCACTCAGTTTCTCTGTAGCAGAACACTCAGCACTGGTTTGGCAAAACTGTGCACATGCTAGGCAGGTTGATATAGCACTGAATAGCACTGGTTGCATTGTAACAGATTGCCTGAAACCAACTCCTGTCAGCAAAATCTACCAAATTATGGGTATAGCAACACCTGACAGTCGAAGGAAAACAGCTGCAGAGATGGAGAAGAGGAAACAGGAAACAGACCCCAAACACCCTTTGTTTGGACACAAACCTGAACCCATAAGGCTAAAATCAAGAAAGAGCTTCATACACTCAACTACAGTCATAACATCTTCATCCGGAGCTCGACGTGTAGAAGTATGGAGAAATTCATTGCCTGAAGGGCACTGGAGTAATATCAAAGAGGCACCGGCCACAGGGTGTAATCAGCCATATGCCATATGGAAGGCACTAAATAGATTAAGAACTTAAGTGTCCTGATGGAGATATAATATCAGAAACTGGGGTTACACTACTGAAAACGAACTATGTGAATGTGGTGAGCTGCAGGACACACAACATCTTCTGGTATGCAGGAATCTTCCTGAAACCTGCACTATCGATGACCATTTTAGGGCAAATCAGGATTGTGGAATTCTGGTCACATTCCATTTAATTGTGTTCTATAGTCCATAAGTTTGATATTAATTAATTAATTTTATTTGTTGTGTTTCAACTTGTAAAGTTATGTCCTGGAAACAAGAAATAAATAAAAAAGTGTCTCACAACTTTTTTTGATGTAGGAAGTTTGTAAGAACCTTAGATTTTGGCAAATTCTAGTTTTGCTTAGGCTGGACTTAGAAATTTCGAGAAGAGTAGTTGTCAACTTAAAGGAATTTGCCTGTAATCTTCCCCATAGTTACAATCCACCATAAAAATCATTTTAAAGTGTATTTATCATATCACGAAATGTTTATTTTAGGATGTTTTGAAACACGCGATCATAAAAGTAGAAATTCTAAGATTTGTAATATCTTTAAATCGAGTAAAGCTACAGCTGAACTTTTATCACCAGCTATAGTCAGCATTGTTCCCAATATTTTGGCAGTAAAATTAAATAATTTGGTAAAGTCTAATTAGCAGTTTTAATTAAGAGAAAAAAATAAGCTTTTCAACAAAAGGAATATTAATTTGAGATTTATATCAGTAGATAGCCCTAATTAAGACGATTCTAAACACATAGTGGTTTCGGTGAAAAGTTTTAGCATTTGTCTGGTAATTAAGTTTTTGAAAATCGATTGTCGTTGATTGTCGCTGTGAAAATTCAAACGTTTGGGTTAATCCCCTACTTCGGAGCTTTGTATCACCACGTGAAATTAAATAAAACTTTAAAACTAATCACTCTAAATTTCCCACTAAACTGCCGTTGGACTTCTAGTAGATAAGTATAGATCTTGTCAAAGTTTAAACATTTTTAATAACCTGGATCGTTAAATAAATTACACACACTTTTGATCTCGCGGAAGCGAAAAGATGTGAACAGTTGCTTACGTCACTGATTCTAGTGGTTCCTATAAAAGGACCCCGCCGCCATCATGCTTCTGTCTATCTTTTTGGTCTGTCTTTCGTTCGACCTTTTTCTTTTTCCGTGGAGCAGTATGTTTGAATAGTCTGCGCAAGTTTAGTGTAGAAGCGGGGAGGGAATGGTTAAATGTTCGCGCCATTTGGTCAGCCATATTGGGACTCTGGTGTAATGGCATGTGAGGTTAACTTATAACATGAACTTGTAAATTCACTAAAGGGGTAAGTCGATTAAATTTCTCTCCACAACTTGCAACCTTTTGGAAAAGTGTGTTTGATTTGCCTACTCAACTGTTAAATGCATATTTGAAATTTTGTGACTTTGAAAATAAAACTTAGAATTTTAGGAAAGTGAATTTTTGTCATTTCGTAGTCATTTTGCAACCTTTTCTAGGTTTGTGGTTTAGTAACAGATCTAGTGGCAACCTTTAAGCATTTTAGTTGAGTTACTGTACGGCTACATGGTCAAATCTAATGCAGAACTTTGAATCAACATAAACTGTTAGTTGAGGCACTAAGGCGATACTACAGCCCCGGTATCGGCCCTTGGGTCCTTACAAGTTATACAGCGAAAACCATGGGCAGACTGGCACATGTTGTTTTACTTGCTTTTGAAAATAGGATACCAGTAGGTGCTTCTTTAGTTGAGTATTTAACAGCATTATACATTAATACTGAATAGTTGAAATATTATAGTATATATAATACAGAGTCCATTTTTTCACATGTTATCTGAAGAGCTAAAAAACAGAATAGTGGCCATTCATGATCAGAAATCAGATCTTAAAGCGGTATAACTTGGAGTTCTTTAAGCTTCACTTCTGCATCACCTTCCTCTAATTGGTAGCAAATGACTCACCAGTATGTATTGCCATTATTCTATATGAAATAGTCCTTTACACTACTGTTTCTGATTCAGTACATTCCTAGTTAAAAGTCAAAGGAATTCTTCATTGTTAAAAATTCTGGTTCATAGCTTCAAACTGAAATATTATTGTTAGCCTGAAACATTTTCAAACAGCAAATCTGTGAAGCTTTTGGAATTAACTCTGTACAACAATCATATTGAATTTTTTGCTCCTCATTTTCCAAAATGATAGTATTAATTCAGCTAAAGAATTTAGATTATGATTAAGTAAGTAGGAGGGAAAGCTGCATAAACCAGTCTAAATGTTGCAACTCGTTACATGTAAAAAAAAATAAAAAAATACTAGAATATCTGCAATCAGTGTGAGGTACACATATAAATTAAACAAGCCATAACAAATTAGATTTATCTACACTTAGACTGAATAAATGTTCAGAGAATATGCACATATATATTAGACGTCAATAAGTTATTAATGTTTATACAAACTGTTCATGAAAAATAAATTTAGGGAAAAGGTCTTGGATACAAAACATGAAACATTTCAATAGAAAAATGTGTTAAAAAAACATTAGTTGAAGCTGAATACATCCTGTGTCAAAAACATTAAACTAAAAGGAAATTAAACATAGCTTTAACAATGGAACTGATAGCACAAGAATTGAAACAGATCTCCCCCCTTGGCTGTAGTCCATAGACAATTAATAAAAATATATAGACACTCAAAGATTTAAAGACAAAAAACTCAGTGCTCATAACATAATAATTACAAAAGTGTATAAAGTAAAGGTAACAGTTTTAATGGCTGATACAGAATACACCAGAAAAAAAAATCATACAAAAAATCAGACAGCTAAAATCAGACTCAACAAGTTGATACTGGGAAGAATTAAATAAATCAATGAATACTATCAATTTCATTCTCACAGAAAGACAAAAACAACACATTACCCAGACATTCCATTCTGCTCCAACACTAAAATGGCAGGCAATATTACACAAGCCACACATTTCAGTAAGATCCATAAATCATTTTAGAAAAGCTCTAACATATTACTTAGCTAAACACAGAAACAGCATCTTTAACCAAAACCGCTCATTAAATGAAAGCAGATATATATATATATATATATAAACACACACATCCCAAACACAGCATACTGGTATCATGTGACATTGAAAGTAAGTATGGCAAAATCCCTGTCAAAGAAACCATTGAGCTAATCCACACAAACCCTAAGACATACAAAACATTATTCAACAGGTGAAATTAAAAGCACACCAAACTTCTCACTTCCAAAAACTATATCAACTTCGATAATAAAATACCTACAATATGCTTGTATAGGATCCTAGTTTCAGTAATATCGGCCAATATATTCATAGACTATGTAGAAAATGAAGTATTGAAGAAACAAATGCCACAGAAAGTTATATCATCATATATTTGCAGAGATCTGTTAATGATTTAATATGCCCCATCAGTGAAACAGATGAAGGCATAAACAATTCACATTCAAAATATAATAAGAAGACAAAAGCGAACTTAATTTATTGACTTTAATCATTGTAAAAGACACAAATAATCATTTTAGATGTTTAGAAAACCTATAGCAACAGACCAAATAATACATTCCACATGATACCGCTCACATAATCTTAAACAAGCTGTTATACATTATATGACAAACAAATTAAACAGAATCTCACTAACAAAGAAATACTACCAAAAGGAATTGAACAAAATAAATGAAAAGGCAACAAAAACTGAATATAACATACAGAGAGTTGATGCAATAAAAAAGAAAAATCATAAACCAACTAAATAATAAAAGACTCAAACCAGATATTAATAAAACATGAAACACTAAAGAATAATGACTATTGCAGATTCACCAAATATCACATAGAAAATGATCATCTACAGACAGACATAGTAACAGATATGCAAATCCTTTCAATCAACAATTACAGACACAATACTCTTATTTTAGAGGAAAAGTACCACATGCAAAAAGCAATTACCAGTGGTGGACAGGTACTTAACGACATGAACTTAAAAACTAATCCCATTCCAGCTAATAAGCATGTGCTAATCTAGGAGACTTAAAAATACAAAAATAGAAATACAAACACTACAAAACCCACACACTCATGCTCCACACATCACTTTAAAACAGATTATGAACAACATTACCTGTAAACACATTTTCAAAACTGGCAGTCAGCATAACACTGATAGCAACAAACAAGAATGGCATGGCAGACAAATTAGTTTTCGGAATGCATGTTGGACTATATGTAG
The DNA here is from genome assembly GCA_031002005.1 of Vandiemenella viatica. Lineage (NCBI taxonomy): Eukaryota > Metazoa > Arthropoda > Insecta > Orthoptera > Morabidae > Vandiemenella > Vandiemenella viatica. Next base: position 130,375,998 of record CM061919.1, read on the forward strand.
CTAGCAATATTTTGATAAATTCTTCTAGACAACAAACACTTTGTAGAAACAGCAGAAACATGCAACTACCAATCCTAATAACATTATTGGAAATAGTTATATACACTTAAGATTTTATCGGACATGGTTTAATAAGTAGGTTAACTGAGAGCAAATTTCAATGCAAATTCTTCACTGGTGATGCCTCGATAAGGTTATAAACAAGTAAATGACATTTGCATTCAATTTCCTTATTGCCAATTAATTATAATTGCATTGATTGTGCCATGTAATCAAAAAAATTAATAATGATAAACTTTAATGATAATTCTGTGTTTGTTTTTGACAACAGGATTGAGTAAGTGTTTGTAAAGTAGTAAGAATTTTTAAGTGTTGTAGTTTTCATAATTTATAATTCACCCAGCCAAAAAAAAAAAAATTTCACCAGGAGGATAAGATGATGTTATACTTCATCTGTAGAATTATTGTACTGGGAGAAATAACCTTTCATTCAGTAGTACATGAAAAATTCAATTGTTTCCATGCAGATTACCATTTTAAATTCAGAGGCCAAATAGGATTTAAGTACTTGTCTCAAAATGAAGTTTTTAAATGCAAAAAACTTGATAGTGATTTAGGAAATCAAAAGATGAAAACCCAATACAACCATTTAGTGGGAATCACCAACGCTGTTTCAGTATATTTATGATTTCTCAAGATTCAGTATAAAATTAATAATTTTAATTTCCACTTAAATTAATATCAAACCAAAAAGGATAATTCAAGTAAATTTACCAGTCATTTAATTTGGAGGTTGAAGGGCTGCAACAACAACGACACACAAAAAAAGATGAATACAGTGATTGGTATTTGTATTTATTGGTTCCTTAAGCTCCAGGACAAAGTACAAATTACTTATTTAGCGTACGGCTGAAATTACATCACACAGTTAGTGTATCCATTAAATTGTGATGCAATGAGTACCAGTAGATCTGAGTGATATGGTGCCTGCTTCATTACTAGTTTAGTACCATCCAGGGGACACATAATGTACTAATTATGGGTGATGATTAATTAGTTACTTAAGTGAGTCCTGATTCCAGTAGTTCATATGACATATATAGTGATAACTGATGATGTCTTGCCCTACCACCAGAGCCACGAAACATACCCTAATGTTCACCAACTTGTTCATTCACTATCAAAATACGTTCACTGCCTTTCACGTTATTACTGATGTAGTCTTCACTGTGGTCATATAGATTTGCAAGTTCCATTGCTAAGTCACTAGTCCAATAATGTTCACCAACTTATTCTATTGAAAAATGAGTGCTACCTTTTATATTACCACTGATTTAGTCTTTCTTCATTGTGTTCATAATGATTGCAGTTCAGTTGCTATGGTTGCCAATCGAATAGACTATTTCAAGTGAGAATATTAAATGTCAGGTACTGTTAACTACCGCCAATAACACTCCGTACACAGATATAGTCAGTTACACAATCCACAAGTAGGTTTTACTGAGCTCATAATTCACACACCAGAAATAGCCAGCATACAAACAGTTTTAATACTTCATCATCGAAGATGAAGGGTCTGGGGGTTAAGATGAACAAAAGTGAGTCAGAGTCACATTAATACAAATAACAACCCACAGGTCTATTCCACACTTGCAGCAAATCAACAGTGTCATGTATCAGAATTCATTTCCACACACGAATAACCCAAGTTTTGTACACTATGTGGTACATAGTGCATCTGCCTTCCCCATTCCTTTATTGTAATCATCTGATAGTTAAAACTGTCTTCATTTAATGTTGATGGGTGCTGATCACTGTTAACTTTAGCTGAAACACTCACAGTGCCAATTAGTGGTATGTCGTCCTGTACATTGTTTCTCAGTAGTGCCCCTCACTAATTCACACTCCATTCAGTGATATTATTCTCATCACCCTGCAATGTTTTTTAGCTGGAAGCATGCAGAGATATCTATAAATCTTACAGTGGTGTTAGAAGGTATAGCATATGGTAACACTGTTGGTGTTAGTAACTTCAAGTACAATAGATGTTCATTAAGTCAAAATAGTTTGTACACACACATACACACAAATCATTATATTCAATCTATGACTACATCTACCAAGGTACACGGGAAAAATATAATTATGAATATACAAGTATTGCCTTATTTACATCATTATTTCTCTTTTCTTTTGTGATAGAGACTGTGATTTAAGTCTAAAATTTGGTTTGTAAATATTCATCAATACTGTAGAAATAGTCGTCGAGGAATTGTTCCTTCAATGTTTAAAGGAATTTATTATTTTCTCTGACTAATTTGAAACTTTTGTGGAAGATTGTTTAGCAACCTGATTCCTGTATAAAGTTGTCCCTTATAATAAAGTATTTGTTAGTGATATATGTAAATCTAATGTCTCACCATGGTTTACCCTGTTGCTGAGTACTGTGCTCCAGTGTGGCAACGTCGTACTCATACTAGAAAAATCAACGTCCACCTGAATGAGTGTATGAGAGTAATAACTGGCACCCTAAAATCCACCCCAGTCCCCTGGTTGCACCTGATCAGCAAAATACCACCTCCAGAGATAAGACACCAAGAAGCAACGGCACGTGAGTGGATTAAACTACACCATCCTGATCATCCACAGCATCTCCCAATCCACGAAGTTCTAAATAACTTACCACCCACTTGTCTTAAATCCAGAAATCCAGTATGGCAAGATGTATTTGACTTTGATGTCATGGAAAAATGGCGACATAGCTGGAACTCCGCATCTGTAAAAAATCCAGATATTAAAGATATCACAACTGGACTTCCAGGATTCCATCTAAATAGAGACCAGTGGGTCAAACTAAATCGCCTGAGAACAGCCCATGTGAAATGCAACGCCATGCTGTATAAGTGGGGTCTTCAGGATTCTCCTGCATTTGACTGTGGTGCTCCTTCCCAGAATGTGGAGCATATTATCAGGGAATGCCCTCTACAGAAGTATGATGGACCATATGAAGATGTTTTTGGAGCTACTAGTTCCTTCTTAGAATGGCTGGAAGAATTGGACATCAGCTTGTGAATGCTACCAACGTTCTTGTCATTGTATATATTTACTATTGTATTAGTTGCTTGCCATACGACAAATAACAAATAAATAAATCTACTGTCTGTCTAGTATTCATGTTCCGAACCTTTTTTTGGCCTAATGCCCCTTTTTAGAAAAAAAAAAAAAATAGCTCAACAACCCTCCTTTTTTTGAACAAAAATTATTGACTGCCCCCTTTTCAGATGGGGGGAAAAAAATCCGACTCTTTTCTTGTAATAAATAATGAAACCCATAATGTACCAACGTTTTTGGCTCATAACCAACTTTTTGAAACTGTGATTCAATGAAGAGTGCAATGTAATATATAGGAAAACAAGTACAGGTTTTCAAGATTACTTTATTATAAGATGTTTACAATATGGGTGTATTGTTCACAGTTTAATTAACAAATACGGTACTCAAAGAAATCAGTGCAATGACACTAGTTTCTTGATGTTTTGTGCTACATTTGTTATCAGCTCACCACATGTCACTATTGTCAATCTGTTTCTTTTCTTAGCTGAGAAATTGCTGAGTGCATTAAAAGCTCTTTTGGCTACATGTGATATTAGGAATGCAACTAAAAATTTCTTTGATGCAGCCCTTAAGGCTGTATATAATACTGGAAATGAGGGTGGAGGGGGGGTGGAGGTTGGTCTTCAACAGCCCCTAAATTTGCTCTGACAATAAACGCCCCCTATGATCTCTTCAGTGCCCACAGTTTGGTGGTACCGCTCCTGTTGTAATCACTGGTCTAGTATTATGTGTGTGCACATCACTGTTTGGTAAACAACTGATTTAAAAATGAAAGTTCTTTGTAGATGTCAGATTGATTCCTTGAAATTCAGTTATCACCTAGTCAGAAGGTGAGATTTGAATGTTAGTACTTGTAATGTAGGATTTAGCTTCATAGGGCCCATAACTTAATGCTTTTAACATGGTAAATAGAAGATAGAGGCATAAACTTGTATGTTTAAAGTCAAAATAAAACCAATATCATATAAACTAGATTCGAGGAAACTAAATTGTAAAGAAAACTTTCTGAACATTCTCACTGATAATGCAAGGAAAGAGATAATATTTGTAAATTTTACGAAAGACGGTAGTGCAGTTTGAAATTTTATTTGCCATGTGTTGGGATGATGCAATCTACAACAAGGCCTCACATGAGAACCATAGATTTGGGGAGGTGATCTTTATTTAAATAGATGAAGTAAATTTAACTATGGCAATATGTTGGCAGCAACTAGGAACAGTTCCGGACCAAAAATAGCCAAACTTAGGAGAGAATTAGTTCAAAGGAGACATTATGTTTAAATTAAAGTAGAATTTTTTCTAGAAATGATCCTACTATTGGTTTTTGAATTGGTGCAATATTTTGGCTGATATCCAAAATATAAAATTAGAGATAAACTAATTAATATGTCTTCTTCTGGTGGCAGTAATGGGAAAATTTAAATATAGAAGAAAATTTTCAGATCTAGGGAAATGATAATTAAACCATTTAAGAAGTGTTATTACAGTTAGAGAGTAATGATTTCTTATTGAAAAAGGGACATTGAATCATTTAAAACATGTTTTAGAGCTGTGACTTAAATATTTTAAAAGATATAACATTTGAGATCATAACAATTTTGGTTCAACTGGTTAGAAAACAGTAAACAAGGCGATTTTAATACCAAATTAAAGAGCAATAAATTAAAAGCAGATTAGAAGTTATTTCAGCGTTGTAGCTTTAAATTTGAGGAAGATATAAACATTTTTTAGTATTTCAGAAAATAATTATTACGGCCAAACTGTTCAAGCTACGAAAAATTTTATTGGGATTGAAATTAACATTGATACTCCTGCCAAACTACTGTCAAAATTTCAGGCAGAGAGGAATTTATTTATGCACATTGAGGAAATCAGAAGACGAAATCCATGAAAGCGGAGGACTACATTTGATCGGAAGGTGGGTCTCCTTTCATGAGAAACTGGAAAACGCAGTGTTCCCAGGTGCCTTCTATAAATAGCAGCCCTAGTCTCTTCTTCCCCCTTGCCTTTGAAAATCAATTGGAGCATGTTGATTCTTGGCTGTCCGGGTGGCGCCGCGTCATGTTTCTCGAAACCGACGTTTCGACCCTCATTCTGGTGTCTTCTTCCAGGGCAGAACTGCGTCTTCAGTCAGCGAGTGGTCTTGTTTTATAGCCGAGGCCCGCGTCCGTCTAGATGGTTCGATTTTTCCGGCCAATCAGAGGTTCGAGCCGTCACGTGGTTCGTTGGCATGGCGGGGCGCGGCGCGGTCTGGTGGGAGGTGACACGTGACATGCTCTCTCCGCAACAGCGAGAGCCAGGCATCGTGCAATTTCAGCCCGTTGTCTTCGTTGATATTGTTTGGGCGTTTTGCAATTTCTAACGCCTCCTTTACCCTCCTTGGCCACCATTTATCCTCACGCAATATAAGTGTGGTGTTTTAAAAGTCTATAGCGTGATTGGTTTCAGCTACATGCCGTGCAATGGCAGATTTATCAGTGTTATTCGATTTATAGTTGCGGATGTGCTCATGCAGCCTCTCCCTTATAGTGCGCCCCGTCTCTCCTATGTACACCCGACCACAGGTGCACGGAATCTCATACACCCCGGCAGCCTGTAATGGAGGCAGTCTGTCCTTGACCTTGACAAGCTGGTTACTGACATTGCTGTGCGGTTTGTAGACAGGTTTTATGTCGACTTTTTTGAACAGCTTTCCGATTCTGTCAGTAATGCCACATATGTAGGGTAAAACCACAACTTGGTGTTCCTGAGAGGTGGCTTGGTTAGATGTTGAACTGGCGTTTTTATCTGTCGTGGCTGCATGTAATGCCTGTCTAATACAATTATTATGGTAGCCATTGGACTTGAATGTGTGTTGCAGTGCCTCCAACTCCGTTGTCAAACTGTTTGCGTCACACACTTTCGTCGCTCTTGCGCACAAGGTCGTGAGGACGCCTCTTTTTGTTGCTGGGTGGTGGTGCGATGCGGCATGTAGATATCTGTTTGTGTGTGTCGGCTTCCGATACACTGAGTGTCCAAGGGTCCCGTCGTCACGTTTGGTTACTAGCACGTCTAGGAACGGCAGCTGTCCTCGTTCCTCTGTTTCCATGGTAAATTTAATTTTAGCATGTGCTTTATTTATATAATCCAGGAATCTGTCAAGGGCACTTCATCCATGGGGCCATACCACAAATGTATCGTCAACATAGCATAACCACAGCAGCGGTTTGAGTGGCGCGTTATCCAACATTTCAGTTTCCAGCGCCTCCATAAAGATGTCCGCCGTTATCGGCGAAAGCGGTGAGCCCATGGCCGCTCCTTCCACTTGGGCGTAAAATTTTCCGTCGTACTGGAAGAACGTTGATTTGAGACAAAACTCTGCCAGGTCAGCCCATTCTTCAGAGATGTTGAGGGCCGATAGCTTGGTGCGTATTATTGTCACTGCTTCTTCCACAGGTATGTTGGTGTAGAGCGACACAATATCAAAGCTCACTAGAATGTCAGTTTCTTTGATTTTAAGTGATGATATGATTTCTACGAAGTGTGAGCTATTTCTGACAGTCGAAACGATACCTTCTGACAAGGGTTTTAGTTTTTCGGCGACATAGCGGGCTAGTGGATGAGTTGGAGCATTAATTGCGCTGACGATCGGCCATAAAGGAACTTCTGGCTTATGTATTTTTGGCAAGCCGTAGAACTGAGGAGTAGAGGTGTTATTTCTCTTTAGTCTAGCCTTAATTTCTTGTTCAATCTCTGTAGAATTATTGACAAGAGATGCCACTTCAGACCTCAGTTTACGTAGAGGGTTCCTATCTAGTGGGGCATATGTCTCGTCTTCTAAAATCGTCACCACCTTATTGTGGTAGTCTTCTGATTTCATCAATACTGTTGTGTTTCCCTTATCTGTTGGAAGTATCACAATGTCTTCGAGCTGGCGTAATCTATTTAATGCAAGTTTTTCCTCTCGCGGTAGATTGCTGCGAGGAAGTTTGGCTCGACTGAGGATTCGCGCCGTCTCACGTCGAATTTAGTCTGCCTGTTCCGTGTTTAACTTCCCCACGGCACTCTCTACCCCTGCGACGATGTCCAACGTCGGCAGCTTCGTCGGTACCAGAGCGAAGTTTAATCCTTTAGCCAACACAGCGTTGGTGGCTGCATCTAGTTCTTCCCCAGTTAGGTTTACCACCATGTTCTTTGTCTCCATCTTTGTTGTTTCCGGGTGTTGTAGACTTTTCAGTTTTTCGAACTTGCGTATATGTCTTGTTCTTGCTTTGTCTTGGATATTCACTGCAGATTTTGCTGTGGCTGCGTCAATCGTCGTCCAATCGGCGTAGGAAAGAAGACTGGTGAGTTCAAGGTGGAGATGAAATATTCTGCCTTCGATGCGAGCCAGCTCACTTCAAGTCTGATGTATCCTTTCTCTCAGCAACGCAAAACCTGTGTTACGCAGAATTCTAATTGCGGCTCTTGTGTTGAGATGGTGGCGTATCTTGAGGAAGGACGGTAGCACATCTTCGTCTCTGCAACGAAGTAAAAACGCTAGTTGACAAAGTTTCCACGCCCGTGTCTCACGTAGTTTAGAAAATACCCGTGTTTGATAAAATATCTTCTCCCCGTAGAGTTGAGTCAAATGCAATCCTAGGCTTCCGCGGCCAGAGTCAGTTGATTCTTGGCTGTCCGGGTGGCGCCGCGTCATGTTTCTTGAAACCGACATTTCGACCCTCATTCTGGGGTCTTCTTCCAGGGCAGAACTGCGTCTTCGGTCAGCGAGTGGTCTTGTTTTATAGCCGAAGCCCGCGTCCGTCTAGAAGGTTCAATTTGTCCGGCCAATCAGAGGTCCGAGCCATCATGTGGTTCATTGGCATGGCGTGGCGTGGGGCGGTCTGGTGGGAGGTGACACGTGACATGCTCTCTCCGCAGTGTTATTCGATTTATAGTTGCGGATGTGCTCATGCAGCCTCTCCCTTATAGTGCGCCCCGTCTCTCCTATGTACACCCGACCACAGGTGCACGGAATCTCACTATAAGGGAGAGGACAGCTGCCGTTCCTAGACGTGCTAGTAACCAAACGTGATGACGGGACCCTTGGACACTCAGTGTATCGGAAGCCGACACACACAAACAGATATCTACATGCCTCATCACACCACCACCCAGCAACAAAAAGAGGCGTCCTCACGACCTTGTGCGCAAGAGCGACGAAAGTGTGTGACGCAAACAGTTTGACAACGGAGTTGGAGGCACTGCAACACACATTCAAGTCCAATGGCTACCATAATAATTGTATTAGACAGGCATTACATGCAGCCACGACAGATAAAATCGCCAGTTCAACATCTAACCAAGCCACCTCTCAGGAACACCAAGTTGTGGTTTTACCCTACATAAGTGGCATTATTGACAGAATCGGAAAGCTGTTCAAAAAAGTCGACATAAAACCTGTCTACAAACCACACAGCAAAGTCAGTAACCAGCTCGTCAAGGTCAAGGACAGACTGCATCCATTACAGGCTGTCGGGGTGTATGAGATTCCGTGCACCTGTGGTCGGGTGTACATAGGAGAGACGGGGCGCACTAAAAGGGAGAGGCTGCATGAGCACATCCGCAACTATAAATCGAATAACACTGATAAATCCGCCATTGCACGGCATGCAGCTGAAACCAATCACGCTATAGACTTTGAAAACACCACACTTATAGTGTGTGAGGATAAATGGTGGCCAAGGAGGGTAAAGGAGGCGTTAGAAATTGCAAAACGCCCAAACAATATCAACGAAGACAACGGGCTGAAATTGCATGATGCCTGGCTCTCGCTGTTGTGGAGAGAGCATGTCACGTGTCACCTCCCACCAGACCGCGCCCCGCCCCGCCAGGCCAACGAACCATGTGATGGCTCGGACCTCTGATTGGCCGGACAGATCGAACCATCTAGACGGACGCGGGCCTCGGCTATAAAATCAGACCACTCGCTGACCGAAGATGCAGTTCTGCCCTGGAAGAAGGCCCCAGAATGAGGGTCGAAACGTCGGTTTCAAGAAACATGACGCGGCACCACCTGGACAGCCAAGAATCAACTGACTCTGGCCGCAGAAGCCTACGATTACAATTGGATCATGATCACGCTACTTGGTAGCATGATCTGGGATTGATACAAGGCAGCAAGCATGTTAAACTTTGAGGCTGGTGTATGGCGAAATTAGTATACCTCTTTTTAACTGTAAATTCAGTTAGGGGTCATGAGGTTGGTCTGTCTCGAATGTGTTAATCATACCTGCAAATAAAATTCTTTGATGATGATTGATGATGCCATAAGGTTGTGACTTTATAATTTTGGAAGAATATATTGTTTAACAGGTTGATTAGCAACAGTGACTTTTAATGACTATCTACCATTCTTAAGTTGGGGTTAGATCAATTTACTACCTTTCTTTGTCTTTCTACCCCAAAACATCAAGTGTTGTAAATATTGATAACTTTTTAAATTAAATTTTCCTAGAAAGAAAATATATCTTGAAATGCTTTGTCATGTTAAAACTTTCCCAGAAAATGTTAGGAACCTTTTGGTTATAAATTTTTCCCTTTTTTGTTTCTGCCAAGATCACTTAAGCTGGGCTCTTGAACACGTGTTAAGCAATCCCCTTTAATATGTCACAGCCTTAATAATGAGTGCACATACATTGTTTTATTTGATATAAAACCAATTAATACTCTCATTATATAGCAGATGGTATTTAGTTTTATTGCAAAGGTGTTTAACAGGTGTGTTTCATTTTAAATTATATTGTATCCATTTTGCTAGAAATTTTATTTTCCCCACATCACATTTTACTACAAGTATGAGAGAGATCAAAGTATTTTTTTGTCTAGAAGTGTGTTGCACGTGTGTTATCTGTGTTTATTATTTGTTTATTTTGAGGAAACCAGTTTGCAATGTTTAAGCAATACTTCTTGTGTGTGCACATTCATACTTGTTTTCCTTGTCATATGGTCAGAATTCCTCTAACATATTTTAGCGACAATTCTATCTTCTTTTTGTTTTGATCTTGTTTAAAAGCATTTCTGATTTTAATTTTACCTCTAATTTTTTGGCTAATATTCATTATTTTTGTTGCTCCACAACAAAATGAATGGAAATAAGAGTAATAGCAATTATTAAATTAAGTCAATACTGTATCTTAATACAATCTAATGGATAATTTGAGAATACATGAAATGTTAATGTGAAGATATCAGCTGTGAACAACTCCTTAATTTAAGAACCTGATAAATTAAATTTTCAGTATTATTGACACACTATCACTTTCGATTTATTAAATTTAAATTCTTCGAGACACGTTTCCTTGTGAAAGTTTCTTTTTCTTAATTCATTAATTTAGTTGAATTTGAGTTAAACATTTATGAGAAAAGTTAGATTTTTCAATGCCACTGTCACAACATCTGAAATTCTCATCATCACTATTATTTTTGCTTCATTTTTTCCCATAAGAATTTATTATTTTAGGAGAAAACATCAAAGTTCTGAAAACTGTGTGGTAAGTGTTTTACAGATCGATTATTTGCTTTCAGGAACTGCTAGGACTTGATGTTCTTCATAAATTTATGTGGGTTCGACTGATTGCTAGGATGTTTGAAGCAATGGCAGGAAACTTTGCATATTCAGGTGATATACACCTCTTTCTAAATGTTCTAAATGGCTCTCTAATATTACATAGCGAAGAAGCGTGTATACTTCGATATGTGACAGCAACATACATAAATGCTGCACATCACTTCAAGAACATCTTTTCCACAAATGGGTTAGTAGAGGTTTATTGTATCAATTAAACATAGTCATGATGAGTGAAAACTTCCTAAATGCTTTGACTTTAGCAGTATAGCTGCTGAATTCAATAATACTTCATCTTGTGTGACATTTATTATTTGCTCAAAATAATGTTAATTAGTTTATCCTCATATCAGTTATTCTGGGCTATGTCAGTGAAAATTACTCTTACATATAGGAAAAATACTGCTAAGTATGGACATTAACTAATAAATTGATTGCTGTAGATAGCTATTGCATTGATAACCTTCGCAAAACTGATGCCATATTGAATTTTTGTTAAAACTGAGAATGATTTTAATCATTTGTTTAAAAATAAAAATTAGGTGATTTTTTTTTGTGTTTGCATAATTCATACATTAATTTACTAAAGAATTTTTTATAAAATCAACATAAGATAGGTATTTCAAAGAAAAGGAAAAAAAACTTAATTATATATTCCAAGCACTTAAAATCATGCAAGAATGATATGGCCTTAATCATTTCATTTTTGTTTTCAGTTACCTTTTAATAATGCCAACACTCCTACAACTGTATTCAAACCATCAGACAAATAAGTTAGTAACTACAACTGTTGAATACACAGTCAAACAATTTTACCTGATGAACCGTAAGCCATTCATATTACAGATGTTTGGCAGTGTGTCAGCAATTTTGGATACAAATGAGGAAAGTCCTGTTGGTGATGCTCACAAGGTAACACAATTTATAATCTTGTAATGTATTTAACATCTAATTTTATGACCTCGTAAATCAAAGCTCACCTTCGAGGTCTTATATCCTAGTTATGTCACCAAGAAAGAAAGGCACCTAACTTTTAGGACAGATCCAGGCAAGGTTACCAAGAATGTGTGTTCGCCATCCTTAGTTTACGCCTGGTCTCTTGTTATACAGCTACCAAATTCTCTTGTATTGTCAGCTAACACTATGACAGGTGAAGCAACTATTTGGGTCTTCTACTTTTAGAACCAGATGGATACCATCAAAGATAGTTCATTTATCGCACAAATATTTTGAGAAGTGAGATACATATTATATATAATATAGAGATTAATTAATTAATAGCCTGCAACAAAGACTTAAATCAGTGCTCTCCCATCAATGAAAATGCATGGATAGTTTGCTCATAGAAAGTGGGTGTTCCACTCAATCTATATTTGTCTAAACCCCGCCAACACCGACCTTATGTATCTTAAAACTCTCAACAATTGACACGGAACTCTCTTCTCAAACTACGTAAAATCTTGACTTAACAGCCTTCACCATCTCTAGTGCGCAAATCTGTGGCCAGTAACTTCTTGTCTACTAATGAGTAAATTCTCTGCCACCTCAAAATTTCATGATTTGTATCTTTTTTCCATGAGGGGAAAAGTAACATCCCATATTTATTTAAATGTTTCTATTATTGTCACTGATTCAGCAACTTTTACAAAACACTACTCTTGGAATTGTATTCTAAAAGTTTCCTCATATAGCTCCCACATTTGGCAAAAGTTTCGATTTGTTTTGGTAATTCATAAATACAAAAGCTGATAGTATTGATAGTTGGGGGAATACTGTAGCCAGATGCTGGCTTATAATTCCTTGGAACTGAGGAGATTTATGTGAAACATTATTTCTGCTGAGTATAGACAGAAATGCTAATATGACAAAAAGAAATGGTGCCAACCCTCATCTATCATTGATAGCCTGAAGTGACACTATGCAGTTCCTTCTGGTCAGTGTTTTCTCCAGACAACAGCCTGGAAACAACACATGTTGTCAGAACATTAAGTACCAAACCCCATGAACCAATACCTGTCCAACATGGAGTTTCAGCTCATGCAGGGAGTTGGTGGGAGGGTAAGAGGGAAAATAACAGGTCTGTTACTAGCAAGGTTGGGCTAAGAATCACAATTTGTGTAAAACAGATAAAGTACTGGATAAGAAACCTTCATTAAAACTGGAAACTGCAGACTGTCATAGCTTAAATAATGTGTTTTTCTTTTTATCCTAATAAATTTCAAAGGCTAGAACTGTTAATTTTGAAATTTTTATCTTTCTGTCCACCCAAAAACTAATTACCTCATTTAAAACTTCACATAGTTTATGTCATCATTTAACATTCTTGATTAGCATCGTATTTCAAACGTGATAGAGAGGTCGGTCACAAAAGTAAATTTTGAAATTTTTTAATTTGTGCTAGGATCAATAAAATATCAACATTAATAACAACACTGTAAATAGTGATAGCTTACATCATATTAGAGATACCTTACATTCTGTTTTGGTATAACATCAACATGCTGAGAAATAATAAAAAAAGCAGCTGTTAAATTATCTGTTCTGTAATTAAATATTTCAATTTAATAATATATGGCACAATCAAGATTTTTACCCTGACATGGACCATGTAACAGCCCTCATTCCTGAACTTTAAACAGAATTATATTTAATGGTTTATTTGTAGTAAGCTAAAGTTTGCTTGAATATGATCTGGTATGTTTGTTTTGCAAATTTCTTGTAAATCAGAATATATAGACTTCTCGGGAGACTAGCCGAGTGAGTAAGATGTTTCCACACGATATTTCGGCGATCTCAGACTCCGTCGCCATCTTCTGGTGGCGACGGAGTCTGAGATCGCCGAAATATCGTGTGGAAACATCTTACTCACTCGGCTAGTCTCCCGAGAAGACTACATCCATTCTCAATGCCGAGAAAGACTTCGTTCCTATATAGAATATATAGATTTTATTTTATGGAAGGAAATTATTTAAAGGCCATTTAATATGTTTAAGAACAAAATTGTGCAAGAGAATTGCTTAATTGTGTGTAAATCCAAGTATTAATGCAAGTTACGATGTGTACAGGACAATTTTCTACAGTTTAAAATGATTTCTGACAATAATTTCATATTTAAATGTCTTTAATTTCCATTTCTGACTGTTTTGTAATGATGTTAACTGATTAAGTACTAATTCTGGTTGTTTTTAATATGTTTAATTGTTTGAGTAATTGTTAATGTTCGTGAAATATCTGGCGGACGCTTTTGAAGAATTCCAGAAATTTCGATAGAGCCTATACAAAGAAATCAGCATAAGGACAGAGTTAGTTTACAGTCAGTTTATACAGACGCTCCTTGCAACTGCGTCAGTAGTATCTTTGGATTGTATCTATGCATGTAAACAATATCGCTGACGTTGTTTTGAAAATAAACAAAATCTTAAACTGAGTCTTATGGTGGACTATTAAATAATTAATATATTAATTAAACCACCGAAGACCCTAACATGGCGACCATTGACAACGACGAGAAATGATTAAACATCTGTGAGACGTTAATTTTCTAAAAGAATCTGCAGCAAATTGTGACGAGTTATCGACAGACTACGACACGTAGAGGTTATAGAGGTTGTACGAGTTGGAGAATTTCGATTATTGAATTATTCGGCGACAACTTGAGACCGAATACAACGAGTGGCTAAACACAACAGTCATCAGAGATTTTCCATTGGCGTCTGGAATCCGCAGTAATTTTCTGACGGCAAATGGAATTTCTTCAGCTGTAGGAGACCGACCACTTCGAGCAGTGCAGTGTTCTGTGTGTGAAAAGTGTGGTTAAGTGTGTTAATTAGTGGGGAAAAAAGTGTTGTTTAGTGGTGAAAAAGTGCTGCTAGATGAAATTTAAGGCGACGAAAAGTATTTAAGTGATACAAAACTAAGGACGAACAGTAATTATTGAATATTCAAATGTTTGCTTTTGCATGTTATTTTGTGGCAGGCTGGAAAAATTGCAATTCTTCTTAACTTTTCATATTGATTCTTCATATTGATTTTGCTAATAATTGAAAATGGCTGATAGTCGGAATCTACAAGCATTTCTAGAATCTTTTATAGCCAATTTTAACACAAAATTCGACAGCAAGTTTTCTGAATTTCATTCCCAATTTTCTGAATTTAGGAGTGAATTAAAGAGTGATACTGATAGTAAATTTTCTGAATTCAAAAATGAGTTAAGTCTCGATAGAAAATTTGCTGAAATCGATAGTAAATTTGATAGTAAGTTTTCCGAAATTGATAGTAAGTTTTCTGAATTTAAAAATGAAGTGGATTTTGAGAGCAAATTCTCTGAATTGGCTGACTGTTTTGATGAGAAAATCAGTAAGCAATTTCAGGGTTTTAGTTCTCAATTTGAAGAGGATATTAATATTTTAAACTCTAAATTGGAGGAAGCAGTTGTAAAGTGTCAGGAGAAATTTGAAAAGGTTACAGAAATTTGTGAACAGAATAAGACTGAGTGTGTCAGTCTAATTTATAAACAGGTGACGGAAATCCCTGAAAATTGTAGTATAATGAAAGAGGAATATGTGAGTTTGTTGAAAGCCAGTGATAGTAAAGCTGCTCAGAGGGTAGACGAGTTGAGACAAGAGGTGGGACAAAATGTTAATGGTTTGGTACATCATCAGGAAAGGCTTTCCCAGGGATTAGAGACAACCCAATGCAACGTAAATCAGTTAGAGAAAAGGGTTACTGGGTTGCAGATACATTTAAGTCAAGTTCCCACAGCAGGTAACAGTTAGTGCTGATATTAAGGAAAAATTTTAATTCTATGATGACAGTGGAAGACTTCACCCTATTGAGTTTATAGATAATTTTGAAAGATCAGACTATTTTAATTTGTTACCCGACAATAAGAAAATTGCACTTGTGTGTAAACATCCAAAGTCTTATGCTAGGACATGGGCGATAGACAAGCTAGGGAAGTGACAGACTACAAGCTGTTTAAAGAAAACTTTTGAAACATTTTTGGTTGACTAGTAGGCAGATTCAGGAAAAGAGGGAGTTGATGACTGATAGGCCCTATAAACTTGGTAGGGAAACTCGGCATGATTTTTTTTCATAAATGTTGGATTCGTTGTAAGTTTTTAGACCATCCTTATGGGAAGGAGGAATTCATTGATTTGAAAGGAGCTAGGCTACCTCAGCAAACAAGAAATTTAATTGCCACTTTAGATGTTATCAATGTGGATAGGGTTTCTGAATTGTTGAGACGTTTGGATGCGCAGGAGTCATTCTCTGATCGGTATTATTATCATTACCATAGGAGGGAAAGTAGAAGTCCTTCAAGGGGGGATCATAGATCAAGAAATGATAGGTCCAGGAGAAGAGATCATGGTAATTATACAAGGAGAAATGATAATGGGATAGTTAGGGAACAGAATACTCAAATGGAAAGGAAAGACAGCATGGGGAGCAGTCAAACTAAGACCCACCACTTTGTGGGACCCAACAGTGGTGGGAAGGAGTTTGGGTCCAGGTACTGTTTCCCATGAAGTAAATGCTGTAGTTAGAAATACTAGTGGGTAAAAACTTACTAAAAATTTGGTTAGTGGTGGCTCTAATAATAATAAAATTGTCCAAGAGATTGAAGTCATTCCTAATAATAACCAAGTAGTTGATTTAACCGTAAAGGAAGTAGTTTCTGATAGTAACATTTCTGTAGTAACATCTCCAGACTGTGACAAAGTTATAAATCCAGGATGTGATGAGGAAGTTGCTAAGTGTAAGGTAGAAAATAATCCCATAGAGGTAGGTAACTTGGTGGAAGTAGCAGAAAGTGAATTACAAGATATGAGTATAGTAATGAGGAATGTAATTAATAATGTTGATGAGGTAAAGGTTGATAATAGGATTGAGCAGAATGGGGTCCACCATAGCACCTTATCACTAGCATCAGTGTGTGAAAGTAATAATTTTAATGTGGAAGATTTATGGAATGGTCACCACTTAATTACCAAAAATAATGCAGAATTTGTAGTAAATAGTACCGTATGGCTATCTGAAACTGGTGGGATCCTGCATGGCCTCGTTGGGACTATGTTTGCTTGTATAGGTGGTGAGAAAATTTGTAAGAGTGCTGAAATCGAGGAGTTTCTCAGATATCTTGAGGAGGAGGGTGATATCGTGGTGTCGATAGAAGAAGACCTAGATGAGGAGGAGGATTGTGAGTTAGAATGTTTGTCTACTGAAGAGAGAGAGGTTAAAAAGCCTTATGTACCAATCCCTAAGTTGGAAAAATGTCCTAATTCTGACTTAGCTGATATATTATTTAGTTCTTTACTTGTTGTGGATGGTAGTATTGAACAAACAGGTGGGAGTAAGGATTTATTCGAACCAGTTACTGATTTGGAAAATTTTACAGAATGTGATTTAGGTGACACCATGTTTTGTACACTTTTTGATGTAGGAGCTAATTGTGAAGTGATAGTATCTGAGAAAAATCATTATGTTGTAAAAGAAATCAGTAAGCCAGATGTGGGAACAGTTACAAATAGTATGGTAGGTGCGGGTAGTAATCAGACAATGGAGAGAGGAGTTGGGAGTAATGACAGACTGAATAGCAGTAGTGATAATAGTAAATTTGTATTACCAGTTGAGTCAGCAACATTCATGTTTAAGGGCAAACAATTTGTAAAAATAGAACGATTTTATGTCTCAGCTGTTCTATGGTTATACCAGTCTGTTGTTTGAGATGATTTGTAGCTTGTATATTTGTCTTTATATAGTGCAGCTTTGTTTATATAGAAATGTATTATTAGATGTGTATTCAAAGGTAGAAGAAAATTGGAAAGTTAGGAAAAAGTAATTTACATGGTTTTGGGTTTCCAGAGCAATCCTGGAACCCACTTATGGAATTAGTTGATGGAATGCATGGTTTGGGGAGGGGTCAACAACCTGTAAATATCTGATTTTGTAAATAAGTTTGTCAATTAATGTATATAAATAGTTTGTGTGAGTACTAAAGTTCGAATGTAGATCTGATAATACTGAATGTTTAAGCTGTAAGCATTCCACCATATAAAGCAATTTGTAACAGTTTTGTGTAGAGACTTTTGGTGTTTTCATGATGTTGTGACTTGCTACATTGTGGTGACAAATTATCAGCTGTAAAATGTAAACAGACTGTTGTCACTAACAAGCAGGCATCAAGTGTGTAATCTGTAGTGAATATTTAAATTGTAAGTTGAGATGATGGCATTGAATATTCTGTATGTTGTGTAAAACAGTAACTGAAAAGAATGTTTGGATCTGGAAAAAAGACAATTATTGTAACCACAATCAATGTCATGAAATATATATATAGGTGTTGTATGTAATGAAGGATTGTATATGTACATTGCATAATTGTAAAAGTCATTATGGTTGATTGATGGTAACCTGTTTGTGTTAGAATTATGTGTACATACAACCTGCTTAGATTCATGATGGATTCAATCAATTTTAACTGTGTAAAATTAAGTGAATCCCATGGGGGGGGGGGGGGGTTGTAACAGCCTTCATACCTGAACTTTAAATAGAATTGCATTTAATGAAGTATTTGTATTAAGCTAAAGTTTGCTTGAATATATCTGGTATGTTTGTTTTGCCAATTTCTTATAAATCAGTGTATATAGACTTTATTTTATGGAAGGAAATATTTAAAGATTATTTAATATGTTTAAGAACAGAATTGTGCAAGAGTATCGCAGAATGCAATCAGTGACAGATATGATAAAGGAGCTGGATTGGGATTCATTGCAAGACAGGAGGAGGATGTGGAGGGTAAGGGGAGTGTACAGGGCATATACTGGTGATGAGGCATGGAAAGATATTGCAGTAGGTATGAAAAGTAGTTCATGGAAGGGAAAAGATGACCATGACCATAAGCTGGCACTCGATTTCAGGCACAAGGGTGTGGGAAGATTTTATTTTTTAGGTAAGGTTGTCAGGGATTGGAATGAGTTACCAAGGGGAAAACCGAAAACATTAAAAGAATTTAGAGTAAAAATTTGTAGAGGGCAAATGTAGGTGATTGTAGGATAGGGGGAAGTTGGGTGTGTAGGGAAATTGCCACCAGAGCGTGTGCTCCATTGCAATTAAATTAAATTAAAAAAAAAAAAAAAATCATAAAAACTTGACATTGGCAGAATCACTGAGCGTCGTTGCCATTAAGAAACAATTGAACGTACAGCAAATATGAATAAGCAATTTGCCTGCTTTAAACACAAGCATTAGTGCTGCAACAAACTTTATAAAAGGAATTAAGTAGTGCAACCAATGAAGATACATTCACAGAAGTAGATGGGGTAAAGGAAGTACTTGAAATAATGGATAATATCTATGAGTAGCAGCATGAGTGAAGAAGAAGAGAATTTAGTGTTAAGTAGTGAATAAGGAAGTAATGAAGATGAGAATTAATCAAATAATTATGATGATGAAGAAGATGGGTATTTTATGATAAAGAAGAGAGAAGAAGAATAAGACAAAATATTACCCATGGAATCAACAGAAGAATTAAAAGAAGTCAGCAAACGGGAAATGTAAGAATGGAGACTTTCCCGGCGTATGCTTGAAATGAAGTCTGCATCTGTGTACCACCAGATAGTGTTTTGAAAACACGATATTTCGACGACTAGCTCTATCATCTTCATCAGGTGTTGGGACGTCTGCACAGGTCGGCTGACCGTCGGATACTAAGACAGCCCAGGTGCCACACCTCCTTATATAGGCCAACGGCTCTCTCCGACACCCGCGCCCGGCAGTGAGAGGGCGGGGCTACAGGTGTTCGTAGCGGGCCAAGGAAGTTAGTATTGGGCTGTTTATGGCGGTTGTTGAATATGCGTGCCAAGTTCTCTGCGTAGAGTTGCCAAGGCTGGTTACCATGCCTCGCTAAGACTTAGCCCACTATCTCTGTTGTAGGTATCAGCCAATAGAATTTCAATCACTTCTTTGACTATGGAATCCAAAAAATATGAGATCCTAGCCAATATCGTAATGTTGTTGAAGTCAACCCTGTGGCCATGGTTGTACACATGCTTGGCGATTGCTGACTTGCTATACTGTCCCAGGCGAAGATGGTGTTTGTGTTTTTTGCTCAGGTTTTGTACAATGCGGATGATTTAGCACTTTCCACACTCGCACGGAATGCTTTAAATTCCAGGAACTCTGAGGCCAAGATCGTCCTTAACTGTGCGGAGGTAGTCCCGAATTTTAGCAGGTTGTCTGTAAAAACATTTTATTCTATGCCGTGCGAGAATTCTGCCAATTTTCCCCAAGGTGTTTCCTCCAAAAGGCCGAAAAGCGGTGGCCACAGGTGTTTCTTCCAGTTGGACTTGATTTTTCTCAGGGTTGCGTTCAATTGCTCTTCTTATCTGTCTCTCGGTGTAACCATTCCACCTGAAGACAGTTCTAAATCCTCTAATCCACTTGAGTACACTCAGGCAAATGAGCCGCTCATTCATTTGAGCGCGCTTGTTCGAGCGTGCTCAAGGAAAATGAAATTTTGGTCGAACGAGCCTGGTTTCAGTGCTCAGAAAACGCTCGGCTATTGACGTGTCATCACACGTAGCTGCGGCCTTTATTATTATCCATACAGTGAAGAAAATTACCAAGTTGATGGCTTAGAGAAAGTCATTATCAGCAAAGAAATTATCTTAATAAGTTAATTCTCAAATTGACTTTAGAAGAAGACAATGAGCTAAATCAAAACTTAACGAGATCGATTTTTAATATTTGCTGTCATTAGTTGGACCTGATTTTAAAATGCACGGTACACCTATGCATGGGGCGATCCCACCAGAAGATAAAATTTATAATAACTTTAAGATTCCTAGCCTCAGGAAGTCACTAAACAAGCCTGCAGTATACAGTAGAACTCCAATTATCCGAATCAATTGGGACCGGACCCCATTCGGATAGTAAAAAATTCGGATAATTGAATTTTTTACAAAAAAGTGTCTATTTTAATTAATTATAGGATGTATGTTGAAAATGGGAGAAAAACAGCTTTTAATTAATTAAATGAAAAGGCAACACTTTTGCACGTTAAGCGTACTTACAAGAGCTGTACATTAGTACAGTATGTACGTACTGTTCTGTAAATAAGTCATTGCTTGCTGAACATCTCGGTCAAAGTAAGCTGTTCGACTGTATTCATCAGTTTTCGAGCAGCCTAGTCACGCATCCGCTTGACAGTGAGATGTTGCATGTGGTCACACTTGGGGGGACGCTCCATTCACATCAACGCTGATGGTGCCGTGTCTGCTTCAACTTTGATATTAAGGTCAACTTCTTCCTCGACACTTTCCATAAATTAATCATCATTTAGAATTTCATACCCACGGTCTGATGAATCTATATCTTCAGCACTAACTTCTACACATCCAAGAATTTCCAAAAAATGTTTCTGAATTCTCAAGTGACATGTCATCCACATCTTCTCCTGTCTCTTCCATTTCTTTTTCTTGAGCTTCTTTTTCCTTTTTCCTTTTTCTTCATTTCCTTCTCTTCTTCAGTTGGTATGCCTTTCAGCTTGTTCTACGCACGTCTTAATGTGACTACCTTAACTAAATTCCAAGCTTCCGCCACCATGTAAGCGCAATCTTTCAAATTTATTTTTTTGTTGTTAGCCAATACACCTTCTTCATCTTTGCCTTCCACCAAAAGTTTCCCTAAAGTTTCCTTCTGTTATGGCGTTTCATGGCTTCGATAACACACTGGCCCATTGATTGCAACAAACTTGTGACGTTTATCGGTAAAAACGTTTTTTTAAACTGGCCATTTCCTCTTTCCAAAACTTCTTCAGTGGAATGAGTTGGTGCATTATCAACAACCAAATGCACTTTACTTCCTACTTTTTCAAGAGATTTTTGGTGCTTTTTCACTTCAGGGTTGAAAATTTCGCCGTACCACTCTGTAAACAATGCTACAGGCAACCAAGCTTTGTGTTGGTTTTTATAAAAGAGGGAAAGCTTTTTCGCAGTACGTTTCCATCTTAATTATAAAAAGTGATTCGGATAATCAGTGATTCGGATAATCGGAGTTCGGATAATTGGAGTTCTACTGTATGTTCAAAGTATTGAAACAAAGCATCTTCCGTTTAGTGCGGGTAGTCTGTAATGTCACTATTGAGTCACTCCAAAATTTTATGAAGGCTGGTATCTGTTTTTAATTTGTGTTTACAAATATAGATTTAAAGGTTATTTTTATATATTTTTTTAAATTATGGCATTGATTTCAAGTTTTTAATAAAAATTGGTAAAACAATTATATTGCCTGGCATGAAATCAATATGATTTTAGGTACATAGGATCTGAATTTCGTAACACCAAATTCAATCAAAATCCATTCAGCTGTGAGAAATACTATTAAAAAAGACTTACCACTTCCCGTTATAGAAGTTCTCTTCTGTTTTGATCGTTCTTGCCTGAATGACCCTAGCTGGCTTGTTATTTTTTTCTTTACATCATCAATACTAAAGTTTAATATCTCGTTGATTTCACGCCATGCACCTTATTTTTTAATTCGATTATAATACTGGAGCTGTCCCATAACACCCTCTTTGATTCATACACATCAATTAGAGTTAAGCAAGTTTCATTGTCCCTCGTGCTCGCGCTAATTGTAGAAACCGCCAAATACCGTCCACTCTGAGTGCCGAACAAACACTGGCTCACCTTTGAGCATTCCAAAATACCGACAACTTATTGGCTCTCCCCGAGCGCACTCACTGTCGTTCGTTGCGAGCATGCTCAGGCGTCTACACTTGAGCCGCTCGCTTCACTGAGCAGCTCATTCGCCTGAGCTTGCTCAAGTGGATATGAGGCCTTAGATGTTCCAGTTCCTGTTGTAAGACCCAAGGCTGACACCGGGGTAATAGTATCGCCTTGCTGACTTAACTAAAAGTTCACGTCGATGGAAAGTTCTGTGGGATTTTCACAAGATAATTTGAATTTGACCATGTAGCCTAATAAAAACTCAACTTGAATGCTTGAAGATCGCCACTAGATCTGTTTCTAAACCACAAATCTAGAAAAAGTTCTTCTAATAAATTATAGCAGTTCATTTAACTCGGAAAATTTGAAGTTTATTTAAAAAAGTCAAATTTCAAAATTAACATTGTTCAGTTGAGTAGGCGATCGAACAAACATTTCCAAAATATTGCAGATTGTGGAGAGAGAATTTACCGACCGAAACCCCTTTTGTAAATTTATAAGTTCATGTTAACAGTTATCCTCGCATGCTATCACACCAAAGTACCAACATGGCCGACTCGGTAGCGTCAACTTTCGACCGGCGTCCTACCCGCTCCGATACAAGACTTGTGCAGGTTAACATCACATCGCACTCCACGGAAAAAAACAAAGCATGATGGCGGCGGGGTCCTTATATAGCAATTACCAAAACCAGTGACGTAAGCAGCTGTATCACATCTTTTCGCTTCCGTGAGACCAAAAGTGTGTGTAATTTATTTGACATTCCAGATTATTAAGAGTGTTTAAACTTTGACAATGTCTAGACTTAGCTACTAGAAGTCCAACAGCAGTTTAGTGGGAAATTTAAAGTGATTAGTTTTAAAGTTTTATTTAATTTCCGCATGGTGATACAAATCTCCGAAGTAGGGGATTAACCCAGCCATTTGAATTTATTCAGTTTTCTCTGAATTTTGTTTTACTGCAAGTTACCTAAATAAAATTAGTGTCAAAATATTCTACAAAAATTTACGAGTTCAATGGTGTAACTTACGTAAAAATCTGTGACCGGATAATGAAATTACAGCCTAGACAAGATTTAGTAAATTACCAAATGGTTTTTTGTTAATAACTTTTCTTCTATTGCTTTTATTGAAAAAGAAAATTGCCAGAATTTTCACTGAATTAAATTACATATTTTGAAAGTTATTTTTTCTCTGGGGCTAACTTTTATCGGTTGTAATAAATTCCTAAGTCGAGCACATGGTTTTATGATGAAATAATCTTTAGAATCTTTATAAAATCTGTTCTACCACATGAAATGATCTGAAATTAAAATATGTGAAACTAGATTTTTAGCTCTTTCAGGAAATCTACTTTTTATTTCCAAAGCTTACTAGGATTCTGTGATAAAAATTCTTAAAAGTGAAGTGTATTCAACGAAGTGTTTAGAAATTTATTTAAGTTATTTACACGTCCAGAAACTACGGAATTTTAGTGAATTTAGCTTTCTTTTAAATTATTGCATTCATTTCCACTATTAAACCTTATCATAAGGATCATTTTAAAGTGTATTCATTATGTCTGGAAAAATTTAGTTTAAGAAATAATTTTATTTGTTTATGTTTTCAAGCCATGTGTTCAGTAATAACTAAAAACTAAAATTTGAAATAACTTGGAATCACTTAAAGTTACAGCTGACCTTTTATCATCAGTTATAGTCAGCATCTTCTAACATATTTTGAATGTAAAATCAAGTAATTAGGCATAGTTTAAGTACCTTTTTAATTAAGAGAAAAAAATCGAAATTTAGACTAAAGGAGATAAAAACAAGAAATTTATAGCAGAAGATAGTTCAAATTAATAGGTTTAAAATGTATATGTAGATTCCTATTCTGCGAGATAAATGAGATTTTGGAAGTGCGTTGTCAGAATTGTTAAGAAAATCCGCAGATTCATGACTTTGCAGACCTTAAAGTTAATTTAAAAGAAGCCTTTTTGGGGACCAAATAAGTTGAAATAGATGGAATAAGATATCAATAAGCTTAGGTGATGAATGCAATTTAAATTATTAAACTCTCTTCAAGATATTAATTATTGAAGGTTTTTGCTGATGTCACAAGGTTGACAAGTTCGTGATGCAAACAGCAGCCATGATAGGTTTTCAGACAGTCTACAAGCAGATTTGGTTGAGGTAGGCTCGTGCATGACTCACTGAGCTAATGGCTCCTCTTGTCTCTGTACTGTAGCAGCCATAATTTCATCCAAGACTGTGGGCTTGATGGAAGTTTGTTTTCACTCATGAATGTGTGATACCTACAAATCTTCGCTGAAGAAGTAGTCACATTGTTTTTCTAAATCTGGTACTGAACTTTGTAGAGGAGAAACTTTTGGAAGAATATAGACCTTTTGTAACATTGAAATTGTGTAATGTGGACTCATTTTGATTTCCCTTTCACGTTTGAGAGCTTATCAATCGTGTGGCGGCTGTGTTTTAAAATGTTGTACCAGAAGGCATACGGTTAATTATTTTTCATCAATAGTTGGAACAATGTTTTAGCCATCCCCAGCTCAAAGTAGGAGTTCTACATGATAACACTCAAGTCAAGTTCAGGCAGTGTGTTGAAGCTAATGCTTGCTTGACAAGGCCTAAATATTTCTGAAATTGAAAATTAGTCCAAATTTCTTATGTTGAAAAGTTGTTGATCTTTTTTCTTCTAAAACTCATTGCTCCCATGTAACTATTAACCTTGTCTTTCTATGTAATATGAAACTTTTTATCCTGACTGAAATGAGATATGAATCATTGCTGTAACTTGAAAATTACATCTGCTACTTTTTTTTTTGCACCACTTT
Source organism: Vandiemenella viatica (assembly GCA_031002005.1). Taxonomy (NCBI): domain Eukaryota; kingdom Metazoa; phylum Arthropoda; class Insecta; order Orthoptera; family Morabidae; genus Vandiemenella; species Vandiemenella viatica. The sequence continues at coordinate 130,401,258 of CM061919.1, forward strand.
GAACACATTTTTAAGTCACTATATTCATGATATCTCTTTACCTAAATTTTCTAGATCCAAAGTGTCATATGTTGTTTTGCTTGTCATTTAAATACACCTCTGAAAATGAATGTGAGAAAATATATTCCGAAATTAGTAAAATCCAGTATACTACTTTCGATGACCTGCTAAAATGATTGATTTATACCTCTCAACATTTCTTCTGACTCTAAAACTGCTTGTAAAGTACCCAAAATTAATTTACTATTGATTTTATATATGTTACATATCCTTTAAACTGTTTTTGTGGTCGTACCCAACAGAATAAGTTTATATGACACTGAGACCCCAGAAAATAATCATCAGGCTTTAGGAAAATATCCATCATATATTTGAGCCCCTTTAACTGAACAAAACCACTTATGTAAAGGTATTTTAAAACCCCTGCTCGCATTTGTTATTAATCTTATTTCCTTCCCATCAGTAATGACAATTCTGTGCTTACCACTGATTATGAATTTAATTTCTCTGCAAGTGTTATCTACATCATTTATTCTTCTATTATGCTAAGCTAAGAATACCATAATTTTTTATTTTGCATTACCCCAGAAGTTTACACACAACAACATCTTTTGTTTGCTAACCAGTATAAAAACTCCTTAAACAATTGCTCCTCTATCTCTGCAGTACAACATCAGAGAAAACTTCATTGTCTATCACTCCTTGATTTAACGAAAGCTGTACCTTAATAACTATTAGTGGAGTGTGCATCTCTATTAAGCTACCAAATTCTATTACTTTGTTTATTATAATCCAACAGTTCACTAGCCACAGTCTTTGTCACCCTTTTTATTACAACTTTATTTCAGCTTTCCATCAACTTCAACTACTGTTTTTGTGTTTATAATTCATCCCATCTTGCATCTGTATCCCCTTGATCACCTATTTTTATTCCAATACTAGCAACCACTAATTTAAAAATGGCACAGTCCTAATTTCATCATAATTGGAAAGGGCTTCGTTTACAGATTTACGTAAAAACTTTGAAAGTACTCTCTTGTATTTACGTGTATTCCATGCTTAGTGATACTCTATCTACCTGTAGTGACCATAGGCACAACCCCCCATCCGACAAATGATGACTCAGGACATGTATCATTTCAACCATATGGCTCGCTTCCTATCACATGAATACCAAAATATTATATGTGTTAAGTTTGTCACATATATTTTTTTCACTTGCCACAGCCTTCAACTGTTGTGAGTGATGAGTCATTTTCACTGTCCTTAGTCATTTATATTGCCTAAAAGCTGTTTCCTTTTTCCTTAGTGTCAACTGTAGTACAATAAGTAATTCCTCCTTCATCATCTTCCTTATATTTCGTTCTTCGGCAGCTGTTACATGAGGCAGTGCTTTCTGTGGTGATATAATTTAAAGTGTTTAGTTTTCTTTTGTTTCATCTTTGAATATTTGTTTAGTAGCCCCAGCAGTCAGTCGTTCCTCGGCAGCCGTTACGGGGAATAGTGCCTTCTGTGATAGTTTTAATTCAAAGTGTGTGGTTAGCTTCGTCTCTGTGTAGTTGTTAGTCAGTGGCAGCAGCCATCGTCGGAACCGTTACGTGACGTAGTACCTCTAGTGATAATTTAATTAAAAGTGTGTAGTTAGTTGTAGCTTAATCTTTGCATATTAGTGGTCAGTAGCAGCAGCTGCAGTCGTTGGTTGGATTCGTTACGTGAATTAGTATCTCCAGTGAAAATTTAATTTAAAGTGCGTAGTTAGCGTAAGCTTCGTCTTTGTATATTTGGTTACTGGCAAAAGGCCTCCTACTGAGAACGCATAGTGAGTTCGTTTTTCTCGTGTACCCCTTAGTTTTTCTTTCTGTAAGGTAGTATGTGGTTGTTGTGTGCAGACGCAGGCTGAGGTGACTGACCTGCGCACCCAGCTTGCAGCTTTGGTAACAAGACTTATACAGCTGGAAGCTGCCGCAAGTGAGTGCAGTAGACGCTGATCGGCTCGCAGGTTCTCCCATACCTGTCATCGTACCTGCAGTCCAGGCCAAGATGTCGGAATCTATGCGGCCGTCGCCTAGTGGTGGCTGGCGTGTGGTGTCTGGACGTCGACGGCGCTTGCGGGGGCAGTCGTGCAAGCTTGATTGCCGAGAAGGCAAGCTTGTACCTCCGTCCAATCGGTTTGACGCATTGTCTGGAACTGATTCAGTCCTGCAATCGTCGGCCTGTGAGTTGGCAGCCCCACAGCCCGCTAAGTCTGGACAACTGCGGAAGGGGGTTTTAGTGGTCGGTAGCTCCAACGTTAGGCGCTTTATCGAACCCCTTAGGGAAATGGCGAAGAGGTCGAAGATGAATTCCGGTATCCATTCATTGTGTATTCCGGGGGGTCTGATCCGAGATGTGGAACAGGCCATCCCGGATGCCATTGAACGGACGGGGTGCAGCCAGCTGCGGATTGTGGCTCATGTCGGCACCAATGATGCTTGCCGCCTAGGGTCGGAGGTTATCATCTCGTCCTTTGGGCGACTTGCAGAAAGGGTGAACTCTGTGGCCATTGGCCGCAAGATTTCTGCTGAGCTATCCATCTGCAGCATTGTCGATAGGACTGACTGTGGACCTCTGGTTCAGAGCCGTGTTGAGGGGCTGAACCAGAGATTACGGCGCTTCTGTGATAGTCATGACTGCAGATTCCTCGATCTTCGCCCTGGGGTTGAGTCTTGTAGGAATCCCTTGGATAGATAAGGGGTGCACTACACACTGGAATCGGCTACACGGGTGGCAGGGGCCGTGTGGAGTGCATTGGGGGGTTTTTTAGGCTGAGGGAGGATGACCCTGAGGAGGAAATTCAGTTGCGGACAGCAAAGATAAATTCAGCACCGTGTGTTAGGGGTAGCTTAAAAGAATCCCGAACATTAAAAGTTCTAGTAGTTAACTGCAGAAGTGTTTGTAATAAACTGCCTGAACTTGAATACGTTATTCATAGTACAGATGCTGATATAGTAATAGGCACAGAAAGTTGGTTAAAACCGGATATAAGTTCCGCCGAAATTTTTAATAGCAACATGAACATTTTACGTAAGGATAGGTTGCATTCACAAGGAGGTGGTGTATTTATAGCTGTAAGTAAGTACCACCCATGTAGCGAAATAGATGTCCACACTGTCTGCGAAATCATGTGGATCAAGCTCAACGTAGCTAGGACAAAACTTGTGATAGGCTCGTTCTATCGTCCACCTGATGCAAGCGTAAATATTGCCGAGGCCTTGAGAAATAATGTAAATAATATAGCACGGCAATTTCCGGACCATGCAATAATGCTAGGAGGTGACTTTAACTTGCCAGATATCGACGGGACTAATTACGTTCACGTTACTGGGGGCAGGGATAAAGCAGCTTGCGAAATCATTCTAGACCTCTTCTCAGATCACCATCTTGAACAGCTCGTAACTGAACCAACGTAATGCCTCAACAGTAACGAAAATATTTTAGATATAGTTGTTACAAATAGGCCCGAACTATTCACGGATATTTCTACCACCGCAGGAATAAGTGATCACAAAGCTGTAATTGCTACAGTAAAACTAACAACCATGCGCAGAAAGAGAAAAGAGAGGATCGTTTACAAATTCGAAAAGGCTTCAAAAGAGTGTTTTAAAGCGTATTTGAGGCATAATTACCACACCTTCTTAGTAGCAGGAGGCACCATTGAAGAGAGGGGCCATCGATTCCTACATATGCTCGGGGAAGGTATGAACTTGCATATACCGAAACGGACAACCAGGGAAGAGAACGATCCCCCATGGTACACACTGGAGGTTAAAAGGTTACTCAAGAAGCAAAGGAAGATACATGCACAATCAAAAAGGACGATGCATCGGACTGATTTAGATAAGTTAGAGGAGATAAGGGGACGTGTTAAGAATGCGAAGCGTGACACATTTAATAACTTTTGTGAAAATTCTCTCTCTAAAAGCCTCACTGAAAACCCTAAGAAAATTTGGTCGTATGTAAAAAAAAGTTAGTTGTAGTGGGAACAATAAGCCAGTTCTAATAAAAGACGGATGGGAGGTTGAAGACAGCCGTGTCAAGGCTACCGTATTTAACACCGAATTCAAAAATTCATTCACGCAAGAAAACATGGAAAACATCCCCACTTTACCACATCCTGTGGAATCACATAATTTTTTCATGCAATAAATACCAACAACTCCAGGACCAAATGATGAAAGATCTTGCCAAGAACGGCTTCCCCTTTCCGACAAACGTAACCCTCCTACTTTCCAGCAACAACACAGTAGTACTTAGCATCCTCGCCAGATACTTAAAAGATGGAGGGATAGAATTCTAACCAATCTTGTAAGTTAAAACAGGAAATGACTATACTTCAAACCTAAAGCCCAAACCACAGCACAACCCCACTTACGCGCAAGCACAACAACTAGTTTGGCAAAATTAACAGAATCCTCACCAATCTACCGATTGAGGCCAACACCAGATAGATCAACCGTCTACAGATTATTTGTCAAAGAAATACAGCGATTTAGACTAATCAGTAGAAAATAATGGATATACAGAACCGCCGATTACTAAGTCTAGTTGATGTATCGTCTAGCAACGCTTTTTAGATTATGGTACTTAAGAAGGCACTTGAAATTTGAATATTGTAAATAGCATATACATTCCACAAGATTGTAATAAGTTTTACCTAATATAGATAAGGAAATGTGTAAATAGATAAGTTACGCAAATGGATGTAAGAAGCTTTGTAAAAATTTAGATTGGCTGTATGGTCTCTAACCAAATGCCATTAAAATAAAAAAAAAAAAAAAAAAAAAAAAAAAAAAAAAAAAAAAAAAAAATTAAAACTCCTGAAGTGGGGTAAAGCGCTGGGTCCCGATGGTATACCGGTAAGAGTATTTTCTGAATACGCGGAGGATATTGAACCATTTCTGTCAGATATATTCCATAAATCACTAGAAGGGAGAAAAGTACCTTCTAAGTGATCCTAGGAATTATCGACCCATATCTCTAACATCGGTCTGCAGCAGAATTCTGGAACATGTCATATGCTCGAACATAATGATGTTTCTAGATGAGAACGAGTTACTTACACCATGTCAACACGGATTTCGGAAGAAGAGTTCATGTGAAACACAATGGGCCCTATTTTTCCACGACATAATGAAAGTTATTGATGCAGGTTTGCAAGTTGATGCTGTTTTTTTTTATTTTCAGAAAGCTTTTGATTCTGTGCCACACAACCGACTCTTAGCGAAGATTCGAGCTTACGGTATTTCGGCTCAGATTTGCGAGTGGATACGTGATTTTCTAACTGGTCGATCACAGTATGTCGTTGTTGACGGGGAAGCCACTTCTAAGATAAATGTTACTTCGGGCGTTCCTCAATGAAGTGTAATAGGTCCACTTCTTTTCTTAATATTTATAAACGATCTAGGTGACAACGTCAAATGCTGGTTGCAATTGTTTGCCGACGATGCGGTTATCTATAGGGAAATAAGGTGCTCTGACGATTGCTTAGAAATTCAGCGTGATTTGGATGCTATTTTCGATTGGTGCCGTAAATGGCAGCTTACACTTAATTGCAAAAAGTGCAAGGCAATGCGGATAAGTAACAAGAAGAATCAGTTTGTTCATGAGTACAAAATAAACAATTCAGCTGTTGACACGGTTGATTCCGTGAAGTATCTGGGGGTGATAATACAAAGCAACATGAAATGGGACATGCACATAACATCCATCGTAGGCAAGGCAAATTCTAAATTACGATTCATAGGTCGTATTTTGAGGAATTGTAATGCTCAAACAAAGGTGATAGCGTATAAAACACTAGTGCGTCCGCATCTGGATTACTGTTGTGGGGTTTGGGATCCGTATCGCAAGGTTCTGATTGACTTAGTTGAGAGGGTGCAGAGGAGAGCCGCTAGATTCGTGACTTGTTGTTACAGCCCTTATGAAAGCGTCACAGAATTGATACATAGATTGGGCTGGGATAGTTTGGAAGACAGATGACGTAGCTTGCGTTCGAATTTATTGGAGAATATGCGAAAAAATTTAAATTTAGAGTGCAATGAAATACTTCTTCCGCCAACCTATTTAGGTCGCAATGACCGGAGGGATAAGATTAGAGAAATAAGATGCCGCACTGATACTTATATGTATTCCTTCTTTCCTCGCACTATTCGGGATTGGAATGGGTATAGGATTGCTGCTTAGCACCCTCTGCCACCCACAATGTTTGTGATTTGCAGAGTATGAATGTAGGTGTAGATATTTCTCCAAATATAATAACTTGCGTTTATGTCAATGCTATTCCTTACACTCCCTTCTGTTACTATCCTGTTTCCTTAGTGAAACTCACACTCTATATCATCTGTCATCTGACCAAAGTTTACAGCACATTTGAAAATACTTGCGACCTGTAACTGTATCTAATTGATCCAGTGGAAGTGGGCTAATTATGGCTAATACCTCTATTTGTAATTGCCTACTATGATATACCAAGGCAAATGCCTGGATGGTTCCTTAAAAAAGCTATGGCTGAATTCCTTACAGTTCTTGCCCCTAGTCCTTTCCCGACTCTAATGCCATGGTGTTGAGTAAGCATAAAGCCTGAAACAAAAAATAAAAATAAAATGAAGTGTTATATCTTCCTTCTCCACTTAATCTAGCATCTTTTCTTTCTACCTCCATAGACTGAGCCTGATTGTTTCATCCAACTTCCTGATCATTTGTACCTGCTCTGATATTTTTCTACCCCAAAGCAAGTTGGAAAATACCCAAGAGAGAGCCACACTTTAACTTATCATCTCCTCTCAATAAACTTTAAAAATAAAAATTATGCTGTATATATATTCAATTTCTTCTTCTTTCCATGTCCAGAAGGAATTTTATGATATGCTTAACTGATTTGTTTTACTGGTTATTTTGTATTTCAGCTTTAACGAAATTGAATAAAAAGTAATATTTTAAGGTCCATTATAGACAGGATGTACAATAGATATCCACAAATTATGACTTCATTTATTTAGTAATGGAAAGCAGACATTGTGATGTTTATAGGAGGTTTGAAAGTTTAACTCACTGTGTTTATTTTTTTATGTTAACAGTACCCTCATTTTTTTACTTAAGCTTATGTTTGACATCTAATATTATCTTTGGTCACATTTTTATTTTGAAAGATTGGAACATAACAAAACATAAAATGATGCTCTCACAGATTGATTTCTATAGCAAAAACACCTCTAACCCAATTGTTAGCATAAAAATTGTTCATTTAACAGTTTATAGTACCAGAATTGCTGAACCCACTGAATGTTACCAAGTAGTATGAGTTCATCAACACCTCTAGCTTATTTGCCAATCAGGAGACATGAACCGGTTATAACGCTTTCTCAATTATTAGATATAATATCATACCAATTCTCTTAATACTATTTATCCTGAAGATGAGACTATGGTGGATATATTTCTATACTCAGAAAGCCCATAAACAGTGATTTTCATTAAAATTGTTAGAGCTATTTCCAAGAAAGCCAACAAAAATTGTAACAATTTCGGAAGCTGCCACATGCGGCCGTTTAATATGCCATTTGGTGATAAATATAGCTCGCAAATGGTCTGGCGGTAATAGGTACGATGGGTATGTGGATATTGTTTAGGCTTGCAGGTTCGATTTGTGTACTAAGTCAGATCACAGGTCGCTTTTAAGTTCAAATCGGATTTATTTACCAAGCACATACATCTGTCCCAACACCACCACTAATTATATTTGTTCATCTTGACCGTGGATGAGGCTAAACAGTACTTCTTTTTCTCTGACTGCAAGTTCTGACCACACTTTTGTCTATCAGTTTTACACACTGTGTCCCTACTTCACACTACCACTAGTTCATAGTTCATCACAAGCACTTCTCTAACGCAATCAGAGGACAACATTTTATTACTTTTCAGTCCACTATACAAGAATATGTAACTGTAACATGCGCCCGACACCCACGGCATCCAGTTTCAGATTGCCTTAACAATTACTTGTTTACACCGCATGCCTTCGTGTTCAACAATGCTTCGTGGCAACTTAAGCTTTACACATAATTTTCAATTACTTCTCACAATTACTGTTATCACTCTTTCTATACTTGGCTTAATACTGTCTTGCTACAAAATTCACAAAAATTGCTCATTTAAAAGTGCAGGATGTAACAATTTAAATTGTTAAATAAATCTATATCACTCAATTTACCTGCAATATGCTATCTTTAAAGAAACTATGTAGCTTTCTGCAAAAAATTTGCTTAACTAACAGCAATAAGGTGAATTAAAAGTATTATTTCAAAAATTTAAACATTAATTATTCCTCATACTAACAATAATACTATCAATTTACTTTGTAATTTAAAGCTTTAAATTAATTTATCAAACAAGCCAGTCACAGAATAGTTCACAGTGTAGTTACAGTTACCTGATACATGCAATCAGGGATACCACACTCTTGAGACCAATCTATATTCTCATTTTGTTTCACGTAGATGTATGCTGAAAAATCAAATCTATTATACTTCTTTGTCTTCTGAAACCCTCTTGTTTTTCATTCAATTCTCGATCTACAGTTTGTTTCATTCTGTTCGGGGTAACTTTATGTGTCCTTAAAGATAATCCCTCTATAATTTTCCTATATTCCCTTTATAATTTTTGACTGTATTCTGTTAATTTTCTTAAACAACAGTTTTTCAACATTCTTAAGGTACTTGTTAACGAACAGCTTTCATATGGGGTTTGTGCTTACAGCTTCATGCTAAATTATAACCATTAATGTAGCCTAAGGATATTCTGTCTTGCAGATGCCAATCCTCTGTTAAAACTTCAGGAGATAAAGATAGAAAGAACATCAAACTATGTACACATAATTCAACAATTAGTGACCCAAAAGTGATAGCTGAAAAATTTAACAAATATTTTACTTCCTTCAGAGAAAATTAATTTAAACAAACTGCAGTAATGAAATGAAATGTATTTCTAGTTTTTCCACAATTTTCCATTCCACAATGTACCTTAGTAAAACAAATCATGACTAAATTATAAAAATCATAATGACATTAAAAAAATTGCTATTCATGTGGATTGGATGAAGTCCCAGTTTTCATTTTGAAAACCTGTGCTAACTATGTAACTTACCATCTAGCAAAAATCTTTAATACAACTGTACAAACTAGAACATTTCCAGAGTGCTTAAAACTGCTGAAATAATTCCACTTTTTTTTTTTTTTTTTTTTTTTTTTTTTTTTTTTTTTTTTTTAAAAAAAAGGCTTAGTTGGCAAATTATAGACCTCCCATTTATGTTTTTTTTTCAAAAACACTTGAAAAATTCTTCCTTGATAGACTGCTTAAGTTTATCAACAAATATACACCACTTTTTGCCCAACAGAATGGATTCAAGAACAATAAAACTACTCATACAGCAATTTTCGAATTCTTAGACTCAGTTTTAAAAGCTTTGGATGGAAATGAAATGGCTACATGTATTTTCTAAGACATCTCAAAGGCATTTGATGTAATAGATCACAGTATTCTTTTAACTGAAGTGGAAAAATGGGAATAAGAGGGAATGCAAAAAAACTGGATCAAATATGTCTTGAAAACCGAAAACTCTTTGTTTTCAGTTTGTCATGAAACAAATCATCAGAGAAATTCTAAAAGAGAAAATTTTACCTCATATGAGCATTTGGTGAAGTATGGCATACCCCAAGGATCAGTGTTAGGACCTATTTTGTTTCTAATGTATATAGATGGTCTCACTACGAATGTTCACCTAAAAGATGCCCCAAACATGAAAAATTTAGAATTGGTAGCAAATGAAATCATGAGTGAGTTGAAAAACTGGTTTGATGCAAATAACTTAATCTTGAATGAGGAAAAAACAGTGTGTCTGAATTTTTGTGTACCCCACTCAGCTACCAAAAACAATATTCAAGTAGTTACAAATGAAAAAAATCTAAAAAATTTAAATGAAACCAAATTATTTGGGTACTGCAGAACATGAAATGGGATGTACACAAAAGCAAATTGTCAAAAAAAAATTGTCTACAGTGTGTTATGGACTGAGAATTCTTAGAGATACTACAAGTATTAGTACAGTAATACAAGTATACTATGCTCATTTGCACTTGCTGATAAGGTATGGAACTATTTTCTGGAGTAAATCACCACAATGTATTAGGATGCAGAAAACAGCAGTGAGAACCATATGTCAACTAAAAAGATTAGAATCAGGTAGAACACATTTCATTAACCTTGCCAACTAAATGTTCAATGCCCATACATCTATGAAATAGTTCTTTTTATGATATGTTATCTCCTTAAAAACAACAAAGTAATAAAAAAATACTATGGTGCACAATTACTTCACTAAACGACATTCAGACATCCATAAAATGTTTTGTAGAAATTCACCATAAAGTATTTTAAATTTGGGAAGAGCACTTTACAATAAAATACCAGAGGAAGTAAAAAATTCTTCATGTAGCTCATTTAAAATAAAACTAAGGGCATTTCTGGTTAGACTATAGTTTTTACTGTATCATAAAAACTCATAAAAAAATGTGCTTTAAGATATTTGAATTTCTGTGTTTATCCACTATTGTAATTACATATTCTTCATGTATACTGTAAGGTATCCCTCGTTCTATTTTTAATATTTGGTTTGAATCCGGCCAAGTTTGGGGTTAACTCTAGTATACGGTACCACACTTAAAATAGAGTGAACAACACTTTGAGCAGAGTAAAGTGAATAAATAATCCATAACCAATGTAAATAACACATAAATTGCATTAAATCAACGACATTTTAATAGGAAATAGGTAATCTCATGTAGAAGTAAACTAGATACTGACATTGTTTAACGAGTTATTCTGAACCAATTTAAATGAAGGAAATGATTAAAATGAGTAAATACAGTCACTAAATAAACCTTTTATCATGGTTAATAAACTTTATTTCAGAGATAAACAGATAGTTTTAATACCAGTCAGATCTAACCATTAAATTTTAGCATATACCAGATTTTGGTATTTCTGAAGGGATTTTCATCCAGTAAAGAGTGTAAAGAACTAATAATAGCCAGGCCTAGAACTATTATAAACATAACTTCACATTTAATTACAGTTTAGCAGGTATTTTAAAGAAATAGACTGGATGTTTGGATAGTAGACTAAAGCAGTATGAAGATATCACTTTGTGATGAAATTTGACCATTTTAAAGTTCTAAAAGTCAACAGAATAATCCCTGAGATAGTCTAGTAGGATAATTAACAGGTTTCTGATAGTTTTCAAGCATTTAATAATCACAAGAAGCCGTTTTGTAGAAATAAAATGACCTATCTACACAAGCGATTTACATAAAAGATTTGAGACATTCGAAGTTGTTTCAGGATATAAAAAGTAGAGGAATACACTGCTAATAATATTGTCTTTCAGTTTTAATAGATTTCGAGTAGTTTCAGTTAGTGAAATATGAAATATTAGTGGAAACCGGTAGCCAGTAAATCGACTAATTTGTTCAACTTTCCTGAATTAATTCTAACACTATTAAACCATTTCAAAAGCGCTAAGAGCATGTAAATACCGATAAACACACATAGTTAATTTTCTAAACACATTTAAGGACATTTTACTAACCTGTTGTCTGTTAATCCAATCACAAAGTAACTTGCTATAGACACTGCATATATAAAATGCTTCTACACTGATTTTAACACAGTCACACAGTAAAAAGTAGCTAATAAATTAAAACAGCCATGAAGAGAAGTAAATTCAAGTAAATCTGATAGTTTCCAACACTCTAAGTATTTTTTAAAATAATATGAACACGTAAAATAAGCCGCTCGACTTTAACATTTTATTATTCAAAAGCCTACTTTAATTCCGGGTTAAAAAGTAGATAATCTTAAAAATCCATTCTTCTAGTTTCATACATATTTATTTCATGCCGTTTGAAGCAATAGAACCGATGTCATAGGTTTTCAAATTTCACTCGACATCAAACACACGTGTAAATAACAAACTATTTTATTGCGTACAAAATATAACAGCTACAAAGACGAAATAAACTCTAAAATACGCAGTTTAATTCAGGCTACACATTGATAATTTTTCCGGCGTGATAATCCATAAAACTTCAGAGTTATAACATGAAAACTAAATAATAATTACAACTGATTGTTAGAAATTACTGGTTTTACCATAACTCAATGGATTTAAACAAAGTTGATATTTTGGGAAAGATTAAAATCGGGAATAATATTTCAAGCCTAATTTCGAGTTAATAACTACAGCAAATTTAAAAGTAAAAAAACATTGACTAAAGCCGTAAGACTTCGGAAAATCAACCATGTTGACAATTTTTCTGAGAGACACAATTGACACGATATTCGGACACTAAACACTTCAACTAGTAACGCACATCACTTTTCCCATTTCCTCGACGAGATTAAACTTATAACAAGAAAGTTATTAGAGTAAACAGTAGGGTATGTATAGCAGCGCGGATGTACACTGTAGTCATACGGCATCACGTGAGGAAAGCCTATATAAGTGAAGTGGCCAGGGACATTACTACTCTTGGGCGCGCTTGGTCTTCAGTCTTAATTACACCTCGGTGCTGAGCGCACGTTCGTGCTCGGGCTACCTGGAGCGCGGTGGTCATGGGAAGTTTTCACATCATGGCGTCAGGCTGGACACGAGTCTATGGATAGGACGCGTTAGTGGCGGCCATTTTTAAAAATTGGGGCCATCTTCATTTCGGACCATCAAATTTCTGGACATGTAAATTTCGAATGTTTGTTTTGTTTCACCTGGGGGATTGCGGTTTGTGCTCTGGATTCTCAACTTGTGATTTTTGGTGAAGATTAATATCTGATTGCCTTGCTAACTGTGACATGTAACATTTACGTAAAAATTCTGAGAATATATAATCCAGTGATTCAACTTGTGACTTTCATTTATACAATAGTACCCTTCTTGTGGTGGGTTTAAAACTACAAGTGGCGACTGTGGTCAAAGTTAACAGTTAGCATAAATATTTTAACACGGTTACAGAACTCTCTTGTGGACTTAGAATATTTTGGAAGACAAACTGGTTCAGGTGAATTAGTCGGTACCAACCCCCAGTATACGGCTTGTCCCTGACAATACTTATATTGTCATTGTATTATTTTGTTACTGTATTATTTTGTCATCTGACATCATCTCATATTTACATATAACATAAAATCAATAAAATGGCTTATTTAATGTCAAATGTGCACCTGTACTATAAATTGACAAACTGGATTAATAAAAATCTCATCTTATCTAATCCCTTACCCTTGCACTTTATCTCAACATACCCTTTACAACCCACACCCTCAATTATCTGCTGCAAACATTTTAGTCTATATCTTCCTCTATAGTTCTTGGCTCTGACTGTTTTCTATCTGTTTTTTTTTTTTTTTTTTTTTTTTTTTCTTGACTCCTCATTAAATATGTTTACATCCAGTATTAAATGAAAATTATAAGTGCAAAAATGAATCACTATGTTTTACTACAATGTGTAATTACAATAACAGGTTTAATATGTGTTGAAGATAAACAAATTTGAGAAAATGGAAACATTTTTATTATTAAAAATTATAACTGATGTTTGAACTGATAGTCCACAATGTATGAGTTAATATCTTTCTCCATAGGTACAATCAAACTGCCTCTTCAACCTCCTTCTCAGCTTAGAAACTCCATCTCCTGACCCACTAAATATTGCAGAGCTGGTGAAAGAGGAACAGCCACTTAAAGCAATAGACTTCTGTTACCATGATGAAAATGAAATGGTTAATGTACTTGACTGCATTTCACTATGTGTAATGGTTGTTGCTTATGCTGCAGATTCAGTCCGTGGTCACCAGATGCTTGTAAGTAATTTTTAAATTTTTATTTGGATTTTTCAGTTATGAAAGAAATTTATTGTACTAGTCATCAGTACTAATAAAAAGCTAATCTCAGTCATTGTGTCGTGCTGCATTTCCTAAATGTGAAGAGAGGGAACGATTTTAGGGGAATTTCAAAATAGTAACAATAGCATTACATGTCATTTCAAAAATATATGTATAGGAAGAAATTACTATGTTTCAAATTAAAAATTGTTTGATTAAAAGAAAAATGAAAAAAGAATAATTAAAATATGTTAATAAAAGTTCTTTAAGCAGTGAAACTGTAAGATGACATGCTTATGCTGGGGGTTAGCATAAACACTTTGTCTCAACTATAACCGTGTGTAGCCTAGGATGTTGCAGTTCTGGCTAATTTGATGATTCAGTCGCCACATAATTTTAGCCCAAAATTATGAAAAGGTAAAAGTTCAATGATAACTAGTCCATTCTGGTAAGATGACTATATTCTTCAAAATTTTACATAACCAGAAAAACTGCACAGGCAATCAGGCAATTTCACCGAAAAACATTTTACAGTTTCGACCAATCACTCGAGCATGACCAGACCTCACGCCCCCACAGTTATTTAACTACATGAGGTTTTGCTGGATTTTAACACTGACTTTCAAACACAACCATTATCGCACAAGATGGTAATTTGCTGCGCCACGAGCCCAACCTAGTTACGCCCTACATAACTTGTAATGTACTCTGAAACTGCCGCTGTTGGTCTGGGGGGAGAGTAGCTTCTGGAGGGGGTATTTATGGGATCGATGCTGCATGAGCCGTGGGAAAAACCTTTCTCCGACTTTCCCATGGACTTTATCCGATAACTGATCAGTTTTCTGACGAATATTTCGCAATACATTTGATCAAGACACCATAAATAATCCTAGCTCTCTGAAATTTTGATAGTTGCTAGCTATTGTTAAAAATGTCAAATTAAGTTATTATAAAATTTTTCGTAACTTTAATAGTTTCGCCAGAAAAGAGTCATAAAGATGTGATTGCCTATCACTCCTCCCGAATGCCGTATGATATCGCATCATCTTGTCCAAGTGTTTTCTCATGCCTAAACCCATTTTAGTTTATTACAATCAAATGATTTAATATTTTGAAATAAAACTTTTCCAGAAATCTTTATATTTAAATAAACTTTACTCTGAACATAATTTCTTCTCATACATTCCCGAATAAGACTGAAACATTTAACTTTTCCATGAAGCACATGTCTTGCTATGCCACATTATATCCAAAATCGATCTTTAAAATGCATGAAACTTTCTAAAATTTTAATATGTTGTTTTAACCAAAATTACGCTACTTTCTATCTATCACTTGACTTCTTAACTGTTTCCTAATGACTGAATACTTTGATTATGGAGTGGAAAATTACGAGACAAAATTCTAAACCGGCAAATCACTCTTAAACATATTGAGACTCTAAGTATGATCTTCTAATAACAAACTTAATCATCTTCTGGCTATCTATTTACCTAAACATCTTCTGAACTAAAGAAATATACTGATTTAGTGAAGTTATATGAAAGTCAAATCTTACATGTTCAAATCTAAGGTTAAGTTTCTCAACAGCTGTTTAAATGAATGTAACTATTGAATTTACTGTTCATACTTAAATTTGTGCTTATGAAGGACATATTACTGGGAATTATTATCAAAATTGACTATAAAAATGGCTTTAAAAGGGTGGTACCATATACTTCAACTGAACTTGCTATCTTAGCAACTAATTTCACTAAGCGAAATTCTAAGATGTGTTACAAAACCAATTAAAGATAGGAAAAGTAAGCACATCACATGTTAGAGATGAAGTTAGGAGAGCAGCTATGAACACAAATTAAATAAATTGAAATATTAATACAAGAAAAGTTTGAAAAGAAAGAAGTCATGACTTTTGCGGGAGGTTGAGATCAGGGGATACCTGATGTCAAAGGTGTGAAAATAGTTGTTGAAGTTGTTGAGAGTTGTGAGAACTGTCATAAGCTGCTCTACAGGAAGGGCAAGGTTGTAGGTATAATCTTGTTTGCTTGTGGCCATTCATTCATATGGAAAGTTGGTTAGCGGTGAGGCCAAAATACAGGCTAGTGCAGTGAAGGCAGATAAGTTGGTATATGAGGTGCATTGTGGTACCCGTAGAATGACCAATAATGGTAAAGTTTCCAGTGCTTTTAGGATTTGCGTAGGCCATAGTGGCTGAATGTGTGCTGTTTTCCTCGCAGTGAGGTCTATTGCATGGAAAAGGTCTATCTGGTGGTTTGGGACAATCCAAAACAGAGTATTTGTGGATCAAGAGGTTCTAGAAATGGAGTGTGTAGCGAACTTTTATTTACTTCTGATTAACTAATATGTTCTCTCATACATTTTCATCTTACTTTTAGTATTAAAATTAGTTGCCAACTAAATATTCAGTAGGCTAGAATTTCTACACTTTCATCAAAATGATATCAGACTGTATTGTTACTGCTATGAAATTTAAGGTAAGTTTAAAGTTTCACTACTTTTAATGTGCTTTCCAAAAATAGTTTTTTACAATTATTCTACTAACATTTTAAGTTCTGCATTGTCATATTTCAATCCTTAATGAAGACAGCAGGTTATTACTAAAACAAACTTCAGCACACACATTGATATACCACTCATTTTGAAGCTCTGCAAAATTTTAAAATAATTTTAGAATTTCAACTTCCAAGTTCCAAAATTTATATCTGTATTGGTCTAAAACAAACCACCACACTGACTCAAAACATCCAACTCCTGATCAAACTATGCTTGAAGATAATTTAAACTAGTTCTTAATGTTCCCAGCTTCAGTATATCTTGTCATGTTCACCTTCACACACTAACACACCCATGTGCACCATCCAATGCTTGCAGGGCCTACTGTAGGGTCTCTATATATACTCAAAAACTGCAGGTTTCTGGAGTTTTCCTCTCTGAAAAATGTAAATACTCTTCTCATGGTTTGGCCATGTCACCTTACTACTCACAAATATGCCAAATAAAACCTAAGAAATTTTTAGAGACTATATTAAAATATTGCCATAATTTTTTCCATCATTTTATTTATGTTTCACTTTGAGAAATTTCAAATATCTTTGATGTTATTCACCTTTAAAATATGAATCATCTAAATGTTAATAAAATTTTATTGAACACTGATTTAACCCTTAAAACACTATTCCATCTAGAAACCCATATTGCAATAACACTTCACCTTACTTCTGTTAACTTTATTTTCTCTTGAAACCTATTAAATCCTGTAATATCATCCTTTTTCGTAAACTTGGTCTACAGTTACAACTATTGTTTTAACAATATTCTCTCACCTAGTTTTTCAATATAACACTATCATTTTTATCCTTATTATTTCCTCTCAAAATTTCTTACCTACTTCTCAATAGGTGATATAATCTCTTTGTGGCTTCCTCATAAATGTATCCTAAACATGCAACTTGTACTGAAATGTTTACCTATTGCTCTAGAATCCCTAGGAACCGTAGGCATCATTTTGATTGTGTAACTCAACAAGCCAATACCAGACACAAATTCTCATTACTGCAAATATCATTGTTTCCTTAAAATTGATATGCTACAGGTGGTCTGCTGTAACAAGTTCAGGGAGCAGTGCATTGGAATTTGGGGAGAAAGGTTGCACATTTCAGACACGGAGCATAGAAAGTCATGAAGTATTTTGGTAATGTAATAGATTACAGGAGATAATGTTAATACAGGGCTAAGATTGGTTTTTACAGAAGCTGGTTGTGAGTGGAAGTGTCGTGGGAGGATTTTATTATTTTATATTTTCATGCCATATCATGTTGGTAAATGAGGGCTTGTAAATAGTTTTGAGAGTAAGCGGAAAGTGATTCATCATCGAAACAAATGTGTCCTGCCACAGATGGCAGGGTTGTATGGAAGGTTATGTTTTATGTCGATGAATAAGGAATGATAATTGTAAAAGTTTAGGTACTGTTTTCAACGAATTGATATAAATAGAGTTTCGAATGATATTCTGCAATAGCTTAATGTCTACATTTCTTATGCTGTTTTACAATAATTTCATACCAACGACTATCAACAACTCCTGCTAAGGTGAGTCAGAATCCAGTTCTTGCTACAAAGTTCTTCTCAGGCCTTGAATCCATCAACTTGTATCCTACAACAGTGCTATAACTTCATTGAACCCTGTCCCGAAGGGAATGTTTCTCTGCCAATATCCTCACCATCTCTCCCAAAACTTGGTTCATTAGAGCCTCTAACATCACTCAGTTTGGTGGTCCATAAGTACCGATCTCCACAATCAATAATACAGCCACTTGGATCTTTCTCTTTCAGCAGAATATGCTGCAAGACTTGTAATATACATACAGCTCCTTCCATCATCTCCAATCCCACCAAAAAAGAAACTTTTTTTTTTTTTTTTTTTTTACTCTGGGGCATGCTTCTGATTTCATGTCAGAATCAAATCATATTCATTCAAAATCCTCGCTGTCATGTTGTGGTAGAAGGCAGACTGTGTGCAGGTTGCTACTTTGCACACAACTGCAACTTACAGGTGACTATTCGACACATCAAGTTGAGAAATGGATAAAGAAAATGGTCCTCTGCCAACAATGAAGTAATCTTTCTTTTGGGAAAGCAAAAAAGACATGTCAGACTGGCCTATAGTAATGCAAGAGAAGTGCACTCATATGGAGGGTTTTACCATACATCAGGTACCTTTTAGCTCACCAGAAGCATTCCCACTAGCTATCCCCAGTTGTAATATATTATACAGTACGCATGTGAAGTCGCTTAGGGATCGTGCACAAACTACGTGTCTCGGCCCGGGGGGGGGGGGGTTTGGCTGGAAGGCTACACTGGGCTACGTGGGGGGGGAGGGGGGGGTTCCGAGCCAGGCCACGTAGCTTTCCTTTCATAACATTTTTCACAGTTAAAATGAGGAGCGGAACACACAACATCATGTGGTTATTTATTTCCCTCAGTTAATTATCTCCGTTAGTAATTTACAATAGTCTGACACGAGAAAACACTACAAAATGTCTTCTGGAATCAAAAGGGAAAAAAGCTACGTGCTACGTGGGAGGGGAGGGGGGGGGGGTAGAGGCAAAAGCCACGTAGGCCTACGTGGGGGGGGGGGGGGTTCACAGGAGGCGAAAATGGAGCTACGTGGTTTATGCACGCCCCCTTATGTAAAGATAGAAATTTCGCGTAAAGTAATTTTCAACTTGAATGGATTTTTTTTTGCATTTATTTCCACAGTGAAAACTTGTTATAAGAATCATTTTTAAGTGTATGCATTATGTCCAAAAAAATTAATTTAAGAGATAATTTGGTTTGTTTACATTTTGAAACACACGATTAGGAAACCTTGAATTTATGATTTGTAATGACATTTAATTGAGTAAAGCCACAGCTGATTTTTTATCACCAGCTATAGTCAGCACTGTCTAGAATATTTTTAAAGTAAAATTAACTGATTTGGCAAAGTTGAATCAGTGGTTTTAATCAATACTAAAGATAACGTTTTAATTAAAATGAATTTAATTGAGAAATTTCCATCAGTAGATAGTCAAAATTGAGAGGTTTATGAATATATAGCAGTTTCGGTAAAAATTTTCAGTATTAGTGAGATATCTAAGGTTTGAAAGATAGATTGTCATTAATTGTTGTTGAAGTGCGACAAATTGCCCCAAGCTGGTGACATAAGAGACTTCAAGGTTAATCTTGTAGAAACCCTTTGGAATATTGAATTAAATTAAATAGATATAATATGTTAGTACAAAGCTCTTGTAGTAATTGCAAGTTGAGACACTTAGTATATTGGGAGATATTAATTTCTGAAAGAATTTGCTGACGTCATAGGAACGAAAAAGTTGATAAAAGTCCCCACAGCCTTCTTGAAGTTACCTAGTTATTCAGTGATATTCAAAGAGGTAACTTTGTGTTGCTATGTAGCCTAGTCTTCCACCAGATTTGAAACTGTTAACTTTGTGTTGGTTTGAGGCGTGAACTGCTCCACATGGTTGTTGTTATGACACATAGTAACATGCCGTAGTTGTATTCTCACTATAGTGAGGGGGACTTAGTGAGTTTGTCTTCTCATCTGAATGTGCTTAGCCTGTCAATCTTTTATTCTGGTACTGACAATATAAGAGTGAACTTTTCAAGAATATAAGTATTTTGTGATTCTGGAACTGTTTAAAGAGAACTTATTTAATCATACCCTTTGTGTTTGGGGTTCATAATACAAACCCGTGGTGACCACATTATTAAATATTAAGATACCAGAAGGCTACACAGGTCATGAACTTTATGTTCACAATTTAGGCAAAGGTTTGGAACCCCGAGCTTCCTTTCTACCTAACAATGCCCTTTAAGACAGTGCTAGATCCCCCCTGCCCCCCCCCCCCCCCATCTATTTCTTCTTTCATTGTATCCATCTTGCTTTCTTTCCTCCCTCTTTCTTCTTATGGGTATTTCTCACCTCACCGAACAAAATTAACTTTCATTTCTTTTTATGTTCCTTTCATCTCTTTTTCTTTTTACTACTCTCTTTCTTCTTATAGGTATATCTTGCTTTGATGAACAAAATTAATCACCGTTTCTTCCTACATCTCTTCTATCTCACTTTCTTTCTGCTTCCTTCCCTTATATCTACACACTTTCTCCACAATTACCATTCTTCTTATGCTGCATAGCATCCCCTATTCTGCGTATCTTCTTTCTTCCATAAAAGTCCCAGTGTCTTATTCCTTCAAATAATGAGTAAGATTCATCTACTATCATTGCCTGTTTCACCTGAGGGATTTCTTCCTGCAAGGTGTCAGTCTTAACTGCAATGGTTTCTTCAAATTAAAAATTTATTTAGTTAATAAGGTACTATATTCCATAAGAGAATTTTAATGTATGATAGACTTTCTGTCATAACCATTGAACATATGTAAATTAGTTTTAGAAAGTTTAAAATATCAATTATTGAATTCAGATGTAATAACTATGTATGTTGTTAAAATAGTTGAGAATTTATAGAGATTATAAATGTGTAAAATGTTCCAATTCTGTACAACCTACAGGCAGGAAAATAAATTTATTATTATTATTAAATGCTGCTCCCACTTCAATGTCTATTCCTCACTGTCTTTCATCTTGTTCACAGACATGATTATTGCTTTTACTACAGAATCCAATGTAACTCTTTCTTCAGCCTCTTCAAATGTCCTCTCCTGAACTTGTTGCTTACAACCATGGTATTCTTCACACTTTTTCTTCTGCTTAAACTGCAAATTTCTTCCAAAGTCATCCTTGCTTTTTCTTGTTCCCACCAGCACTTCAAGTGGAACTCTGTTTCCACCAAAATCTGCTCCAAACCTTCGTCAACATTTGTTCCAAAGGATTCCAAACTGTCACTTTCAGACTGTTCACTGTCATTGTTCACAGTTCACAATAGGTTTTATTACACTTAACATACATTAACCAAAAGCTAGCCACCATGCATTATAGTTTTGTCACTGAAAAAAGCAGGTTTCATGCATAAAATCAAAAACATAGGTGGGTAGTAGCCCCACTACAGTTCACTAAAATAGTTCAAGCTGTGCAATTCTGTCATGCACTTCACAAGACCTGTCAACTGCAACTCATATTCTCTCACAACAGCATCTAAATTGTGTCAACTATCCCACACAAGGCAGGTTCATTCTACACACACTTCATCACTCAGGGTCCCGACAGTGATATCCCAATGTTAACGGATTGTGGTATGCATATTCAAACCGTAACACTCACAACCATCTTAGCATAACCGCTCCAAATGTATTCTTGCACACAACCATTGACCTACCTCCAGAGACATTCTTAAACCATCTGTTGCGATCTCAGGCAGCTACCAAACAACAAGTACACATAATTCTCACAGTGTCATTACAACTCCCAGTGTAATTTAATTGGCTTTGCTTTGTTAAAAATATATATGATTAGTCATTCCATGTCTTGGATTTTCTTTAAACTGCAGGTCTCAGAAGAGAGGTACTGGACATTAAACCTCAGACATTCTGACATAGTATGCTTCCTTTGAGAGGATCCATCTACCTTTGAGTTTCGAACTAAGTTAGTATATTGTTGACCTCATCTCTCCTCATACTGCTGTTCCTATTTTAAATTTCCCTCACCAACTATTTCTGCCTTCACTGTTATTGCCTGGGTGCCTTCTGACTACAACCCTGTCCACTTTATGTTCTACTGCTAAAAAGGGTTGTAACTTTAAAATTATCTATACATATTGGTGAATTTTTTTATTGTTTCAACATCATTCTGCAGCCATCTGTGTTTCAATCTATATTCAATAATCAGCTCTTTTTATTTCTCTGTCATATCCAAATGGAATATTAAATAAGACAGGCTGCAGAAATATGAATCCTGCTGCAACTGCCTCTTATAGTCCTCTGCCCTATGTTGTTTACTTTCTTACGTGATTGAAGGGTCACCTTAAATTCTGAATATTTTTTTCTTTCATTTTTTTTTCTTCCCATAACTCATACTTTCAACTGTGATTGTGAGGCTTTTGTCTTTTTCCTAGTTCATATTTAATTTCTGCAAACTTATCATTTCATTATTATTGTAAATTGGTAGAGTAGGAAAAACCAAGTTTTAGTTTAAAATATTGGTGTTTGAAGATGGTCTATATAAAGATTCCAGTGCTTTTAAATAAACTAGTTTGAGTAATGTAGTCATGCTTCTTTTTATTTATCATGTTAAAGCAACTTGCATAGATATACTAACATTTATTTTAAATTTATTTCTAGGAAGCATGAACTAATTTTACTCTTTTTTTGACAGACTATTCTGGAGGCTATATTACCATGTTATGTTCAGCACATCCAGTTACCAAGCTACAACAAAGAGGGTAAAACTGAGAAGGAAATTATACATCAGTTAGCCGTTGCTATACGGACACTCATAAACAATTGCGAAGCACTTGCAAAGTATGTGACATTTATAGTTCTCATTACTTTAATAAGAATTTATGAAATATATTATTTGTTACTTGAGATCTTATTTGCAGTTATTAATTATATTTCTGTCAACTCTTCTATTTAAGGAATTACAATGGGCCACAGAGATCAAGTCCGGAACACAAAGGCTCCAGTCAAAGAAACTATAGTAGAGGTCCATATTCTCCAGGATTTGATTATGAGGATGAATCACATTCCAAATATCTCAGTGATCATAGTCGTACCAAAATGTATGAAAGAGACTTAGAGGATTCAGAGGTGAACATTAATTTTGATATCTTATGTTTCCTAATGCTTACTATTCCTTACAGATAAATTTGTTCTCTTTTGACAGTCTAGTGGTTACAGTCCACTTAATTTAGCAGTTACATAGTAACTTATTATTCTGAACTGTTGAAATGTTTGTTTCTTTTAATAAGTATAACATGGTAGCTTCTTCTTCTTCTTGTATAATTATTCAGTAATAACCTAGTTTTAACTTTTTAGAAATTGTGACCAGACTGAATATGGACTTATTAAAACTTCTTTGCTTTTAAGGTATTGAGAAATGAATTTCGTAGACCCCGAGATACCTTGCTTTCATTAGTTGCTGAATTTCTCACTTCAAGTACAGCAAGACTAGCTGAATTAAACAAAAAACTTGGGCAAGATGGAAAAACTGTTGAGTTACTTGATATTAAATCCCATGTTGTGAGTATTCTGTCACCAAATGCTTAGAATAATTTTAGCTCTTACCATTTGTCATGATGTACATTAATACTCTCTTTGTTTTAAAGCTTATATGAATCTTTTTTGTTTAAGGTTGCCCATATTTTTTTTACTATTTATATTTTATTGTCTTTATCATATTTTTTCATATTTTGTATTGTGTGATTGTTTTTAATTTTGTTTCTTGGCTATCACTGCTGCTATTAATCCAGATCCTGCTATGGATGCACAATTAGTAGTTTTGAAGTAATTAATAAATCTCACATTTTTTATGTTACCATGTTTGGGTTTGGTTTCTAAACATAAAATTTTGTTAAACAAATGTAAATATTGAACAATATCGTGTTTCCTCAGTATTTACTGTAATCACTTTATTGAACAAATTGGTGATAGTTACAAAGAAACTATGTAGTAGTTCTGGAAATGTACACATCTTTCCCCTTGTCATATTTCTGATCTCTATCATGAGTAAGATTATGCACCAACATATTGTAAAGTGTGTGCATAGTTTTTTGTTGGGGTTGATCCAGGCCTTCCTGCTTTCATCTACAGTAAGTGATGTATTATTTTCGTTACCCCGCATTTTACTAAAAAGAAACATATCATTTCCCCTATCAAAAATTATACCATGCCACCATAATCGATTACTTGCTGTCATTCTACCACATACTCTGTTATAGGTACAATTTTGCAGATCATTGGGATGACCTTGAGCCAAGTCTCAAAAAATTCCAGCCACCATTCATACTTGACCCACCACCTGTGCCCCAGAACCCATCCTCTTCAAATGCTTCAGAAATTTTTTATACATTGAAAACTAGTAATCTTTGCCATGCCAAATCCCATTGTCAATTGTGAATCAAGCATGTAGCTGGGAGTTGTAGCATACACACTGTTCTTCAGTGGTATTGATGGCTCCTGGCACCAATTAGGTTCTATACTTAGAACGGCCTCCAAACTTTTGTCATTACACCAAAATTTAAATGTATTACAAATAATTAAAACAGTACTCCTGTTGCAATTTTAAAAGTTTGTATTCATATATAAGTTGTATAAACTGCTCTCAGGTGACTAGCCGAGTCAAGAGTGCGTTGTCACACGATATTTCGGCGACTAGATTCATTGCCAGAAGATGGCGGCAATGAATCTAGTCGCCGAAATATCGTGTGACAATGCATTCTTGACTCGGCTAGTCATCCAAGAGCAGTTTATACATTCTCAACGCCGAGAAAGACTTCGTTCTTATACATATATAAGTTCTTATACACTTTTCGGTACCAGAAAATTTTGAATAAAGCATCAAACTATATCCACGACTTTCAAAATTAGGCACATTCATAACAGGTGAACTTCCATTATAAACAACCTAAAAAAAAATAAGTTCATACTGAAAAAAAAAGAAAAAAAAATGTTTTCTACCACCGATACATCACAAATACTTACAGCCTACATTGCATCTCAGCTTACCGCAGACTAGTCTTACAGATAAACCCATGAAAGACTGGACAAAATTACAAGTTGACTAGACCTTAAATAAGAAATTTGATGTCAGCTCGTAACTTCAAAAATTAATATCTATCTAACCACTTGATATTTTAAACTGTAATTCAGATATGTTTCTTAGTGCAACTTGCTCTTAATTTTGAAACCTTACTTATTCCTCAATAACGCTTCTACTAAATTTTCGTTTAATTCCATGACATTGATGTTTTAGTGTGAACTGCCTACAGTACCTTGATAATGAAACATAGAAAATTTCATGTTTCTCCTCAATATCTTAAGCATTTTCTGAAATTGATAGCATGAACTTAATCTACATAATTTTTTGTATTCCCTGGATCTATTTTTATTCTTGTATCTATTTTATTACAGATTTTATTTAAGTTATATAAAAAAATATTTATAATTTATTTAATTATTCAAATTTATGTTGAAGACTTGCAAATCTCTGCTGACAACAACTTGCTATATAAAAATCTAATGTAGCTCTTTGCATCAATTAGTAATTTCCAATTTTTCCTTTCACTCTATCTGAGTACATGTGTTAATGTCACTAAAAATTGAAATATATTTTAATCTAAATTTTTTTACAGCAAACAAAGTATCATATTAAGCTCTCCTAGTGGAAATAAATACAGCCAAATTCATAACGTCTTTAAAAAACCTTATCTGAGTCTTATACTTTACAAAAATTGTTTAAAATCAAGCTAAAGAGTGCTCTACAATTAAGAAAATGATTATAAAAATCTCTTACTGTACTACTGTGTATGATAGATTCCCTTCTGAACTATTTTAGGGTAAGTTACAGCTAACCAACCTGAACCTGATCATACTTTTAGCATGTTATGAATCATAGTGACTACATAGCTGAAGCCCTTTTTCAATTATCAGATAGGAATTCCAACTTCCCTTAAACAGTAGTCCCACACCCTCTATCAGAAAAATGTTAGAATTCAGTTGGCCCAACCAAAATTTCGCGCCACCTTCAATTTCACTGTTGACTCCCAAAAATCCACACACCTCCCCACTCTGTACCTACTTTCCAAACTCAAATCCACAAGCCATGTAATCCTGGGTGACATGTAATTGCTGCTTATGGATCTCCTACAGAATGCATGTCTCCCTTGATGGACCAGTATTGACAACTCGTCAATCCCATCTGAAACAACTTATATGCCTCAGGTTCACAGATGATATTTTTATAATCTGGACACACGGCGAAAACAACATTGTTAGTTTCCCGAACAACTTCAATTTCAGTAATATGCTAAACTTCACATGGTGATATTCTCAAAAACATTCCACTTTTCCAGATGTTGATATCTCCCTCTGCAAAGGCTACCTGAGCATCTCAGTCCACACCAAACCTGCTAACCTGCAACATAATCACTGTTTTCACTCTTGCCATCCTTTTCACAGGAAATGCTTCCTTTCTTACAGCCTTTGAATTCATGGCAGTTATATATACTACTTGGTCAGCAGTCTTCACACATTCAATGGATGCATTTCTGCCCCAAGTGTATCTTTCTTTCCAACAGCATATTGGCTCAGTGCAGTTTATGGATATGTTTCTGGCGACTAAACAGGCCAATTCTTATTCTTGTTATTATTAATTTGAACTGTGATGGAGCTAACACTTGGGTGGTAATTCCCCAAGTCATCTAATTATCCATTTTTATTTTATTTTCTTACGTGAAACAGGTGGTGGTCACACGAAGTACACTGAACTAATGGCGGTAGACATTGTTGAGATTGTAGAGGCGTCCTGTAAGACCCTAGGCTGATACTGGGGTTGAGTATAGCCCAAGTGCCTTAACTTACACTCTTGATATGGACTCAAAGTTCTCTGTAAAACTTACGGAATAATTTTGATTTGACCATGTAGCCTGGATAGTTCAACTTGAATGCTTCAGGTCGCCACAATATTTGTTGACCCACAAATATTGAAAAGGGTACTAGTTAACTACAAAATGACAACAGTTCAATTTTCCAAAACTCTTCAAATTTATTCCAATAAAACCAAAAGTTCAAAACAGCATTCTAAAAGTTGATTTGGCTCATCGAACATACGTTTCCAAAAGTTTGCAAGTTGTGGAGAGATGTTAAAACCCGACCAAACCCCTGATGTAAAATACTACCAGTTCATGTTACCGTTAAAAACCCGTCATATGCCGAAGTCCCAAAATGGCCGACTCGGTAGTGCCAACCCTAACCATCTCCTACCAACAGCACCGACGCTTACACAACCTATACGCACATATTAGCACAGCTACCGGACTAGTAAAGATGGCCGGTCTTCTGCGCAGCAGGTTATATAGCCTCTCTGACGTCACAGCCAAAACGCAGCTTTCTGCTAACACTTAGAAAATTTAGGTCTGAAATATCTCGGTAATCAAACAAATGTATGGAAATTAAAAGATGTCAGTGCCTGGACTTTTTCAGTAGAGAAATAGTGGATATGCAGTAAGTAACTTTAAGCAATTGATTTTTAGAGATCTGTTTTATCCTAAGCGTATGATGCAAACTATTTTCTACCCCGGGGAATTACTGTTATTCTCGAAGTTTCTATATTTCGTCATTTCAATTAAATCACCATTTATCCAAATAATATAGTTATCAGCATGATCTCCCAAAATTCATGAGTTTTTTAGTGTAACTTTTATTAAGATTGATGCACGGATTGTGAAATTACGGCATTGACAAGATTTATCAAAAATGCTATATGTGTTTTAATTTAATAACTTTATTTCTATTACTTTTAGCAAAAATGTAAAATTACCACAATATTCTCTGTGTTGAATTACGTATTCTGAAAGTTGTCTCATCTCTGTATCTAATTTTGATCAGCTGTAATAAATTCCTGAACTTTGCACGTGCTTTCACTGAAAAATAATCTTTAAAATCTTTATAGAATCGTTTCTACTGCATGGAATTGCTTAAAATTGATATATGTGATATTAGATTTTTGTATCTTTCTGGAAATCTACTTTTTACTTCGAAAGCTGTCTCGGATTTTGTGATAAAAATGTTAAAAGTGAAGTGCATCTAACGAAGTGTTAAAAAAATTGATTTAAGTTATTTACACGTCCAGAAACTACAGAATTTTAGTGAAATTATATTTTAACTGTGCTATTACTTCTTTAAAACTACTTTAGTCCATTCGAAAGTGTTCAAAACCAGTGAAATACCAAATATTAGAAATCGATTGTGTGGTGAACTGAATTATTATGGATTATCATGTTCCAGGTTAGTAGAAAGTTTTTATATTATTATAGGAAGTTAATTTAGTTGTTTTATTAAATGTTGAGCCACTTTATTGCTCTTAAAATCGGTTTAGAAATGACGAAATGCTCCCAAAGTAGAAGCTCACAGGTTCAAAGTTGGATTATTAATGATTATTTTATTTTCGGTTGATTTAGAGTTTATTTACTATTATACAAAGTTTATACCCGGCTTTTATCAACTACTGACAGTCTTTACTGCGTTTAAATTGGTTTAAAAATGTTGAAATTAACCTATAGCAAAGTTTGTTATTTGAAATTGAATTTGAGTGATTTAACCTATTTCCTCCTAAGATAATGTTTTCTTACTGTTATAGAAAGTTTATTTAGGGCTTTTATTAACTTAAAAAGGTTTATTTAGTCTGTTTGGTTACAGTATCTGCATGCTATATAAAGCTTCACTCTCCTAACCTATACAAGAAACGAAACTGTCTGTTACTAAAGAGTGAGGTTTCCCCCCTTATGCCTAAAGGTGAGGAGCTAGAATTTGATAAAATACTAAGATGCTTACAGTCCATGATATCCATTTGGCTTCATATTATCCTTAACATAATTCCTCAAAAACATCGTTGGAGGCATAGATTGTGCTGCATCCATGTTTGTTGGTATATGCCTGTTGTCTTTAAAGTTTGTTTAATTTTATTATTATACCACTTCAAAGGAGCAAAATATAATATATTTGGTCAGGAAACCTGGATCCAATCCATCATGGCAGAGGCTCAGTGAAATTTTTTAGGATTGAAATGTTGGTGATATAGTCCTACCATTTGGTACTCTTGATGTATCTGTTTCTGCTGATGAAGAAATGGATAGAGGAGGAAAATTTTAATTTTTTGTGTCAGAACATTGTGGAGATGCAAGAAAAGATAACGTGGCTGTGAAAATACATCTCACTAATATTTTGTATCTGTGGCAGTCCATTGCAGTGTCAGTCCCAAAAACAACATGTTTCATTCCATATGTACCATAAGTATGGTATCAAGATCAAAGTGTCTGGATCACTGCCTGGCAAACTAGGATACACCTTAAACACTAGTGCCATTTATCCTGGCCTTGTACAGCATTCCAATGTCTCCCAAGGACTGAAATTCTGCAATTATCACAAGATTTAGTCCCAAAAAAATTATCTTATGCCTCATCACCATCCGTAGACACCAGGAAACACACTAAACCCTCTAAAGACACATACACACTAAGCAAATTATGGCCAATGATTGACGATCAGCCATTGACAGAAATTTGTTTTGTGTGAATAGGACGCAATTCAGAGCCAGCAAATCATCAGTTAAGGTTCATACTACTGGCAGTAACATCAAACGTTCGTCATTGGATTGGCCTTGTGAAACCCTCCTGGTATAGATGTCAAACCAATGTTGGTTCATTATTTTGTTACATAACTTGTCGATTGGATGTGTGTTTCTTTATTTAGTTATTTGCATCGTTGAACTCGAGTGTGTTTATTAATTTACTATTATTTGTGGATAAGCCCATTAGGACTATGCAAAAATACTCAGAAGTGTTTTTTTTTTTTTTTTTTTTTTTTTGCTCTTCTTTGCACCAAAATACGCTTCCTGTGGGCTTCTTTTCTCTCATCAGACCATGTTGTTCCAGTTCTTTTATTCTCCCAGTCAACTTGAGAATTTTTGGTCTAAATGTCTTTCTATTTTTGACATCTTTTGGAGAGATTCCTGCTAATTTAATGTCTTTCGTGATTTCGCCAACCCATTTGTTTGCATCTGATACTGCTTTACTTTGATTTTTATAGAATTCAACTATTTGACTTCCATGTCTGTCAGGGGTTCATTCTTTTGATGTGCCTGTAAAATTTTAGCCTGCATTTTCTAATGTCACTTTGTATTATTGTTTTGAAAACACTGGAGTATAGAGTACATTTAAAAAAGTAAATTCATGTACCATAATAACTGAGTGATAAGGTTTCTGATTAGTTGCACAATCCACACCTGTCGTAACTGCCTAGCCTAATCTGGTAATCCTACTGGGAATAGATGACATATAGTTTAATGTGGAATCCGAACCACACCCTGCTAAACTTCACATTACTCAACTAATTGTTCCAGTGGTGAAGGATGGGTTAAGGTCCTATGAAAATCCATGCTGAGATAGGTATTCGAACTGGGGATCTTTCAAACTCCAGAAGTGGAACTGTTATTGATGATTGGTTGCATGGGGGTGGTGTACACAGCTTGCGCTTAAACTCTAATCATTAATGTTTCCCAATGGTTTATTGTCTTGGTCGCCAGTCCACGGTAGTAACCCCAGGAGATGAAGTTATGTTCCATTGAAGACTACTAGTGAAGTTTCAAAAACTGTATACTGTCCAAAATTCTTTACTTCATAGGGTACCAAAATTTAAGACATCAGACTTCTCCAAAATACTGATTGCATGTTAAACGAATGATACAAGCCACAAGCAGTTTCCAATGACCCCTCCCCACCCTCCCCCAAATTTATCAACATTCTATAACATCGAAAACAAGACATCACTTCCATCAGATGTTGAAGTTAAAAGACAATGATGGGCCACTCTATATCCTGATACTTCTGCGTTCACTCTCTTCCACCTAGCATATGGCACAAACCTGCTCCACATGCACACGTCCCCTCTCTACCAAGTCTCTGAAAACGCTGACTTCAACATTCCCACTCATGTGTCTTTTATAGCCGATCAGTTCTCTCGCAATCATAATCCTTATTTTTTTCTGATCTTTCTGAAAATTTTATGTGTAATACCTCCCAGTATGAATGTCAAATTAAGTCCTCTAAGTGTAACCATTCTTTTAGATATATATATATATATTCCGTGGTTCAGATTCCACGTTAAACTGTAGGTCCCAGAGGAAAGGAACTGGCCGTCCTACCTCTGACATAATGGCTTAGTAAGCCTCCTTCGGGAGGATCCAACCAACCTTCAGGTTGTGGACTATTGTAAGTTTTATATATATATATATTGAAAATTTGATAGGATAAAAAACCACCGCTTACCAAAGAAGGGGATTCCAGCTGCCGGCAGCGCTTGCGTGCAGCCATCTCACTTCTACTGAGGAAGAGCCATGCTCGAAAATTTTATTCTTTGTGTGTTCGTGTTTTTTTCGTGTACCAACGCCGCTGGAATCCTCTTCTTTGGTAAGCGGTGGTTTTTTATCCTATCCAATTTTCAATATATCCGCTTTTAGCACCTTTGTTTCCTAACAATCTATCTATATATATATGTTCGTCGTCCCAGCCGCCTTCATCTGTGGTAAGTGCTGGGTCATATTTCCCTATCCTTCCTTAATTTTATTGCCTTAAAGCTTTTTCCTGCTCATTGTTATTATATATATATATATATATATATATATATATGAACTTCCTAAAGTTTTACAACCTAAAATTTCTACTTATACAAAAAGACTTTGAGCATGCATGCTAATTTTTTAATTGAATTACTCTAAAGTTCCTTCCCAAACTTTTGATACATGAAGGGTACCAAAAAATAATAGGAATAGCATTGCCATAGGCAGAGCTTGTGTAGTATGCGTTTCTGCCACTAGGGATTTATAGCGCAACTCATTGTCAGTTCAGTGCCACCTGTGTTGTCGACCTGGCTTGTTCTTTTAATGTGCAGTGATTGTTTTTGCTAGCACTGTTTTGTTATTGTTTTGCTTTTGATGATGGCAAGTTTAAGTGAACAATGTACAGCTGTGAAATTTTGTTTTCTACTGAGTCAAAATGCTGCTGAAACTGTTTTAATATTTAAAACAGCTTACAAAGATGACACTATGGCAAAAACTCAAGTGTACAAGCGGTTCACTCGGTTTAAAAATGACGACATGTTGATTGGTGGCAAACCATGTTCTGCCCGAATCGATGAAAATGTTGAAAAAATACAAGAAATTGTGCTCTCCGACCATTGACAGACAATTGATCAACTGTCTGAGATTAGTGGTTTATGTTGAAGCTCAGTTCAGTGAATTTTAACTGAAGATTTGTGAATGAAAATGGTTGCTGCCAAGTTTTTTCCTCTGGCTCTGACTGACAATCAAAAAGGATGTTGAGTTGAAACATGTCGTGCTTCGAAACAACAGCTTGAAATTGATCGAGATTTTCTATCAAAGGTCATTTACTGGTGATTAGTCATGGTGCTATAGTTACGACCCAGAAACAAAGCAACTGTCTAGCCAATGGAAGACATAATTGTCACCCTATTCAAAAAAAATGTCGGCAAATCAAATCAAACATCAAAACAATCCTCATTTGCTTTTTTGATACCAAGGGCGTAGTTAATTCAGAGTTTGTTCCTCCACATCAGATCGTCAATCAGGCCTTGTATTTGGAAGTTTTAAGAATATTACACAACAGTTTACGTCAAAATAGCTTCGATTTGTCACAGACAGGAGACAGTTTCTTCCACCACAACAATGCACCTGCAAAAACAGCTGTTTCTCTTGGGCAGTTTTTGGCTAAACATGGCATGGTTCTGCTGCTCCACACACCTCACTCGCCTGACCTGGCGCTGTGCGACTTTTTCTTATTTCCACGCATGAAAAGAGGTATGAAAGGATGCTGATTTGACGTCATTGAAGAGGTCAAAAAAAATAGAGAGGGAGGAGCTGTCAGCCATTTCTAAAGATGACTATAGAAATTTCTTTTGAACAATGGAAACACTGGTGGGATGGTTATGTCTTATTATTTGCTATCTACTGTCCTTTATATAGCTTTCTTTCATAACTTCATAATCTGTTGCTAAAGCTCTACGATGTCATCCTGCCATTTTCTTGTTCAAATTTCAAATCTTTGCAAAATTAACTCTATGTAAACAGCAAGAAGCCTACTTTGTTTTGAATATACTGTTTTTGCTATAGCTAACTGAACTACGCACCATTTAAAACATGAAATTTATCCAAAAACCATCTTTTTCTTCCATTTAATTTTCTACATAATATAGTTTAATTTTTTCAGCATCTTTTGAGCCATAAAGCTTTCTGCTAACTTAAAATTTGGAGTTATGAAATTAAAAAGCTGTTTTCATGCCATTTCAAATTCACTAAATCTCAAATCTCTTCTTAGTACCTTTTTTTTTTTTTTAACCTAATGTGTTATATCTAATTTCAATAGTACTTTCCTACTGGGAATAAAATCTGTTAGATAATAAGACAAATTTCCTATATAGTCAATTGTAAGCCCCTTAGAATTTGAGTAAATTCTAGTTTCCTTAGCTTATAGTATAATGGAGGGAGTAAGCTTCCCAGTAAACATATAATTTTCATTGCAAGTATAGGAAGTGAGAAATGTTTCATGCAGAAGCTGATACTGCATCCTAACTTAAATAAATAAACTGCTTTAAAAAAGGGAAAGACCCACAACACTTAATATAAGCACTAAATAAACATTTTTAATAGTAAAGAATCTTTAAACTAACCTGGAATAGGGTAATCAATTATTATCCAACTTGCAAACAATAGAGTTTGGTTAAGTGATAATTCCACCATTTCTTAACACTTTTTTGAGGCAGTAAAGCAATTTCAAAATAATAATAATTCAAAAGAAGGATAAATTCACAAAAATTCCATAGTTTCAGGCCGTATAAATAGCGTAAATAAAATTTTAAACACCTAGTGGAACATACTTTCACTTTTAACATTTTTACCATATGTTTTTGATAATTTCTCGAACTAAAAAGTAAATTCCCTAAAAGAACTAAAAATCTGGTATAATGTATTAAAATTTCAGAACATTTCATGCAGTAGAACTGATTTTATATAAATTTTATGTCATTTCATCATCAATCACAATGCGGTAATTTCGAAATTAAATTGCGATTAAACCAAGCTACTTTCGTAAATAAAATTACTGTTAAAATACGTAACTAAATTCAGAGAAAATTAAGATAGTTTCACATTTTTTAAATAAACAACACTTTAATAATAATGAACTAGAAACCAAGTATCTGCTAGACAGATTTAAACCTGATTTTTGACAAACTAATAACTTTGCTATTACACCACCGATATTAATAGAATTTACACCACTGGAATCAGGAATTTTTATAGAACACGATGGTATTAATTTTATTGCAATGATTTGCAATCCAGCAGGGTTGCCTAATAAATTCAGATAGAAATCGGGGAATCACAAATTGACTTTCGGAATCTTTTTACCAATACGCCAGTTAAACTAAATTCATTTATAAAGAAGCTTATCATGTGAGAATTCTCACTAAAAACTTTTTATGTACCTTGAAGACAAGACTACATGCAGTTAAAGTTTGAACACCTTCTATAATCACAATCATTTTTTACTATTTTGAATAAGCGTCCATATACATGTGGTATGCGGATGGGGGTATATAGGCAGGAGTCTAGGAGAGGGGATGGTCTTAGTGATTTTGTTTTTATGGTTTGGTCTTTACTGTTTCATCTTTACTCCGGGAACGTTGTGTGAAAGTAATCTGCGCTAGGTATGGTACGTGTGTGTCGGTTAGGCCAAACTATAACCGGAAATAGTAGAACTTTGAGGGACCGCAAGGCTTGAAGGACCACCATGCTAAATTTTTTGACAAGTGACTAGTAATGACTTTGAACTATCAATTTTTCTAAAAAAAAAAAGGGGTTTGTTCGGTTCTCTTCCTTTCCATACCCTGCAATGTTTGTGGAAACGTTTGTTCGATTGCCTACTCAACTGTAACAGCTATTTTCTAAAATGTGACTTTGAAAATAAACTTCAAATTTTGATTCAAGTGAATTTTTGTGTTTTTGTAGTAGACTGATACCCTTCCTCAGATTTGGGTTAAAAAAAGCTTTGTGGCAGCCGTTAAGCATTTCAGTTGAGTATTCCAGGCAGGCTACATGGTAATTTAAAATTACTTAGTCAAATTTAACAGAACTTTCTACAAGGTAACATTCAGTTAAGGTACTAGGCTCTATGCTTCACCCCGGTATAGTAGCCTTTTTCCCTCACACAATGTTTACATTTCATTGTGATTGAACTTTGCTGTTTAATATAACTTTTTACTTTGAAAATACTAGAAAATAACTTTAAATATGTTTTACCGTTGGATTCCTATGAGCTCACAGCTCTTTTAACTAATTTTGATAATACATTGGCAAAATTAAGTTTATATGTCAGAACCTCTCATATCATTTACTAGTTAAGTTTTAACTATAATCCAGCTTATGAAACCCCTTGCAGTGAGCCATTGTAAATTTTTAGTTATTACTTAGCGGAAGATATATAAAATCCCAGTGCTTAGTTGTTGTAGATAGAAAGTTTATTTACAGGCTGTTCATCAACAAACCAGATGATTTATAACTTTTACCAAAATACAATCCTTAACTCCTACTATAACTTCTCAGTGATAAAGTATCTGCTGAAATAACAACACCATCGGTATATGTTTTATCTAATTTTTATATTTCACCGAAACACTTAAAATCACAAATAATACATCAGCTTCTTTCATATATTCTACTACATACACAGCATCCTGCTAACACCATTGAAAGTGAACTCGGCCACTCACAATCTCCGGAGCTTAGATAGCCACTACAGAATTTTTGAGGAAAAATTAAAAGAGCGTCCAGCATCTTCTTGAGTTCCAATAATCAGTCACACAATAAGAATGGTACAAAAAGAATCAAAATCTATGCAAAATTGCTTACAATGGTGAAGAAACATTAATAAAAACAGAAAATATTTGCAGGCTTTTAAACATAAAACTGAGAAAATTAAACATTCCAAATAGTTGAAAACCATACTTAAAAAACTATGGCTTACATAACCTTTA
Source organism: Vandiemenella viatica (assembly GCA_031002005.1). Classification (NCBI taxonomy): domain Eukaryota; kingdom Metazoa; phylum Arthropoda; class Insecta; order Orthoptera; family Morabidae; genus Vandiemenella; species Vandiemenella viatica. The sequence goes on from CM061919.1 coordinate 130,437,527, forward strand.
TAATTATAATCTTTAAATTAACACTTTATTCTTTTTTTAATCAAATTACGTTTCATTTAAATAATTTCCATCCCTAAAAACAATGCTTACTCATGCACAAAATGTACTAATTTACAAATAATTACTGTTCTCTCCCTATAACACAAAGGTACATAATTTATAAGATTGGCAAAATTAAGTTAATAGGAAGCTAAGTTTGAGGTTCTTACATAGGTCTGAACGCTAATTAATGGTCATTAAGAATGAATGGCCACAACAGACAAATGGTAATCACTCAGAACCCAGACCACTTAGTAGCTGGTCATGTCACCTCAGATGATACCAATAATTTCAATTCCTGCTTCAGCATCAATGTTATCAGAGTACCCCCAGTCAACAACAGCCCTCTGAATTCAGAAAGAGGGAAATGGCCTATCTGTGCAAACTGGATACCATATAACCATCAGTTCTGATGTTAAGATATTACATAATGATCTGTTTAAATTTTTCTACTTTTATAACTCATATCCTTCTATCTGTTCTTATCTTGCAGCACTGCTCACCAGTGAGGTATAATTTAATATTTTCCGAATTACTGTTCATTTTACGTATTTTTTATATTAAATAATATGTGCTATCAGCTACTATTTTACAGCCTGCGATGTGTTTTTATGAATTATTTATTAAGTTTGGGAAGTTCAGGTATGTTATGTTCAACTCATTACCACCACTATCTGTACTTTCTTTCCATTTATGAACATGCCCCATGTATTCCATCTATTCGGTTGACACCAACTGCATAAAAATCTTAACACCTGCCTTGCTTTGTTGCTAAAGAATGGTTAAATACCTGATAATTTCATGTGTGTTTTTGTATTTCGACACCATTCTGCCATTATCTTCGATAATCAGTGAAAACATACTGTGGTGGCCCGAGGAATTTTTGGCTAAAGCTGGGCGATAGTTATAGTTTCATAGTGCCAGCCAGAACCAGGGCAGTTGCAACAGAAAAAGAAAACAGTTAGAGGCTTTGGAATGTGGCAATGTAGAAGGCAATGACAATGAGGCAGGTCATGTGTCAGCAGAATTAAGCTGAAGCATGACAGCACTTGGAAGAAGATAGGAGGGAAGCAACCATCTCTATTGGTGGAAAATTCTCCCCACTGGTGGATCCATGGAGGGGAGTAGCAATCTAAAACCAGGTGCCTGAGGAGAGATGGGCTGTCTGTGTTTTGCAGGAAGATTGTCTTTGGTAGCTATGGAGTGATGTAACTAGGCAGAGCTAGGGGCTAGCTGTCATGTCAAGCTAAGCTCAAGAGACTGTTCCAGAAGGAAGGCGGAGCTGAACTTAGAAGCAAGCAGCTATCCTTAACAGTAGCAGCCAGGAGCTATGCCAGCAACAGACTTAATAACAGGTGGGAGGAAACCATTAAAGCAACGTATTGGGAAAACAACAGTAGAGCAATGAAGTGAGGTCTTATGTAAGGTCGATTCATGGAGATTATGGATGACTGCTTGTATATATAATTTGATGTAAATAAAATGTTAATGTTTAAATACCCTTACTGTGAGTATCATTTATGTATGCTACCACTTGTCACAATACAGTGTACAAAACCGACCTCCTTTAAATTTTAGAAATTAATTGAAAGTGTTTTAATGTAGTCGATGATATAGTTATCTCTGAACAACTAGCTGTAGTAGGTCAGAGATAGTTTGTTTTGGTTTTTCCAGCAAGTGTTGAAGTAGACAAATGGCGTAACAAAAAAAAATGTGTTTTAAGTTGTGCTCTTAGTGGTTTAACGGGTATATACATAAAATCAGTGTTGAGTGTTTGACCCGATTTAACTACATAATGCATATTTTACGCCTGTGTTAGTTGTCGGAGACCAAACATATGAGTTTTAGTTTGTGAGTAAGTGTACGCGGTACTGCATATGTGCACAACGGATTTCGGTCAGAGTTGACTTTGACCTGGTCCCAAAGTCTGACCTTGCCTCGGCGGGAAAAGATTTGTTTTTGACATTTGGCAGAGGCAGTGGCTGGAGGTAGAGCATAATAAACTCCGGCTGGTCAAACCGACCGTTCAGCCGTGGAGCAGCTCCTTCCAGTGGGCGAGGAGGGATGAGGTTCTCCTCACTCGCCTCCGTATAGGGCACTGTCCTCTGACACACAGTTTTCTTCTCCACCGGGAGGACCCTCCGGAATGTAATACCTGTGGCGTACCTCTGACGGTGCGCCACATATTAACTGAGTGTGTATTATTTTTAGACCTGAGGGCAGACGTTTGCCTGGCCAATGATCTGTCCCTCATTTTAAACAATGCGACCAGCAATGTGGCGTGTGTTTTAAAATTTTGTGTATTGGCCGGTCTATTGCCTAAGATTTTAGGCAGATCGGCCTAGTTTTAAGATGGATGGGTGGCCTCTTTACAGCCACCCACCCATATGCATTGTTTTTAATTTTTATATTTTTTAAACTTCTTTTCGCTGGCCACTATACAGCCGGCGAGAGATGTAGTGTTTTTAATTATTTTATTACCCTGTATGGCCCCTTTACAGCCAATCAGGTGGTGTACGGTCTTGTGTATATTTGTGAATGATTTTATTTGCTTTCTGTATGGCCAACCCCTTTACAGTCGACCATGCAGACAGTATTTTAGTACTTTCTTAAGCCACAGTTTAGGCTGGTAATTGTTAGGGCGCTAATGACCCCGCTGTCGACGCGCCCTAAAGCAACAATAACAACAACAACAACAACAACCCTTCATACAGATTTTCTTGTCAAATTCCATCAGTATCGATATAGCCATTTAGTCGTCAAAACATAACAAAAAGACAGACTTACTTCCATATTTATAGTATTATTACTGCGGTTCACACACACGCACACACTGACTGCGAACAACCCCTGAGGGATCATTATAACGTAAAAAAGTGTACACCTACAGCATTGCAAGACTACCTATGATTTGCCTCACATTGCACCCCTAACTTTGTAATATCTACATTTTAACATTCAATCCGAATAACCGACGGCCCGGGCGTGACTCTTATGATCAAAAAGAATTTTTAAAAATCTTAGCCTCCACGGAGATTTGAACCGGAGACCACGACCCAAACATTAGTAAGCCAGCGCTTTAGCCACTGAGCTACATGACCGCTTCACAGAAAAACAGTAGAGAGACCTCCATATCCAATATGTCTGTCTATCGCCGTTCAGTAGTATTTCGAAATTATGAGACATCATGTATTATTTATACAGATAATTTTTCAACCAAATGTAGACAGTATTTTTCTCCTTGTTTCAAACGATAAGTGTGCAAAGTTTCATTGAGATCAGATGAAAACTGTGGATTTGTATGAAGAACAAACAATCTAACAAACAAACATACATACATTCATCTTTATATATATATAAATAGTAGCAGTTTCAAATTCAACAGCTGTGCTTACAATGTGAGTGAATTCCAAATGACAAAAGCCATGAATGTAAGTATATTTCTATGCTGAGTTGTATGCCCAGGATGCGCTGAACAAAATGCTCCTAGTTTTGAATGTGGAGCTCAATGTCCAAATAGACATCTAAGTTTTGCAGTTATGTACTTGACGTTATATGTTTGTGCTCATATTATTTTTAACTGATCAGAAAGGTAGATCCTCTTTGTTTACCTTTGATAATCTATAATTTATTGGAAGTACAGTGGCATGTGGTCAAAATTCCGTGGTGGCCTTTTCAGAGAATGTCAGTTGTAAAGGAGTGCCATTGTCTTCCTCTGTACTTGGATCGTGTGCTTTGTTCTATCTTTCCTATACACCAGCTCATCCAAAAAGCTATTTATCTTCTGCACAGTTCTGATCAATAAACATCAAGGGTTTTTTTTTATGTGAATAGGGTTCTTGTAGGTATGGCATCTATGTGTTTTCATAGAAGGGATTTTCCTGCACATACTTAATTCCCCCCTTCCCCTCCCCCAGCTCCAATAATCACTTCAGTAGCTGACTCCATTTAACACTTTCTCATTGTATTTACATGATTGCAAATGCATGCAGCAATGTTACTGCATTATGCTCTGTCAGAAACTTGGAGAGACTCAACCAGAAACCATTGACAGAATTCCTCAGAGTTTTTCAGTGATGATGAAATTGGTTTGTTCAGATCAATTCAAAGATAGCCATATGCCCATGAAGAATAGCACTCATTCTGGAAGGTGAAATGCTGTTGTTATCTAGAAAGTATAGACACTGCTCACAGAGAACCAACATGTGGCAGTCCGGGACAGTGCTGCTGTGTTTGGGATCAGAATTGGCTCTGCATGCAGCATTTTGACTGAGGATTTTGGCATGCAAAGAGTGATGGCAACATTTGTGGCCAAGCTGCTTTCACTGGAGTAGCAACAACCCAATCGTCTGGTAACAAAAAATATGCTTTCTGATGATTCGCCAGGTTCCTGACCCAGAAAACATGACTTCCTCCTTTTTTAAATTTTAATTGTGATGGATTGCTTGCTCTAGGATTTCTTGTGATTCCACGTGTGTTCTAGTTCTTTCTGAAGTTGAAGACATCTCTGACAAGATTCCATTCCCTCACTCATGAGAAGATAAAAAAGAAAATATAGAAAAGTTGCACACCCTCTCTAAAGATGCATTCCAAAACTGCTTCCAACAATCAAAGGACTGTAAGACCTTTTATGTGCAATCACTATGGGACTATTTTGATGGGGAGTAGTTATATCATCCATTCAAGTGCATTATTTTTGTTTCCTGAATTAAGGCTAGGTACTTTTTGATGAGGCCTTGTATTCTTCCTCTTCTTCGAGTAGAATGATAGCATTGAGTAATATGGCTATAGCTTTCTCTTCACTAAAAGTGCTTAGCACTGTCCGTTTAACACTGGAGTTATTGCTTCTTGGAAGAGGTGCTCTGGGGAGCATTCAACAGGCTTTCTTCAAATGTGCTCTGTTCAATAACATGAAAGAGTGAAAAAAACATTTCCTATGTTCAAAACTGTATATTTTGGTGTAAAAAAAAATCCCTCTCCTTTCGCACCAGCCAAGCTTTATTTTCTAGTGATCTACATGGTTCACTGAAATTTTCCTTCTTCATGTTGAATCTGGTGAACTGCCATGTTTTGACCTTGTAGTATGCCCAGTCAGACTGTCCATTTGACACTGTCAGTCCAGTCCAGGAGATCAGTTTGGAGTGTGGAAGAAATCTTCAGATGTAGGTTGAACAATTCGCTTTCATTCATACCCTATTGTTAAGGTGTATAACAGATTCTTTCCATGATTATCACCAGGCTATCCTTCTGTTTGTTCTTTTAGTTGCTGCTATAACGATATGGTTCCAAACTTTCATGGCCATTAGTTTCACATCTTTGTCTCAGCATACACAAAGAAGGGTAAGCCTTTCTCACTGACTGTAACATCACGGCTGCTACATATGAACTAGTCTAGTGTCGTATTATAATGCTTAGACTTCTTGTGTTGCTTTGGGAGTGGCTCATTTACCAGTAAAACCCTGATAATTTCATTTAGGATCTGTAGGGCTAGTGGGGGCCAGCTTATGGTTAGTTTTAATGTTGTTTCATTTCTTACATGGATTTTCTACATGAAATCTCTATAATTAATTATCCAAACTTATTCAGATATAAACTGACTTCAATGTAATTCATATTGAAGTCAGTATGGGTGGAAGGGGATATTCTCCACTGGCCCAAAACTGATACTGACATGTTTAAATTTGTTATAACTGCTTCATTATAATGTCCTCTTCACATTTTGCACTCTCTTTTCCTCCAAAAAGTTGCCACGAATTAAGTTAAAAATGCCGAAATGTGAGACGCTCTGCTACCGCGAAATGTTAGCAACACTGCAAAAATGACACAAAAATTATTGGTACAGGGAACATATCAACAAACAGGTTCATTTTGTCATAGTGATCATATTTAGGTTGCAGTTTGGCCTGGATCAAGAGTAAAAAGTTTACAGGAAATTCGTTCTGCAGCATTGATCTCAGAAATGGCACATTTGTTTACAATGAAAACAATCTATTCTCTCTGACCACTTGTATCGATTCTAAGATAGCGAGCCTTGTTGTACTCCATTTTGGATAGATATTTTCTATTTAGTGCGACATTTTACAATGGAGTGAAGCTAAAATGGCAAGAAAATATTACAACAAAGGGTTTAACCATCATTTCAAAACATTGACATTGTTTTTTAATCTAATAGCTACACGTCACTCTCATATTTCAGCATTTTTAATTTAATTGGTGGTGCCTTTATCGAGAAAGGAGAGTCTAACACGTGAAGAGGACACTACAACGAAGCAGATACAACAAATTTCAACAGGTCAGTACCAGTTTCAACCCGGTGGAGAATATCCCACTGAGCTTGGTGGTGCAATGGTTAGCGTTCTGGCCTCGCATTTGGGAGTACGGCATTTCAAATCCCTTTCCGGGCATCCAGATTTTGGATTTCCGTGGTTTCCCAAATCACTCCAGGCAAATGCCGGGTTGCTTCTTTCAAAAGGCCATTGCCGAATTCCTTCCCATTTCTTGCCCCCCATCCTTTCCTGTCTCTAAAGACCTCGCAGTTAATAAATGTTAAGCATTTAAAAAAAAAAAAGAGAATATCCCCTTCAACGCATCAGTACTTTCAGGAGTCCTCTTTCATCCGTCTCCTTGGAAGGCTTTCAATCCCTGTTATCTGCAAATTTTAAGCTGAAATTTTTCTTTTGTTTCATTGATAATACATTTGTAGTGTTGTGGGCTTTAAAGTCTTAAGAAAAATTAATATATATATATATATATATATTAGCATCCTTCGCAGAAACGTTAAAGTTTATCATGGAGTTCAAGAAGGATCATCAGCTACCGTTTTTACTGATTAATGCTGTAAAGCAAAACCAATGGAGTGTTGGAATATGGTATTTATCAGAAGCCAACTTGCAAGTCATTCTAAAGTTGGAGAAATCTGCATTGGTAAACATCGTCTTGCTGTGGAACATGCTGTGGTCTTTTGTAGTGCAAGGTTTATGGTTCATTTGTCCTTCTACTGGGATACTGCGATTAAGGAGTCTGTAGAAATACTTCTTAGAATAATTACTTAATAAAGACCTGGACTTCCAGTTTAGTGACCTCTGGGCTCCATCTTTACATATGATAAAGATTCCACAGTGTATTATAACTGCTGAAATTATTTTTATTATTAAATTTAATCGCAATGGAGCTAATGTTCCGGGGGCTATTCCCCTAACCATCCATTTACCCCTTTTTACATACATATTTTTTTTTTATTTCTTTTATAATTGGAATGTTAAATTCCTCCTCCATTTACTATTCTTATTTATGAACTTTAATTTTAAATTCATTAAATGTTTATGGAAAATTATTCATCACCACACTTGGTCATTTGTTCCAATCTCTGACACCCTTACCAACAAAAGAAAATTTTCCCGTTCCCTTATACATGAAATCAAGCACAAGGTTATGGTTGTGGTCACCGTTCCCCTTCCATGCACTATTAGTAATTCTTTGACCAGCATCCCTCCAAGCTCCATCACCAACATATGCCCTGTACTTTCCCAGCACTCTCTTCACTCTCCTCCTTTCCTCCAATGAGTCCCAATCCAGCTCCCTTATGAAATCAGTTACCGACTTGGTCCTGCGATAATTTCCACAAATAAATCTAACTGCTCTTCTTTGCACACCTTCCAGCTCCTGTATTTGATAATCAAAATGTGGGTCCTAAACTACACCACCATATACAACCAATGGTCTAATCAAAGTTTTGTAACCCAGTTCTGTTAAACTTCTCTGGTACTTCTTCTCATCACCCTCTCCAGTAAACGAAGGATTTTGTAACCTTTTCCTACCATCTGCCCAAAGTGCTCTGACCAGTTGAGTTTGTTATCAAACGTTATGCCAAGATATTTACATTTCAGGCTTTCAACAAGCTATTCTGACCCCATCATATAATCATAATTAAGCTTTAGCTTTTTATCTGTGTACCTAATAAGCTGACTCTTCTTGGCATTTAACTTCATTCCATGCTGACCTACCCATTTAGATATTGTATCCTGGTCACTGTGCAGCTGTTCACAGTCTTCACTTGTTTTGATCCTATTGTACCATTATATCCAGGGGCGTAGCTTACCATAGGGCTAGACAGTGCAATGCACTGGAGCCCCCACGCTCACGGGGCCCCTGAGCTGAGGGAGGCCCTAAGCGCAACTGAGGGGACCCCCAAGCACAGCTCAGAGGGCCCACGGGCCTTCAGGGCAAATGGGCGACCTTTTTTTAGCTCTGAGGGCCTTGTGAACCTAGATACGCTACTGCTTAGGGGCCCCCAAGCACATCCCAGGGGCCACCAAGCTCAGCTCAGGTGGGTCTCTACCACCAGATTGGCAGAGCTAAAATAAAAAAAAAGTTCGGTTATCTGGTCTGAGGGCCCAAAATAATTTTTTTCCACTTGGGCCCTTGTTGACCTAGCTATGTCACTGATTATATCATCTGCAAAATACCTAGATTCTCCCCATAACCCATCAACACAGAATTATAAACAGCAATGGTTCCAATACACTACCCTATGAACTTCCCATATTTACTTCCACCTCTTTTGATAATGTGTTTTCTAAACTAACACATTCCTTTCTGGCTTTTACGAATTCCTGTACCCAGTAAGTAACTTTTTCATCCAATCCAATAAATTTCAGTTTATTTAATTTAATTTAATTTAATTGCAATGGAGCACAGGCTCTGGTGGCAATTTCCCTACACACCCATCTTCCCCCTTTCCTGCACCCATCTACATTTGCCCTCTACAAATTTTATCTTTAAATTCTTTCAAAGTTTTCGGTCATTATTCATCATTTTTCTTGGTAACTCATTCCAATCCCTGACATCCTTACCTAAAAAAGAGAATCTTACCACACCCTTGTGCCTGAAATCGAGTGCCAGCTTGTGGTCATGGTCATCTTTTCCCTTCCATGCACTACTTTTCATACCTATTGCAATATCTTTCCATGCCTCATCGCCAGTATATGCCCTGTACACTCCCATGACCCTCCTCATCCTCCTCCTGTCTTGCAGTGAATCCCATTTCAGTTCCTTTATCATATCCGTCACTGATTGCATTCTGCGATAATTTCCAGAAACAAATCTAGCAGCCCTTCTTTGCACCCTCTCCAACTCCTGTATTTGATATGTAAAATGGGGGTCCCATATTACACCACCATATTCGAGCAATGGTCTCACCAAAGTTTTGTAACCCAATTCCTTTACTTCTCCCATACATCCCCTCATCACTCTCTCCAACAAGTGCAGAACTTTGAAAACTTTTCCTACCACCTGTCCAATGTGTCCAGCCCAGTTAAGCTTGTTATCAAAAGTAATGCCAAGATATTTACATTTCAAGTCTTCAGCAAGCAATTCTTTCCCCACCTTATATTCATAATTAACCTTTTGTTTTTTATTTGTGTATCTAATAAGCTGACTCTTCTTTGCATTTATCTTCATCCCATGTTTACCAACCCAACTAGATATCCTATCCAGATCACCGTGCAACTGTTTACAATCCTCTATCGTTTTGATTCTTTTATACAACATTATGTCATCTGCAAACAATCTAATTTCAGATAGTAAACAATCAACACAATTATTCATTAGAATAATGAATAGCAATGGTCCCAATACGCTACCCTGTGGCACACCCATTTTTACTTCTACTTCTTTTGATACTACATTTCCTACCCTAACTTTCTGTTTTCTACATTTTAAAAATTCTTCTACCCAGCAAATCACTTTCTCATCCACTCCAATGGTTTTTACCTAATTTACTACCAATTTATGGCTCACTCTGTCAAACGCCTTTGACATATCTAGTGCTACACTATCAATTTGGCCTCCCTTGTCCATTTCATTTGAAATATGTTGCATATATCCCACCAACTGAGATTTGCATGAATATCCTTGCCTGAACCCATGTAGCCTGCTTGAAAACCACTTACGTTCCTCACATATATTTCTGATGTGGTTGCATATCAATCTTTCCATTAATTTACCTACCACTGTTGTCAAACTGATTGGCCTGTAATTCTCATCTCTATTTCTCACCCCTCCTTTATGTACCGGTACTACTATTGCACTTTTCCAATCCTATGGTAAGCAGAAAGTGTCTAGACTCAATTTAAATAATATTTCAAGATAAGGTACATTGTCACATCTGGCTATCTTTAAGATATTTGTAGTAATATTATCTTCACCAGCCCCTTTATTTTTTTTCAGCTTTCTTATTTCCATCACGATTTCCTCAGGATGAATATCAAATTTTTTACTATTGTCATTTCTAATTGTGTTGTTAAGCTCGTTCTCTGGATTAGACCTTTCTTTTTTTGATTTATTGTCCCTAGTACTTTCACTGAACCAGTTACTTAAAATCTCTGCCTTTTTCAAATCGTCAGTAACTTCTTCTCCATCCTTATCTATAAGTGTCTCTACACCCTCCCTTCCTCACAATTTCCTGATATAGCCTTAGAAATTTCTAGATGCATCAGTCAATGGTCCTCCTGCACTGACAATGCTCTTCATAAACCCATCTTTAGCCATTTTCTTTGCTGTTATCAAGTCCTTGTTTAGTTGTTTTAAATATTCCCTACTACCCTGCTGTCTCTTAACTCTGTTATGTTCTTTTCTTACCAACCTCTTTAACCTCCTCACTTCCCTATTATAGTACATAGGTTCTCTACTTCTCTTTATTTTCTGCTTTGAAATAAATTTTTCTTCCCCCTTTCTTATTATCTCCTTGAACTCTTCCCACCTTGACTCTACTGTACCTGAGCCTTCCTTCCATTTGCTGAATTGTTCTCTGAAATATCTCTTCAAATATGAAACCTGTGCCTTTTTATAATTGTACCTATTTCCCCCTTCAATTTTGGCTGCTGGTTTACTGAATCCTCTAATATCCATCAGAACTGCTTCATGATCACTTATTCCTTCAGTTACTTGATACCTCAAAAGGTTTTCATCGGGCTTAATTAGAAATATATCCAAAATATTTTGTCCCCTAGTGTTTTGCTCAACCACTTGTGTAAGTCCTCCTTCCCTTATTAAGATATTTGCAAATCTTTGTTCCCTTGTGTTATTTATCTTATTTCCTTCCCAGTTTACACCTGGTAAATTTAAATCCCCACCGATGATGATCATTCTATTCTCACCTCTGAAATCTGAGTATGAATTTAATTCCATTTTATGGTTCACTCTGTCAAATGCCTTAGAAAGCTCTAGTGCCACACTGTAAACAGGGCTTCCGTTGTCCAATTCATCTGAAATATCTTGCATATAGCCCACGATCTGAGATTTATATGAATATCCTTGCCTAAAGCCATGTAGGCGATCTGAAAACCAGTTTCTTTCCTCACAGACATTTCTGATATAGTTGCATATCAATCTCTCCATCATTTTGCATATCAATCTCTCCATCTTTTTGCCTTTCATTGACGTCATACTACTTGGCCTGTAATTTTCAACCCTATTTGTAATCTCTCCTTTATGAACCGGTACTACTATCGCTCTTTAACAATCCTCTGGTAAGCAACAAGACTACAAACTCATTTTAAATAAAATGTCAAGGTAAGTTACAATATCATATCCCATAATCTTTAATAAGACAGTAGTCATATTATCTACACCAGCCCCTTTATCTTTTTTTTTAGATTTTTGAGTTCCTTCATAATTTCCTGAGAATTTATTTCAAATTTTGTGGCTTCCTCATGTACACTTTTAGAGAAACTCTCTTCTTATTCATTATTTCCCACTGTCCCTAGTTGTATCACTAAACCAGTCCCTCAATATCCCTGCAATTTTAACATCCTCAGTGACTTCAACTCCACTCTTATCTACAATTGGTGAATACCTTCATTTCCACTCAGTTTTTTAATATAGCCATAGAAATTTCTAGATGCATCGTTCAGTGGTCCTCCTGCACTAATAATATTCTTCATAAACCCATCCTTTGCGTCTCTCTTTGTTCTTATTAATAGTATTCTCTACTGCCATCCTGCCTCATAACTCTTTTGTGTTCCCATCTCACTAGTCTCTTTAACCTTCTCACCCCCCTATTTTAGTATGTAGGTTCTGTACATATCTATTTTTTCTGCTTTGGAATAAACATTTCCTCACCCTTTTTTATTATCTCCTTAAACTCTTCCATTTTGCCTCCACTGTACTTGTGTAATTTTTCCATTTGCTGAACCTTTCCCTGAAATATCTCTTCAGTTCTAAACTGCCTTTTTGTAACTATACCTAATTGCCCCTTCTATTTTATCCACTGGTTTACTGAATCACCTAATATCCACCAGTACCACACAATGATCACTTATTCCTTCAGTTACTTGACACCCTACAAGGTTTTCAACAGTTTTTATTAGAAAGATATCCAACATGTCTTGTCCCCTTGTATTTTACTCAATCACTTGTTTAAAACCTCCTTCCCTTATTAAGGTATTTGCAAATGTCTGTTCCCTTGTGTTATTTATCTTATTTACCACCCATTTGACACCTGGTAAATTTAAACCCCCTACAATAATAACCATTCTACACTCAACTCTGAACTGTGAATGTGAATTTTGTTTATCTCTAAGAATCTCATTTTCATCATTCATTCTTCTACTATGGTAAGCAGCCCATACCCGATTTTTCTTTTTTATCACCCCAAAAATTTACCCCATGTAACTCATGGTCATTATCTATGAACACTAGAGAATTATAGAAATCTTTGATAACCAGTATGAATATCCCTCTGTGTCTACGGTACACTCTGTAACTTTCAGAAAAATTCTCATTGTCTAGTACTCTTTCTTTTAACCAAGACTCCACTCATATAATCACTTGTGTTTAATATATCTCTATTAAGTTTGCAAATTCTAACACTTTGTTCATTATTCTTCTACAGTTCACCAATAACATCTTTATTTTTGGCTTTGTGTTATTTTCAGCATTAACCTTTGTCTTTAAAGTTGTACCCAATTCTGTTATTATTTCAGCAGCTTCACCTGTTTCTTTAGCATTTGTATTTTTTCCCCATAGTGCATCTACAACCAGTATCCCTTTGATCACTTATTTTTATTCCCTTACCAGCAGCCCCTAACCTAAAAAAGGCACAGTCCTGACCCCATCATAACTGGAAGTGGGCTCCCTTACAGCATAAGCTAACATTTCAGAAAGTTCTCCCTTCCCCCTTCTATTTAGGTGTAGGCTATGGCTAGTTAAACCCCACCTACCAATGGTGTTCACAGGCAAAATCCCCAAAACAGAACTAATGCCTCTTCCAAGTAGCATCTCTGTTTCCACGTTTACATGCCTAAACAGCGTTGTTCAACTGTGGCCGGTCATGGCGACTTAGAACCTGCATGAGTTCCACCCTGTTATGCTGCGCCTCCTTCACCAGCTTCCTCAGGTCACTCTCTATACTATAGCTCATGTTTCTATCAATACTATTTCCTGCACCTCCCACTATTGGGTAGTCCCTATCGTCCTTAGTGAAATTCATACAAAGTGAACCCATATCCTCTATTACCTGACCTAATGTTGCACTGGTTTCAAAAAGTTTGTGGCCTGGTAGCTTGTGCGTAATTGATCTAGCAAAAAAGGACCTACACCTATCCCATGGCTACTACTTAGCAGTAGATGCTGCTCTAATGCTGGTACTGAGTGAGTGGGACTGGAATCCCATGCTGTATCGCAATCATCCATCAACAGCATGACTCCAGTACCATCTGAGGACAGTATTCAAAAATGTGGATACACCAGGAAGACCTCCAAGTGCATAAAGCTATGAATAAGCAATATATCCAAGTATTATTATCAAATATTACATAGTTTCCAGTCAACTGAAGCTATGTGCTTTGATGAAAACTGAGAAGAAAAGCTTAGATATAAAAGAAAGAAACAAATATATGCATACTCAGTAATCTATGAACAGAAAAATATATATTAAAAACTGGGAATATGTAACTGAAACAATTGTGGTAATACAGGGTAGGAATCTGACAATAATTGGAGTTTATGCTCTTGCTATTTAACTTGAAAACAATCTTAGTCATTTACTTCCTAACAAAAACCCTCGAAAAGAGATCATTTTGATGAGATTGTAAGGTACCCTTCGCTCTATTTTCAAGATTCCGTGAAAATCCGACAAAGTTTGAGGTTAACTTCAGTACACGATACCACAGTTAAAATCGAGATAACAACCCTTCGAGTATAGTAAAGTAAATAAACAGCACATAGCAAACGTAAATATACCATAAATTGCAATAAACTAATGATATTCCAGCAGGAAATAGGTTATTACAAATAAAAGTAAACTTTCACTACCAGATCCTAATATTGGTTAGGGAGAGATTCTAAACAGATTTTTAAGGAAGTAAATGTTAAATAACAGTAAATATAGTATCTAAACAAACCTTTTATCATATCTACTAAACATTATTCCAGAGATGAATAGTTAATTTCAATATAAATCAAATCTAACCCTAAAGTTTGCCATATACCAGATTTTGGAATTTCTGAAGAGATTTTAATACAGTAAAGATTGTGAAAAGCTAATAAAAGCCAGGCCTAGACCTACAATAACAATAACTTCACAGTAAAATATAGTTCTGAGGAGATTTTAAAGAAATAAATATGATTACTGGATAGTAGACTGAAGCAGTATGAAAATAACAGATTCCAAGGTAATGTGACCATTTAAAAGCTCCAAAAGTAAATATAATAATGCCTAAGACAGTTTAGAAGGATAATTGATAAGTTTCTGACAGTTTCTAACCACCTAATAATAACATGAAGTAGTTTTGAGGAAGTAGTTAACTCATTTGCATAAACTGTTTACATAAACGATTTTGGGCCTTTTAAGTAATGTCAGGAGTTAAAAAGTAGATGAAAATGTAGTAAATAATCTTCTCTTTCAGTTTTAATAAGTTCCAAGTAGTTTTAATCTGGAGTAATATGAAATATCAGTAAAAACAGGAAGCCGGTAAATAGACGAAATTTTCAAACCTTTCAGAATTAATTCCAATAAAGTTAAACCATTTCAAAAGCAATAAGAACAGGTAGAAGCTAGCAAATACACATAATTAATTTTCTATAGCCATTAAAAGACATTTTAGTAACCTGCTGTTTGCTAATCCAATTTCGAAATAACTTGCCAGAGGCACCGTACACAAAATATGCTTTTTCACTGATTTTAAACACTGTCACACAAAATAAAGTAAATAACAAATTAAAACAGTCCTAAAGAGAATAAAATTCATCTAGATCTCATAGTTTCCAGCCGTTTAAATATTTTTAAATGTTATCTGAAGGTATAAAATAGGTCACTCAACTTTAATATTTTCTTATTCAAAAGCCTACTTAGATTCTGGTTTAAAAAGTAGTTTTCCTTAAAGATCCACTCTTCTAGTTTCGCACACCTTAATTTCATGTCATTTAACGCCGTAGAACAGATGTTAGAGAACTTTTAAAACCACTCAGAAATAGCCCACGTGCAAATAACAAAACAATTTTATTGTGCCCAAGTTATCGCACCCACGAAGATGGGATAGCTTTTAAAACACGCATTTTAATGCAGGCTACACATTAGTAATTTTTCCGGTTTAATAATTAACATACCTTCAGAACTATACATAAAATTACATAAATAATAAAAATGGCGCGAGTGCGAAATATCTGTTTATAGTAATAACTTAACCAGTTCATAACCGATTTAAGTAAAATTTACATTTTTGAGTGGCTAAAATCCGGGCCAACATTTTGACCATAAATTCATGTTTGTAACTGATGGCGTTTAAAAATTCCTAAAATTTTCTAGCTGTGTTGCAATCGTAGGACTATTTCAAATTTGCTGTGACGTCCGACCTAAAATAAAAGTTAAAAATAAATTAAAATTTTGCCACACCACACGACACACGTAAACTCCCATAACTCGTGCCGTTTCTAGATTTTAAATTGAACACTTTGAAAGGAAGTTATAAAATTAAATGTCATGGATTATGTGAGAACGCGGATGAGCACTACCGGAGTGCAGCGTCTTGGGAGTACGCCTATATAAGCGAGTCAGGTGGTGGGAGTAGAGGCCGGTGCAATTTAGTACATGATCTGACTTGGAGGAGAACGCACGCTCCTCGCAAGTGCAAAAGCTTCGGGGGGCGCGCGGAAGATCTTGGTCGGGGAAGTTCCACATTATGGCCGATCGGCGCCATCTTCAAAATTTCACCATGAACAATGAGACTTAGTAACTTTTTTCAACATGTGATATTCTAATGATCAAGATTACTTTGGGGGAAGTGCGGTTTGTTCTGTTTCATGATTTGTGATCTTCGGTTGATGATTTTTCTCCGATTGCCATTGCTAACTGTGACTTTTGTAACTTATGTGAAAATTTTCAAGAATATATTTCAGTTATCAGGATTCAGACTTTCATTCCTATATTACTATCTTTCTTACAGAAGGTTAAGCTGTAAGTGGCGACCGCGGTAATTATTACAGTTAGCATTCTACAGGTTTTAACACGGTAATAGAACTTTTCAGCACTTTGACAACATTTGGAAGACTTCGAGTTCAGGTGCTGAAGCCGATACCAACCCCAGTATCCGGCTACGTCCCTGACAAGATGCTTTCATTATGAGCAGGAAAATGCTTTAAGGCAATAAAACAAAGGAAGGATAGGGAAATATGACCCAACACTTACCACAGATGATGGCAACTGGTACAATAAAAATAAAAATGGCCACAGGCAAACAGTATATACTACCAATGAGGCCCATCCAGTTTCAAAACATGCCAGTTCCCACAAAATGAATAATTTTAACATCTGTGTCTCAGTTAGGGCAATCAGAGTTTTCCCTGACAACACAACCTCCTTTGAACTACGTAGATGGGAACTAGCTTATCAGAATATCCTGGACACCAGACATCCTCTTGGACTCAATCTCCAATAAATTTCTCCCACCAGACCCGGCACTTATCTTCTCTACTATTTACATTTCTTATATTTCCGATATATTGTTTTTCACTTATAGTTTTTCAAAATTTGTTTTTTATATATGTATCCTCACTCAGTTATTATCTTTGTCTACCACTCTCAATGATAATATACCATCAACAGTATCGATTATCAATCCAATATTTGAGCTTCCCCCCTCCCTCTCCCTCCTACACCACCATCCGCACCGGCGACACCGTTCCCCAGACGACGGTCGCTGTGTACACAGCTGACTCCGCTGGTGTCTCACTCCTTACTTCTGCATGAATGAGGTTGTTGCTGAAATTTTGTGTTCATCATCCCAGCTGCCTTCATCTGTGGTAAGTGTTGGGTCACATTTCCCAATCCTTCCCTAGTTTTATATATATATATATATACCAGGAACTAATAGGTGCTAAGTAGTGAACAGGAATTACAAAATAGGAAGACTTGACAGTCCACTCATGTCATAGGGAAAGGTGTTGATTGAAACCAGTAAGGAAATTATCTACAGATTTTTGTGGGAACCATCCTACCATTAGCTTGGAACAATTCCTTAAAATCTTGTAAAAGTGAAATCTGGAAGTTCAAACTAACAATTGAAGTGAAATCTAGAAGTTCAAACTAACAATTGAAGTGAAACTTGTGATGAATCTGTCACTTTTTAATTCCAGACCTGAACTCTAACTGCTTCCCCATCAATCTTGGTAGGAGTTGTCAGTTGATTCACAGGCACTAAACTAGAACATAAGGAAGCTGGAAAGCACAGTGTTTGCAGGTAAGGTTAGGTATTGTGTATCTTATGACCTGATGACAAGAGTTTTGATTTACTATGCATTTCACCCCTGTTGTGGCTGGACCTTCAGTACAACATGGAATCCAACCATGGAACTTCCTGGCATAGCTCTTCTAATCAAGCAGAAATCTTAAAAATTTCTAAGTACTGTGTGCTGGGTAAAAAATGACATTTTAATGCTGATATTGGACTTCCTCTGTACTGGTCTTTCACAGAAATTTTTAGCGTAAGTTACAATCTGCTTTTGTAGTATTGTTGATTCTGAGTCTCTGTTGCCTTTCAGCGACTAGCAGATGTTGCTCATAGTCTTCTGAAGGTTGCACCATATGATCCAGATACTATGGGTTGCCGAGGTTTGCAGAGGTACATGAATGAAGTTCTCCCCTCAACAGAATGGACTAATGAAGCAATGAGGCCAGCTCTGACATCAATACTAAGGCGGCTTGATAAAACATTCAGTAAAATTTATAAGAAACCATCCATCAGGGTAAGAACCTTAGTGGAATTCTATTATTTTAAAATCTCTTAGTTTGGCACTTCTATGTCAGGCATTAGATAAAGCAGGTCATATTTCATAAATTTGTCCAAATCCGGCACTATGAAATTGGAAGACATAGTTACAAGAAAATCCTATTATATAAAACGGATTGCGTGCGTCGTCTATAGCTGCTACACGTATTGGCTACAGAACTGTCACGTGACAGCCGTCACTCGCCCATCAACAGCCACCATATTGCATTCCTTCCTTCATGTTGCATTTTGTTTATTTACTACAGTTAGATGCAGAAACTCGTGTAAGGAGAATGGTGTTCGATGTTTATGTTATATTATTTGTATCAGTTATACGCCAAAATTCATGTAAGGAAAATGGATTCAATATTTACGCTATGTTATCTGTGTCAGTTATAAGGCCTAGGTTAAACCATAACTTAAGATTTTTTCGGCAGACGGTAAAAAACAGTGATGTGTATTTAAAACTCGGTGAAACGTAATGATGTATTGGTCAAATAAATAACAGTTATCCGTTTTCAAAATTATAGTCTATGTGATCTTAAGTAAAATGCATTTATTTATGCAAAATCCTAACCAAATACTCTGATAATCTAACCAGACTAACGTATTCATATAACAAAAGATATCATTAAAAATGACTAATTCGTTTCTCCTTATAGCTTTTCCAGAATAAATTCTTACTACCATTATATATGATTACCATTAGTTTTTGATACATGTGTTAACTATTAAATTAGATTTAATATAAACTTTTGATTAGATTTAAACAGTCAAGGATATGACTATTTACAGTATAAGCGATATGACACTCAGAATACAACAACGATATTATTGCTGCAAAATAGCAGTGAGCAGAGATATTAGAAATACGGAGAGCAGGGAAAAAAATTAATGCGAGGCAATTATGTGTCACAAAGTTACAATTAGTACATTCGTTTAAATTTACATATTGCTTTTTATTTATCTACGACAACCAGATGCAAAAATTCATGTAAGGAGAAGGATATTGTATGTGTATGTTATATTACCTGTATCAATAATGAGTACTAGGTTAAAACACAACCTATGATTTTTTTATTTTTTTTTTTGGCCGGAGATATGAAACGATGAAGTTTATTAAATACTCAGAGGAAGTTTACACGAAATGTACGAATCACGAAATATATCATTCAGATAAATCGCAGTTATCCGGTTTTGATATTATACTTCCCGTCATTTAAAGTAAAATAATGTAAATAAATCTGTATTACTGGAGATCGTGATTCTGCCAGGAATTGCTGTGGTAAAATGCAAGAATCCTCTAGAAATATTTTCCGTAGTACATTTAACTGCATTATGCCCGTCCAGGATGTATTACAACCTAATTTCTGCTTGAAAATATTGGTACTCTACAGGCTGTATTACAACGGAATCACTGCTTAAAAACAATATGTCTTGCGATTGACTACAGCATTTGAGAGTAGTAGAAGTTATGATTTTTGAAAGCAATATTAATGGAGGGTTGTGGTTAAGTTGACCAGAAAGCCCACCGACACATTTGATTACAGCGTAATTCACTCTGAAATGAGTTTTACAAACCAATTAAACTACTTTCATATGCGCCAAGTTACTGAAGGTATTAATAAATGCGGGTGAACGTAGTTCGTACCTATCGTGCTGAAGTGTGCCTGGACTAGGAATAAAACTGATATTACATGGATAGCAAAAGTTTCTGGATTCCTAATTTATTTTTCATTTTATTGGTTCTATACATCCACCCTCATTACTACTGTATCGCTGTGTAGAACATTATCAAATCAAGGCCACTAGTATTATCTAATAACAATCCCGTATAATTAACCAACTGCAAAATAATAATAATAAAATGAACTGCCAGAATATGGCATTCAAACCATCATTTTTGACGGGCTAGAAGCTAGTTGGTAAATAAACAAATAGTTATTAAATATTAGGCTACAGTCAACAAAATAATTTAAACAAATTTATTGAACTAATTAAAAATTTAATCAAAATAAACTATTAGTAATAATGCTTAATGTTAGATCTTTTGACATTTAATAATCCAGAGTTATCAAGAATCTTAGTTTAATCTAAGCATCTGAGTTCAATGAAGGTTATTTTCTGTTTTCATTATTTTTAGCGCCACACACACTGGGAATCAGCAGCTGGATTACTGAAGGGTGTGTATGAAACACTTTCGAGGTATCCGTATATTGTTCATATGCAGCACCTGAAGACTCTTATAAATACCTGTCAGGTAAAGAGACACATAGTTAAGCTTGTTTAGATTGCTCAATTCTTATTAATTTTAAATTTATCTTTGTAATTTCAGGATCATCAAAAGAGAGACCCATAATTTTGAAGACAAATAATAAATTTTAGGAAGTTTATTTTTTATGTACCGAAAGATACATAAAATGACAACTGTGTATGTGCAGATAACAGTAGGTAACTGGGCTCAGTTCTGTCACTGAGGATTCATAGTCAATATTGCAGCATTGATTGTTACCCATGAATGGTATAAGTTCTTGATCTTCTCAGAATAGGCAATGTTTTTAAGACAGCTACATAAAAAAAAAAAAATCTAGGGAGTGAAATCAGGGCTTTTTGATGACCACAAAATTTCACTAACTCCTCCAATATACTGTATTCTTCATGGCCTTGCATGACGGACATGAGTTTAAGCTTCAGCCAGCTTGTAGGACCCGAAGATGATGGCAGAGGACACTTGAAAGCTTGTCTTCCACTCAGCAAAAAACAAGCGAAGATTATATTCCAGTGACATGCCAGGAAATCCTCCATTCATAAAGACTAGCCGATCTGTTACTAAGTGCCTGTTCCATGTTTATTCTATAAGGCAGCATTTTTAATATCATCATAATACTACTAATCAAATTCCCAGAATTACCATACAGTCCAATGCTTAATCATATTGGACACCCGTGAAACTTGATATTGATCAATTGTTGTTCACAATGTGCACAGTTTTAATCATGGACACATATTTTAGAGAATCTGTATACGATTTATATCATTATGGTGAGTTAATATTTCATAAAATAGTATTGGTAGTTACAAACCCAAAGCATATTCAGAGAGATAATCTGTAAGGTTTCTAGTTCACTACGTGGATAATGTGATTTATTGCAGTTGTGTTACTGTGGGTGTTATCATTATGGTAACTATTAACTTGATGTGGCAAGGGGAAAGTAATATCTTAATGGATTTGAATTCTGCCTAGTTGCAAAATTCAGATTAAGAGGATAATTATAGTATAAACCAGGTATAAACCTTTGCTTAGCTGAGGCCATAATTTCGGGACTTAATCAGCGTCACAGGTCATAGGTAAGAAATAAATAGGAAGTAGTTGTAAGGTACCCTTTAGTTCATCAAAAGCACTCCCTCTAGTCACCCCCCACAATAACATTGTTTATAAACCGATTTTGAAGTCGTTTGTGTTGGACTTAGAAATTTCGAGAAGAGTGATTGTCAACTTGAAGGAATTTTTGCTCAGTGAAAACTCATCATTAGAATCATTTTAAAGCGTATTTATTATATCAGGAAAAGTTTTTTTTAAGAGATATTTCGGTTTGTTGATGTTTTGAAACACGCAATTAGAAAAGTAAAAATCTAAGATTTGAATTATCTTTGAATTGAGTAAAGCTACAGCTGAACTTTTATCACCAGCTATAGTCAGCATTGTTCCGGATATTTTGGTAGTAAGATTAACTAATTTGGCAAAGCTTAATTAGCAGTTTTAATTAAGAGAAAAAATGAACTATTTAACTAAAAGGGGTTCAATTGAGAAATTTATATCAGTAGATAGTCTAAATTGAGATGATGACAAATATATAATGGTTTGGTAAAAAGCTTAAGTATTTGTCCAGTAATTAAGTTTTAAAAGCTAGATTGTCGCTGATTGTTGTTGAAACGCGTAAAAATTCTGCCAAGTTGGTCACATGATAGACTTCAGTTTTAAGCTTATAGAAACCCTTTTGAATGTTAAATTAAATTAAAACAGATAGAACATTATCATAGGAAGCCCTTGTAAAAATTTCAAGTTAAACTATTTCGTACTTTGGGAGATATTGATTAAAGAAAAAAGTTACTGATGTCTTAGGCCATGGCAAGCTTATAAAAGGCCATGCACCCATCATGATTTGTGTCATTCTTTCGCCGCAAAGTGATTGCGCAACTCCGCGCTAGTTAGCAGAGCAAATTGCTCATGCGGCAGCGGTTTTGGCCAATACCAACATGCCATAGTACTCACTGACGTTAGGGGGATTTAGTGAGTTTGTCTTCTTGTATGATTGTGCTTAACCTGTAATCTTCAATGAAACTGTTGTTTGATGCTTTTTTGACGTATCTGATGCCAAAAATGTACAAGTGAACTATTGTCAAGAATATAAGTATTGTGTTACTCTGAAACTGTGTCAAGTGTCTTTCTTTCAATTATCCTTCGCATTTTGGGTTTAATTCAAATGTGTGGTGGCTGATTGCTTAAGTATTATAGGTACCAGAAGGCTACACATGGTCATGAACTTAATTGTTCACAGTTCAGGCAAAAGTGTTAATAACCCCCCAGTAACATCTTGGCCTGACGTAGTGAATAAAAAGGCGATAAAAATTCACACATTTCTTATTTATTAGAATTACAATAGCATAATCAAACATTCAAAAAGCAAATTAACAAAAACAGATAGGAAAATCAAATGAAAATTAATGAGAAACTTAAGTTTGAAGCTTATTTGAAATTTCTGAATCTCTCGCTGGCCGGATTGATGCTGGTAGAGGGCTGGATCCAGCCCGGGGGCTGGGGGTTGCCCATATATGTTATAAACTATCAGATTGTATTTGATGGGGGGAGGGGGGAATCAGTGAAGAATAGTGTATACGTGAATATTGTGCTAGTGTTCTGTGTCCATGGGTTTATAGCCCTTTTTCTGTATCAGTGCTATACGTTATGATCCCTCTTGTAAGCACCTCAGAATTTGTTAAATTCTGCATTTCTGGGCTACCGGGTATAGGGGACAGTGCAAGCACCTTAGAATTTGTAAAATTTCAAACCTCATCGCTACAGGATATGGGGGACGGGAATCATACAGAAGCCGATACGGCAGCTTATATCCGAAAGGAGAGTGATTTAAAATCTGAAAAGGAAATCAACATCTAATAACAGCTTTAAATAGACAGTTAATAATAGAAAACAACCTTTAAACTCACCTAAATCTTTGAGATCCCATTTAGTCCAACTTGTAAACACTCGATTTTTGTTACGAGACCATATCACC
Source organism: Vandiemenella viatica (assembly GCA_031002005.1). Classification (NCBI taxonomy): domain Eukaryota; kingdom Metazoa; phylum Arthropoda; class Insecta; order Orthoptera; family Morabidae; genus Vandiemenella; species Vandiemenella viatica. Next base: position 130,461,123 of record CM061919.1, read on the forward strand.
ATTTTTCAACACTTTTCGATAAAGATTGTTTATAATAATAACGAACTGGGAGAAAGTAAAATTTACTATAAATCAATAGTTTCAGACAGAATAAATAAAGAAAACTCAATTTTAAAACTTCGTCAAACTCACACACGCATTTTCAACACCACATAACAACATGTTTTCAGTAATTTTTGGAGCCAACCGATAATTTTTATGTAACAGCAAGGAACACTGCACAACATATAAAAGTTTCAAAGCATTCCACATAGTTAAACATGCACTTAATTAGTTTTAAATGAAATTACGCAACAGGAAAAAATACCGGCAACTACAGATACCAAATCAATTTCAGAATGTGGAATTAATAAAGCTGGAGGCTGTGCCATAGATCATTTCTCAAAATAAACATTTCTTTTAATAGTAATTCTAATAAAATAGTAAATTTGCTCAAATGCGGCTTCTGGTCTCTCCACTTCGCTTTCTGTAAGATTAATAATGTCTAAAATACACCACGTACAGAAAAAATATAACTAATCGTGTAAACGGGAGGGACCATAGAACACTGTAACTTAAGTTTTAAAATCTGAATTTTAAAAATTACACAAAATGTCGAAAAAATGTTGAACCAGATGCTGTCCCACGGCCGACAAAATAACAGTATTGCTGCGCGTAACACATTTGATTTATTTACAACAAACTCAGTAACTTTAGAGGAATAGCCATCATTAACTAAATCAATCTAGAGACCAGAAACAATACACTGTAAAATTTTGAGCACTTGAGGTTATGTAATTTTTCCAATCTATATTTAGTAGTGTGAAGCTACATGTGTCATGGGTAGATGGGTATATAACGACTGGCGGGTACGAGGATGCCACATTTAGTTGAAAGTCTTGGAAGTACTCTCTGTGTTTCACGGTGCCGCGTTTCGGTGCCCGAGGACTTCTGGGTAGTCCCGGAAGTCAGGCACACCACCATACTGTTTTGGCAGACATGATGAATTTTTCGGAACATGTGACTTGTCAATTGTGAAAATGATACTTTGAAATTTATTAACAGGGGTCAGTTGGTTTTTATTCATCTTCATTACTTCCAGTTTAGGAAATGATTTGTTCGATAGCCAATTTCAACTGTAATTGTGACTTTTGATGTTACTTTGAAGAATATATTAAATTTTTTATTTAAACAGTCGATGGTAAAAACTGTAGAGGAAGACAGAGATTAGAATATATGAAGCAGATAATTGAGGACGTGGGTTGTAAGGGGTATGCAGAAATGAAGAGGTTAGCACAGGATAGGAAAGGATGGAGGATTGCATCAAACCAGTCGAAAGACTGACGACAGCTAAAAAAAAAAATATTAAACAGTGCTTATTTCTTATTAGGGCATACAAACCTTTTCTTTCCTGAGGTTAATGAGGAAAATGGCTGCCGTAATTCTTTACAGTTGATTCAACCTGGCTTATACACGGTTTAACAGTTTGATCAGTGAATATTTTGACTGTACTGTAAACAAATTGGAGATTAGTTAAGGTGATTGAACAGATGGTTCAACCCCGGTATTGGTTTTCTCCCTTACACTCTCTTTCTTTTATATTTATTTTAACAATCAGTTTTATCACTGTAGCTAAGTAATTTTGAACTAACTGCTATAATTACTGATTTAAGCCATAGAAAATCTAGTTAGTAAAAATATATTTATTTTCTGTGAGTCTGTCATATTTGTTCAATAAAAACTCTGTTTTAACTGCAAATGCTATTTTAAAATCCGTGTTTTCAATCACATTTGTATTTTGTCCAGTCCAGTGAACAGTACTGATACGTGAAACTGTGTGATTTACCCAAGGCCACCTAGTGATTAAAAAATGTGCAGCACCAGCTGTGCTACCTTGACCAAGTTTTAGATAGTGAAAATACTATGCAGTATGGAAGCTGAAAATACATAATCCTGTTCTGAATGTTAGGCAGTATTACAATGGCTTACTGTAATATCAGGTGAAATTAGATGTTATATTTTTGACCACCATAAAATTGCTAAAAACTGCATAAATCCATTAGTTTATGTCTAAAAGTGGTTACTATAATAATAGGGCACTTCTTTTGTTGAATAATAAACTATAAATGCACATATTTTGTATTTTGACTAAAATAGAAACTTATATGCCTAATTATAGGAAATATATATATATATATAAACAATAAAATTAAGGAAGGATAGGGAAATATGACCCAGCACTTACCACAGATGAAGGTGGCTGGGACGACGAACAAAAAACAAACACAGAGAAGTGCAATATTTCGGCCTACAGCAGCCTTAAACGTGCAGAAGGTGAAGCCCCAGGCGGCGTCACATGTGTACACATAGACGGCCGACTCATATTTCCCTATCCTTCCTTAATTTTATTGCCTTAAAGCTTTTTCCTGCTCATTGTTATTATATATATAAACAGATTTTCAACTTATTTAGATTTAATGTCATTTATTGTTCTGCTATTATTTTCAAGTACTCTCAGTTGCTTATTGGGAAACTGAAATAATTTTCCTAGTCGATAAAATGTTGAGAGCTGAATACTGAAGTAAACATTAAAAGTCTGGATTTTTTCTTCTAAATTTAGTATTATTTCTGATACATTAAATTGGTTTCATTAGGATTAAAACAAAGGACACATAACAATTAAGAACAGTTAAATCAAATAACAATCATAGAAATTTATAATTTTCATGAAGTGCAGGCATGTTCTGTTAAATGAGAATTATGCAAAAATCAAGTTTTAACTGTACATTTTGATAACTTCCTTAAAATGAAAAACCCTTCCCGATATTTTTTGATATTTTGGAAATAGGTACTGGTATTCTTTTTATAAATGATCATTATGCATGAAAATCTCAGATGATGTATTTGAGAAATCTGTTTTTGAAAAGTAATGCCTTATCGAGATCTCAGCATATTATCTACTATTGATATGTCTTCTGTTGGCCAATAAGCAACTGAAATTACTTGCAAATAGTGGTAGAACAGAAACAAATTTTCAATAACAGTTAAAAAAAAAAACTGGTTTTTGAAATCTTTTCTAAAATTCTGTCCAGATGGCCCTAATTATACAGTTATCTTGTGCATGAATCCTCCACCTTTCATATTACACACACACACACACTAAAATTCAACAGTTCCAAAACATAATTTCTTCTTTACTTTCGGTTCCTATTACATCAGAATCTTAAACCACTTTCTGTGGTTAAATCGGTAGTTAAATACGACATTGCAGCAAATGAGAGTGTAATTCCTTTGACATGTAGTATATCTACATGCTCCTATAAATGATATCCATCTACTCCATTTTCTCTCTAAATGGTACAGTAATGTGACTTTTGCTCTTATGCTGTAAAACTGCAATCACAGAACACTTCTGAAGCCAAACAATTTAAATTGTTGGTTAATTTTAGGATATTTTTCTCAATGTAGAACTTATATACCATTTTGTATATTCCAGTTCGTTTTTATTATGTAAAGCTTGTTCCTTAACCACAAGATCATTGCTTTAAAAAAGCTCTGTAATGTTACTACGTTGAATTACTACAGCTTTTAGATGATGGCATGTATTACAAGATAAAAAGAAGAATGGGAATTTTTCTCTTATTATCTTATTAGTATTCTTGACACTTGTGCAGTATTCAATAATCCATAATGTTTATAGTGAAAGGATTTTTTTATTTAACTAATTGATTTTGAATTAATTTCATACACTCATGGTTAAATTTATCTTGTCAGCTATTTGAATTTGCACAGAGGTTTGAAATTGCATTACAGGGTAGATGGATTATGTAGTGACCAAATGTGCATTGGGGTTAAGCAAACATTCCCATTAACTTGATTGTGTTGCCTGTATAACTTATACCTTTTCTCGAAGATGCTATAGTTCTTTAAACCGGATGCCGAACTATTAGTTTACCCTATAATAGCTAATAGTTCACACATAAATGAAAGAAAGTAAAGTATTATTTTGAATATGTTCCTAAAGTTTTATGAAGTTAAAGCTGGTATCAGATTACACTGTTGAAAACATTTAAGGCAAATCAGACTTCAAAATCAAATATGAAGATGCAGTTTATCTTCCAAGGCACAACACTGTATGGAAGCATTCACTCTGGCAAACGTACTTATATTTGCACCCCAAAAATCAGAGTGCTCTTAGTGATAGTTTTAACCACTGTTACTAATAAACTCCTTAAACCATCATAAAAAAAAGTTATTTCATTGAGTTTAGCTTAAAGTTTCCTTAAAGTGAATGAGAAAGTCCACGAACTTGTTCCGAGGCGAAATAGTTACATTTTGAATTTTACCTGGCGAAGCGACACGTACTGCTTCCCAAAACTGCCTGCTTAAAAACTGTCCGAGGCTGCCTGAGACTGCTTGTGCCTGTTGGCCTTTTATAGTCTTGGCTTATCTTTCACTGAATTGCCATATAACAATGGTTTATTCCCACGGGGAAATATTATTCTCTGGTGAATTACCAAAATCCTCCATTCTTTTGGTATGCTAATTTTACTCAGATTTTCCTTAAATTTTAATATGTTACAGGTTAATTTATTTACAATCTTTTCAGTCATGACAAATTTACTCGTAATTTTTCACCTTTAAGGGCTATTAATTTCTAAAAGTCACAAATGGTGATGCCATAACATGTTGACACTAGATCTTTGTTTTCCTTACTTTAAATTTCAAGTTATCTTTGAACTGTTATATTATTGTTATTGAATGAATTTTTCTCTCTCATTTAAGCATACTTTTATCTTCCCAGCTCTTTTATCTAAAAAGTTCAAATTCTTTATTTTTTCAATATCTCTTTAAATAAATTTCAGAAGCATACAAAAACCACCTTAAAATGATCTGCTTCATTAGTGGAAATAAATGCAACAAAATTCATTATGACTGAAAAACAACTGTCTTTTACAAAAATGGTTTAGAATCAATTTAAAAATTGCTTTCTTGTTAAGAAAATTGTTATAAGAGTTCTTTACTATACAACTATGTGAGATTTGCCCCCTTCTTAATAGTTTTAGCAAGATAATGGACATATAACAAGGTTATGTTCTGAGATGAAAAGTGATTTACTATTGAAAATGATTATAAAAGTTATTTGCTATATGCATTATATGTAATAGGCCTCCTGCTGAATGGTTTAGGTAAGGTAATAGAGATAAAATAATTACTCTGTATTTCCCATCATGGCAGAATTTTACTTTGCTGCTAACCTTCCCTGAGTTCTATGTTTTCGGGAGTCTACCAATAAATGTGATTGAAAAATAAAGTTTATTTTGATATAAAGTTACCTTACATTGTTACAAAAAAAAAAAAAAAAAAAAAAAAAAAAAAAAAAAAAAAAAAAAAGTGAGAGAACCTTCTAATTGTTTTCTGAATGGCAGTTCTGATACAGTTTATTCATATTCTGATATTCTGTGTTCAATGTTTTGTGTTGTATTTGTATCGTTCCAGGCACTGATCTTAGGTGATGTAAGTTCATCTAATATTGGAGAATGTGTCTCTTCAGCTACCACGGCCCTTATGAGCAAAGTTCCTCCAGCAAGTTTCTGCTCAATTGTTGTGCGCCTTATAGCCCTGCAGATACTTGCAGTTGGGGTAAGTAAAGATTTAAAAAAAAAAAAAAAAAATCATTTTCTTAAAACCAAACTAATTTTAATTCATTTATCATAAATGGATTTTATACTTCTCTTAAAACAACTCCTTTTATTTGTGTAAATGTTGGAAGAGATATAAGCTTGTTACTTGTTGAGATAGTGTGAGTTCTTCTGGAATTCAAAGTTTAAGATGGTTCATAAACCTCACAAAACAATATGCATCTCACTACTACTTTATGTTTTATCATTTTTCAACATTTGAAGGATATGTAAATAATTAAGAAGCAGATTTGTTCACATATATATCTTAAATTATCTATAAAAATCTAATACAAAATGTATAACGTAATTATTTCTTATATGCTGTACAGTACAGTATCATTATTTGTTTTAGGATCAGAGGTAGACAACTGATTTTTTTAAACTACTAAAAACAATTTAGTTTGTCTTTATTTATGTGATATTACAAATAACTGAATTTGTTCTTAGCGGAAGCTAGGTAAACATCTCAGGACGTCATGTTCATGTAATGAGAGAAATATTGCATATAATTCAAAATGATATCTCCAGTAACCATTAAAAAGTTTACTATCTATCCAGCAATGGAAATGTTAGGAATGCCTCAGTAAACAATTGTCAGTGGAAGTAATTGTACAGCTGAATCATCTGCAGGTTAATCTTGTTATAATTTTGCTGAAATTCTCATATATCTATAAAATATATTACGCAATACATTTTTGCAAAACTGAGCCAGTCAATTAACTTTATCTATAGCATGGAAAAGGCTATTTTTTTCCTTTAGTTAAAACCTTTGCATCAAAAAATGCTGTGCCATTCCTTTCTCATTTATAGTAGTCAGACAGTCAAAACACTGTGTGTTCATTGGTCTTTGTTTGCCTACTGCTTCACAAAATCCTTTCGTTTTTCTTTTAATCAGTCATTGAATATTATTAGAGATGTTCCGACTATGACTTTGGCCGACTAGCCGATTAGTCGGTTGTAAAGTGGCCGACTAGTCAGCCAAGCTGATCACGGTTTCAGCGGTATTCGGCAATTTTTGTGATGCTTCGTTTACAGCTGATTCGCGTGCAAGTCGCAACCGCAGCCTACGAGCATGTCGGAACATGTATTGTTTAAGTGGGTGCGCAGACTTCCGCGGTCGTTGTCAATGTAATCTTGGTTGTCCGGGTTGAACCGCGTCAATTTGTTGAAACCTGACGTTTCGGCCATCATTTTGTGGCCTTCTTCAGAGTACTGATACGGCTGGAACTGCTGCCGCCTATATATAGCTCCCGAAGACGCGCTAGCCGTTTGGAGTGACGTCACTCAAACTACCGCCGCCAGCGTGGCCGGTCCGATGGGGGCCTGCGTCCCGCGTTTTCCTGATCAAGCATGACCATATTGGTCAAGTTGTAGCCCGCCGTCCGCGTTCATATTATCCGGTCGTTTTTTAATTTCCAATGCTTCTCTGACACGCCGGGGCCACCATCTGCTTTCTTGAACCAATACACTTGTGTCATTGAATAAAATTGCGTGCCCACTGTCAGCAGAGTGTTGCACTACAGCTGATTTGCTGACGTCATTATTTTTAAGATGTCTCATGTGTTCACACAGCCTTTCCTTGACTGTCCGTCCAGTTTCGCCGATATACACTTGGCCACAGCTACAGGGTATCTGGTATACGCCCGCTGTCTGCAACTTCTCCCTCTTGTCTTTGACTTTTAAAAGCACATCAGAAATCTTCCTAGGCGCTCTGTATATTGGACGGATATTTTTCTTTTTTAAAAGACGGCCGATTTTATCCGTCACCCCGTGGACATAGGGTAATACTGCCGTGGGTCCGTCTGTTTGTCTTCTGGCTTCGGCTTCCGGTGTCGGAACACAGGGTGATGCTCGAGGTGCAAGCCTTGCAGTGGCCTTATTGATGACGTCAAGGCTGTAGCCGTTGGCCAGAAACGTCTCCTTTAAAATTTTCTTTTCAGCGGCTATGCTCGCTTCGTCGCTGACTATGGAAGCACGGACGGTTAATGTTTTTAAAATTCCACGTTTCACTGCTGGATGGTGGTGAGGAGGCTGCATGCAAGTAGCGATTGGTGTGCGTGGGCTTGCAGTAAACTCCGTGCCCTAGGGAGCCATCTTCCTTCCGTTTCACTATAACGTCCATAAAAGGAAGTTGTTTGTCCACCTCAACTTCCATGGTGAATTTAATTTTGTCGTGGGCACTATTTAAATGTTGGAAAAAAGCTTGGAAGGATTCTCGCCCGTGAGGCCAGATAACAAATGTGTCGTCCACGTAACGCAACCACAAAGAAGGTTTCAGAATATAATTGTTGACCACTTCAGCCTCAAATGCCTCCATATACACGTCGGCCACAATTGGAGACAGTGGGCAACCCATCGCTGCTCCCTCATTCTGCTGGTAGAAGTCCCCTTGGTATTGAAAGAAGGTGGTCCTGAGACAGAATTCAGTCAGTGACGCCCATTCTTCTGGTAGACTGAGATATCCTAGTCGTTCCCTGATGATATTTATGGCTTCGTCAATTGGCACGTTTGTGAACAGTGACGTGACGTCGAAGCTAACTAATAAGTCACTGTCTTCCAGGCGTCTGTCCTTGATCCTATTTATGAAATCAGAAGAATTTCGAACTGTAAAAGTAGAGCTAGTCAGATTCTTTAGCTTGTCCGCCAGATATCTTGCCAGCGGATGTGTTGGAGACTGGAATGCGCTCACAATGGGCCGTAAAGGGACCCCATCTTTGTGTATCTTGGGCAGGCAGTACAGTCGTGGTGTCAGGTGATTGGACGTAGTTAATTTTCTTTTGGCCTCCGGTTCGATTGAAGATGCTTCCCGTATTTTATTTGCAACGTTATGCCGAATTTTCTGTGTAGGATTTGTTGGCAGCTTTCCATACGTTCCATCTTGTAATAATGCCTCTACCTTTCGGTGATATTCTTCCGCATACATTAAGACTGAAGAATTTCCTTTATCAGCAGGTAACACCACAATGTCATCTCTCTCTCTCATTCGACACAGGGCGTCTCTTTCCCCTCGAGTAAGGTTCTGCGGCGGTGGTTTGGACGGACAGTCAAGGAAAGGCTGTGTGAACACATGAGACATCTTAAAAATAATGACGTCAGCAAATCAGCTGTAGCGCAACACTCTGCTGACAGTGGGCACGCAATTTTATTCAATGACACAAGTGTATTGGTTCAAGAAAGCAGATGGTGGCCCCGGCGTGTCAGAGAAGCATTGGAAATTAAAAAACGACCGGATAATATGAACGCGGACGGCGGGCTACAACTTGACCAAATATGGTCATGCTTGATCAGGAAAATGCGGGACGCAGGCCCCCATCGGACCGGCCACGCTGGCGGCGGTAGTTTGAGTGACGTCACTCCAAACGGCTAGCGTGTCTTCGGGAGCTATATATAGGCGGCAGCAGTTCCAGCCGTATCAGTACTCTGAAGAAGGCCACAAAATGATGGCCGAAACGTCAGGTTTCAACAAATTGACGCGGTTCAACCCGGACAACCAAGATTACACCAAGATTAGTTCACATTGTTTCTTGATTTTTTCTTGTGCATGGGTCAGAGTGGTGTTTTTGTGTAAAAAATAGTTCTTGTAGAACAACAGTGTTGTTATTGTTCATTAAAGTGAAAGAGAATTAAAATTAATTTAATCATGCCAAAAAGAAAGTCTCGTGTATGGATTTTTTTAATCAATAGGACAATGATTCACATAAAGTGAAGTGTAATCAGTGCCAAATGCAAATTTCTCATGGTGGGCAGGGAAAAACAGCAAATACTATGAGTATGAACAACCATATCAAATACCGACATCCAACCCTGATATCTCAGTTAGGTTCTGTGATCAAATGTTCCATCACAGATGATTCATCCCAGTCGCAAATCCAAGTAGATGAACTACCTACAACAGTGACTACTCCGTCAACTTCAGTGTCGTCAGAGGTCAGTTTATGTCAGAAAAGACAGCAAAATATTGAAGATAGTTTTGCTGTACAATGGCCATGTGAAGACACAAAATCGAGAGACATCAATATTGCGATTGGCGAGATGATTGCTCTTGACAACCAGCCTTTGTCAATTGTTGAAAATACTGGTGTTAAAAACTTGATGAGAAAAGTTAAACCAAAATATAGCATACAGGGCAGAAAGTATTTCACAGAAAACATCATTCCTCATCTTTACGAAGAGACTAAATCTGAAATACGAAGAGGAGTGCTGAGTGCAGCTACAATTTCAGTCACTACCAACATGTGGACAAACACAAATAACAAGAAAAGGTTTTTGAGTTTTACAGCTCGCTGGCTTGACGATAGTTTCAAATATCATCACGCAGTATTGCAAATGAAACATTTCCCCGAAACTCATTCTGCCAATAATTAAAAAATTGTTTAGAAGAAATTCCAACTTTGTGGAATATAGATACAACCAAAATTCACGTCGTTGTGCGAGACAGTGGCAGAAATGTGACGAAAGGAATCGACGATTCAGTTTTTAAGGGAGTACCTTGTTTCATACATAATCTACAACTAGCAATCAATACTGCTTTGAACCATGATACCATGACACAAATACTTGCAAAATCAAGACGAATTATCACACACTTTAACCACTCTAAACAGGCTCAGTCAAAACTTCATGATCTGCAGCAAGAACTAAATTTACCAGACCACCAGCTTGTCCAAGAGGTATGTACCAAATGGAATTCAAGTAATATATAATATCTCGCCTTATAGAACAAAAAACGGTCTGTTTCTTTATACGTGGCTGAAACATCGGTAAATTTCGAAAATGTGTCTACTGAAGAGTGGAAAATACTCGGAAAAAGCATTGAATTGCTGAAGCCATTTGAAGAGATTGCTAAGATTATAAGTTCAAGTTGCTCTTCAGTGTCTGAAGTAATACCTCATCTGAAAACCTTACAGAAATGTCTAGAAATTTACAATGATGAAAACAAAAAAATCATGGAAATGAAAGTCCTGCTGGAAAATTATTTGAAGAGTAGGTTCGACTTGGAGTATAACAATGTCTTCACCCTGGCTACATTGTTGGATCCAAGATATAAGCAACAGTTTTTCGAGACAAAGGACCTCACCACCATTAGGTCTCAATTTTTACTAGAATCTCTGAAAATTAGCATGAGTGATGACGAGAGCGACAATGGTAAAGATGATCTACACAGCACTTTCATCGATGAAGACAATAGAGAGACAGCAACACAGTGGAATTTTTGGCATTGCTACCAAAACTTTGTGTCAAGAAAAATTGAAGATATTCAAGATGACAGGCCAAGTGCAGCTCTTGAACTGCAGACCTACTGAGCGTTACCAGTGATAAAGCGGAATGAAGACCCATTTCAGTGGTGGAGTCGCAACAGTTCTAGGTATCCTGAAATGTCGCCTATCGGTAAAATCTACCTTAGTTGTCCCGCAAGTTCAGTTTACAGTGAGCGATTGTTCTCTGAGGCCGGATACTTATACGGAAAAAAAAAAAAATTGATTGCTGCCAGATAGGGCAGAAGCTTTAGTCTTTTTACATCATAATTTACCTTTAATTAAAAAATATAAGTAAGTAATAAAAAAATATAAGGAGATGATATTTTTGTTTGTCACAAATTTGATTTGATTAGATTATGTACGGTTATAAATCATATAAGTACGTTAGACTGACTGTTTTTGTTTTATGATGCAGGTAATATTTTTTTTTACAGTACACCATGTACATGCAATCTTGTATCAATATTACTTAGTCTGTTCACAAAAAAAAATCCTGCTCTTTCGTTTCAATAAGAAGAAATATTTACAAATATTTATTGATGATAAGAAGATAATATGTTGTTTTGTTTGTTAATTAAGATACTATTTTTTTTTGATAAATGTCATAGTATTTTTTTTTACAAGCAAGTAATTTTAGCGAGTAATTACCAAAGGAAAGATTGCTTTACATTTCAAAATGTGTAAGACTGATTCTAAAATAAAAATATTAAATAACAATCAAGGTTTACACACTATCATTCCTATATACATTTTATACGTAATAAGAAGCCGGATAGTCAGCACTCTTTGCCGAATAAGTCGCCGACTAGTCACCGACTATGAAAGTGGCCGGATAGTCGGCTTTACCGACTAGTCGCCGTCTTGTCGAAACATATATATATAGGGTGATTCAAAATGATTGTCGTGGTTTCATGAATTTTTTACCTGGCTGTGTACTAATCATACAAGTATTATCTGTACATGGATGAACAGACAAACTCTCAAAGTTTTGTTTTGTAGCAGCCACTAATCTTGTAGTTACATTTTGTTCTGCCAGATGTCAGTGTTTGTAATATGGCAGCTGACGCTATAGAGAAGGCTTTTTGCACTCTAGATTTTCACGTGTGTCAGTCAGTTACCGTTGTCCAACGACACTTTCGAACAAAAAATTATGAAGGATGCACTTTCAGACAATTCCATTCGGAGGTGGTATGCGCAGTTCATGGAGAAGGGCTGTTTATGCAAAGGTAAAAGCAGTGGGCGTCCCTCTGTGTCAGAAGTCAATGTGAACCACGTCAGAGAAACTTATCAATGTAGCCCACGGAAATCAACAAGAAGAGGCAGCAGATAACTGAACATTCCTCAAACCACAGTTTGGCGCATGCTACAAAAACGCCTAAAAATGAAAGCCTATTGTCTAGGGCTGCTTCAGGCTTTAACACCTGACGACCATCGCAAATGTCTCACGTTTTGCAACATCATGCAAGAAAAAATGGAAGAAGATGGGTTTTCTAAAAAACTCATTTTTAGTGATGAAGTGAACTTCCAGTTGTGCAGGAAAGTTAAAATGCATAATGTGCGGATTTGGGGGACAAAAAATTCCCAGTGCTTTTATTGAACAGTAGCGTGATTCTACAAAAGTGTGTGTGTTCGCTGCTGTTTCCAAGGCAAAAATGTACAGCACGTTTTTCTTCAATGAACAGACAGTAACAGGACTAATTTACCTCGATATGGTCTCTGAGTGGTTGCTGCCTCAGCTGAAAGAGGTGGATGATTTCATATTCCAACAAGATGGTGCTCCACCTCATTTCCATCAGGAGTTCAGAACAGTTCTCAACAAACAATTACCGCAGCGATGGATAGGACGCGGAGTCGACAGTGGCCAAATGCTCATGGCTTGGCCTCCTCGTTCACCATATTTAACCCCATGTGATTTTTCTGTGGGGTTACGTCAAGGATCAAGTTTATCTTCCTCCTCTACCTGCGACTATTCCGCAACTGAGAGAACGGATCAGGGCCGCCTTTCTAAACATTTCTGATGACATACTGCGTCACATGTTGGATGAAATGGACTATCGCATAGATGTGTGCAGAGTGACACAGGGTGCACATATCGAACATTTGTAATGGATGTAAAAAACTTGATGAGTTTCTTTACATAAATACGATTCAAATTCGTATCTCAATTGTGCTAAGTGTAGGAATTTTTTGAAACTCCGACAGTCATTTTGAATCACCCTGTATATATATATATAACTATGTACACACTAGCCCGAAAATAGTATTGAGATGTAAAGATCTGCAATTTTTTAAAAAAATATTACCAATATTGTCGTATATACATACAGTTGAAGGCAGGGTGGCATCAAAGCAGGGATAAACATGTACATACATTGAGGAATGAAATTTCCTGATATATTGGCCCATCATCAACAATACAACAAACTATATGGTGGATGTTGACAGTTAATGAGGTCTTAAAGACCATTAGCCTATTCCACTTAGTGGAGGAAAAATCAGAATGGATATAATATGCAGTGGGGGTTGAAGAGTATAAACCTGAGTTTACAAAATGGAAACAATATCACAGAAACAGGTCATGGGCATGCAGAGGTAGTCAGCACCAAATATTCTTCAGTAAATATGATCTTTTATATGTATATATTTATATACAAGTTCGAATCACCACCCAGCCATCCTGATTTCAGTTTTCTATGGGTTCCTGAAATCTTTCCAGGTGAATGCCAAGATAGTTCCTGTAAAAATGTCATACCCTCTCCCACAGTCATTTTGTTCTTCTAATGACCTCAGCAAACTCAGTGAGGCATAAAGCAATTAAAAAAATTGATGTCAGCTCTAGTGAGCTGTGGTCCTTGTTGGGAAGATATGCGGGGGGGGGGGGGGGGGGGGGGAGGGGGGGGAGGATGAGGGGACAGGGGTGGAAAAGAAGAATGACACTGGGTATTATTTTAAGTTGAGACCTGGTTTATACTAATAGGCCAGTGCCCACCACCTGAACTCAGAGAAGTTCCTGCTATTTGGGAAGACTTTGGTAGAATAGACAATGAAGCAAGAATTAAAATTGTTGTTATCTTTTGAGGTGATGTGAGCAGATACTGATTGGTCAAAATTTTGGGTGAGTACCATTTGCCTGCTGCCATTTATTCTAATTGACATTTTATCCATAGTACGACATATTTATGAAGGTGGACAATAATTGCTGGTTATCTGGTATATTGCAAGTGATGTATCACAAGTAGCATTTCCTATGATGGGAAAGCTTTCAGCTTTGGTGAAATTGGTGGAGGCGGAAGGTTCTGCTGCATTTGAAAGGAAAGACTGGTGGGGCTGCCTAGTGCCAGGGGGAAAACCGTGTTTGTGGACTAAGAGGGCTGAGGTTATAGTGTCTACTAAAGAATTCCTGAGAGGAGTGGGAATTTGAAGAGGAGTGATTTCATTTCTGAGCACGCTAGAAGGAAATAATTTGCTTGTCCAAGGATTCAGTTTATCCATGCTATAGTACTGAGTAAACATGACTGGAAAATGATTGTTTTTTTAGGCTTTAGGATATTAAATTATGCAGGTTGTTATGTGGAATGCAAAAGTTGTTTGTGAACTAAATCAGAGGGTAGTTACAGGGTATCAGTGCTTGGGAGATGTTGCTGGGATTCCATGACACCAATTTTATGACAATATTTTTGAGTTCAGCAGGGTTGCCTAAAAATTGCCAGAATTAAAACACATCTCAGGGAATCACTAATTAACTTTCAGAAACTTTTTACCAATGCGCCTGAAAGATAATTATTTGAGAATTTTTACTAAACACGTTTCATAATCCTTGAAGGCCAGACTACACTTGGGTAGATTTTGAACTCATTTTATAACCATACCTTTTTACACTATTTCTGGAAAACGTCGGTATACATGTAGCAGGCGCCTGAGGGTATAAAGCTAGCTGCTCAGCCCGTCTGTCTGTCTGTCTTTCGATTTCGTCTTTTGTCTTTATTCCAGGAGTGTGGCATATATTGGACCTGTGCGATCAAGTGTGTGCTGAAGTGTTGGCTAGTTAGGTGGGACAAATTCCCGTTGGTCGATGTACCGCCATATTGATGTAAAGTTAATAGTAAAGACTATGAACTTGTAAAATTTTCAATGGTGATCGGTCGGTGAAAAAAAGTATAGAAGCAGATTCAGAGAACATTTTATTCCAAGTAGACATTCAGTTAAGGTATTGAAGCCCTATACTCACCCCGGTATAGCAGCTTTGCTCTTTACACCATCCTTTGCTTCTCTCTCTTATTAATTGTTTGTTTAGTTGTTTTAAGTATTCCTTTCTGCCTTCCTGTCTCTTAACTCTGTTGTGTTCCTGTTTCAGTATCCTCTTAATCCTTCTCACTTCCCTATTGTAGTATGTAGGCTCTGTACTTCTCTTTATTTTCTATTTTGGAAGAAACATTTCCTAGCAATTTTTTATTATCTCCTTAAACTCTTTCAATTTCGCCTCCACTGTATTCATGCCATCCTTCCATTTAATGAACCTTTCACTGGAATATTTCTTCAATTCTAAAGTCCTTTTTATAATAATATCTATTTCCCCCCTCTATTTTGTCCACTGGCTTACTGAATCGCGTAATATCCATCACTACTGCACTGTGATCTCATTCAGTTACTTGACACCCTACAAGATTTTCACCAGGATTTCTTAAAAAGATAACCAACATGTTTGGACCCCTCATATTTTTCTCTACCACTTATGTTAAACCTCCTTCCCTTATTAAGGTATTTGCATATCTCTGTTCCCTTGTGTTATTTATTTTATTTCCTACCCAATTAACACCTGGTAAATTTAAATCACCTCCAATAATAATCATTCTACGCTCAACTCCCAACTGTGTATGTGACTTTAGTTTAAGTCCAAGAATCTCATCTTCATCATTCATTCTTCCACTAAGGTCAGCAGCCAAAACCCTGATTTTTTCTTTTTTTGTCATCCCAAAATCTACCAATAGTAACTTAAGGTCATTATCTATGAACGCTAGAGCACTATAGTAGTCTTTGCCAACCAATATGAATACCCCTCCACCAATTGCTCCTCTGTCTCTGCGGTACACTCTGTAACCTTCAGGGAAAATCTCATTCTCTAGAACTCCTTCTTTTAACTAAGACTCCGCCCCTATAATCACTTGTGGTTCATATATCTCTATTAAGTTTGCAAATTCTGTTGTTCATTATACTTCTAAGTTCACCAATAACACCCTTATTTTTCGCTTTATGGTATTTTCAGCATTAACCGTTGTCTTTACAGTTGTACCCAATTCCATTATTATTTCAATATTGTATTTTTTCCCATGGTGCATCTACAACCAGTATCCCTTTGATCACTTATTTTTATCCCCTCACCAGCAGCCCGTAACGTAAAAAAAGGCATGGCCCTGACCCCACCATAACTGGAAGTGGACTTCCTTACAGCTTTGGCTAACAACTCAGAAAATATTCCCTTCCCTCTTCTATTTAGGTGTAGGCCATGCCTAGTAAAACACCACCTACCAATGGTATTCACAGGCATTACAGAATCTCTGTTTCCACGTTCGCCCACATTACAGCATTGTTCAACTGTGGTCGTTCATGGTGACTTAGAACCTGCATTGAGTTCCACGCTGGTATGCTGTGCCTCCTTCACCACCTTCCTCAGGTCAGTCTCTAAACAATATCTCATGTTTCTATCAATACCGTTCCCTGTACCTTCCACTATAACTACTTTATTTTTCTTAGTCAATCTCCTACAAAGTGAATCTATATCCTTTATTACCTGACTCAATATTGCACTGGGATAGAAAAAGCTTGTGACCTGATAGCCTGTGCCTAATTGATCCTGCACAAGAGGACGTACACATCTCCCATGGCTGCTCCGTAGCAGCAGAACCTTTTTTTGCCTATTTTTTTTCTTCTATAACTAATTTGTTATGGGCCAACTTCACCTTACCTACTCCTACATTTACATGAGGCTCTTCCCCATATGATTCTGATAACAGGTCAAATCTATTTCTCCCCACAATTTCTTGAGTCTCTAACTTCTTTATCCATTTAACCATATTTCCCCTGTGACCTGTTATCAGTTTCCATCCATCCTTCTCACCCTCCTCACTAAACCCATCATCTCTACTTTCTACCTCCAAAGGCAGAGTCTCCACAGACACAGCCACCACACATGCAGCCCCCACAGGCACATTATCCCCATGCACAGCCTCCACAGGCTGAGAGTCTACAGGCTGAGTCCCCACAGCCTGAGCCCCCAAAGGCAGAGCCTCAAGGATCCTGATCCTTTCATGCAATTCCCTGATCGTTTTGTCCATCCCCCTGATCTTTTCGTCCTGCTCTGAAATTTTTGCATCCTGCTCTGAAATTTTCCTATCCTTAAAACAGAGTGGATGGTACCAGTGAAGAGCCTCATTTAGTTCCCTTTTTCCCAATGCCCTACATAGCCAGTGAAACCACTTTTTACTCCCGTTGCAATCCAAACCATTCACCACATTTTTCTAGTTAGTCAGTTGTGGTTTTACAAATTTCTCAAAGCAGTTAACAGCTTATGTAACCCCTCTGGATTACATGTAACCAAACTTATTTAAATTAAAATCTTTATGTACGACCTATATTTGTTGCTTAACACTTTATCAGTATATATCTGAAGCATAAGCGAGTCAGTGTACCATAATACTTAAGGAGTATTGCCGTGTTTTTTTTTTGGGGGGGGGGGGGTCAAAATCATGTTTAAGTCGGAGGGAAATAGAAAATTTATATTGCAGTACCTTCTTCTTCTTTTTCTTGGGCAGCGCCAATGGAGGCATCAAAATTATGTTTGAAGAGAGATAAATCTCAAAGTTTGTGCGCCATCTCAGAGAATTTGTAGATCCATCACTGTCAAGAAGTCTATGTCCATGGCCCATGAACATGGAATACTCACTGGCTCAGTAATCATTTTATGACAATATTAGATGATAACCTCAAATTTAAACTATATATTGATTACTTTTATAATCACTTTTAAAATAAAATAAATGTCTTCTACAGTTTCATACTATTCTTATGCTTTCGGCAGAAATTTTACAAAACTTTGCTTGTCTTTTTTTTTTGTTTTATGGCAGAAAAATCGAGCGTGATTGTTTTACACACACACCAGTTGCAATTAAGAAAATGTTTTTGCCGCCACTCTACTGAAATAGAGAATATTTTGGGTCATGAATGGATACACTACAGGTTATATTACTATATTGAAACACAAGTTGATGGTTTCCTAGTTACAATGTTTAATTACATTCAAAATCTACCATGCCAAACGTTTAACCGTGTCGAACATCAGACAACTTTTTCCGTGCTGTTGCAGGTAAGAACCATCCATGTAGAAACTATTCACAAGTTTCTCCGCACACCTTACAACCACTCTACTTTCAAGACCACGTTGCGCTGCAGTACTTTATTTTTCTTTCACTTCTCCTTTTCTTTTCACAGATATTCTTCTTCAGCCAATTGCTGGTCAATATATCGATTAGTCGAAATATCGATATGAGAGGCTTTCTTTGTTACATCCACCTCCAAATTTTTCCTTATTTTTGGCAATTTTAACCATCCAAAATTTAAGGATAAATTTAAGATTTGCAAGCCTTAACTTTCCTCCTTCACATAACATTACACACTCTAATTCACTAAGAAAATACATCTCTCACATGAGAATACTAAAATTACAAACAATCAAAAACATTTGTGGTATTGAAGGTGACCTGCTACAGATACAGCTTATCATACAAATCTTATAAATTATAAACAACATTGACATTGATACAAATAGCATTTGAAACTCGCAAAATGAATTCTTTAAAGATACATAGGGTTTGCTACCAAATTAATTAATGACAAAACTCACAGGTTACGATTAACATTGACATTAATATAAATATTACAGATAAAATCAAAAACAACTCACAAGATGGGTTAATACATTCCCCTTAATTACAAATACTTAATTAGAAATACAAGATTTTGGGATCAAAGTATGCATCCCTAGATTGCATCAAACTGTTACATTTCTAGAGTCCTGTCACGGTCGCCATATGGCGGAAAAATCAGTCGTGATCGTTTTACACACACACCAGTTGCAATTAAGAAAATGTTTTGGCCACCACTCTACCGAAATAGAAAATATTTTGGGTCCTGAATGGGTACACTACAGGTTATATTACCATATTGAAACACAAGTTGATGGTTTCCTAGTTACAATGTTTATTTACGTTCAAAATCAACCATGAAGGTCAGCCTGATACCATGTCAAACATTTAACCATGTTGAACATCAGACAACTTTTTCCCTGCTGTTGCAGGTAAGAACCATCCACGTGGGAACTATCCACAAGTTTCTCCACACACCTTACAACCATACTACTTTCAAGACCACGTTGCGCTGCTGTACTTGCTTTTTCTTTCAAGACCATGTCGCACTGCTGTACTTTCTTTTTCTTTCACTTATCCTTTTCTTTTCACAGATATTCTTCTTCAGCCAGCGCTATCGCTGGTTGATATATAGATAGTCGAAATATTTATATGAGAGGCTTTCTACGTTACAGTGTGTATGTTCTGCTTTCCTGCTTTCATTTATGGTGTATGACCAGTCTACTTTCCCTACCCTTAGGTTTTAATTATATACATGAAAAGAAAACTCAAGAAAAACAAGAACACTAGTTATCATAAAATCTTGCTTGGGATATAAACATGTTCTAACTTAAAATTTCTCCTTTACCGATACTAATCGTAAATCTGCTTTTCCTAATTTGTTTCCTAAATTGGTCACCAGTCTCCTGGTATTATTTTAAATGTACCACACTTTCTTGGATCCCAGTGGTAATAATCTATTACAGAAATAATAAATCAAACTTGAGATTGACTTAATTTTATTTTAAACTCTTGAAGCTAATGCATTTTAAAAGTGAGCATCAATCAGACTTTGATCTATAAGCTGAAGTTTGCAAGTTATCTTTTGAACAAACATACACCAGCATTACAGAATTCAGTTCCGCAATGTTTAAAAACAGTTACAACCTCATTAGAGTGAGCTTGATGGAAATGTTTGACACCAAGAAATTTGCTAAGTAGCATTCTGTCATTTAAATTTTCTATTGCCTAACCCGGCTTCTCAGAATTATTCTAAGTTCCACACTTCATTATTCTAAGTGGCAGTGATTCAGCCTACACTTTTGAAATCTGTTTACCAACTGATTGCGAGGTAGCTTATGACTGAACTTAAGGGACATCTACACTAGCATCATTTTTACGGCAGTGTGTTGCTGGCAAGTATTACGTCTGAAATGCCGCAATTTTTTGGCAGTAGGGTTATGTAGCCAGGCCATAATGCCTAATTGCCTGGCAATATGACCACCATGTTGCCAAGTATGGCAGGCATGTTGACGGTTAGATTGCTCGCCGGCCGAATATTCACAGCAACTTCCCGTGTTACCAGCCACGGTAGTGTAGTGGCTGGAGTGGTGGTCTCACATACCACAGGTCGCCTTTTCGATTCCAGCTGAGGGCACAGGAGGTTTTAATTAAACATTGTGTGAATCATGTGTCTTCCATACCCTACCCTAAATAAACGTGAGCATAAAACATACAAACAACATTGTAGCTCACAGTATGGCTGGAATGGCTGAATGTCATTCTTTTAAATAATAATAATATAAAAAACAAGTATGTTTGAGTACAATGCATTTCATTTGGAAAGCAGGCATATTGCACTTTTTTTAATTTTTAATATTATCATTGAAAACTTCAAAGTATAGAATTGAATAACTGGTCAATCAGAGAGAGTTTAAATTTCATCAATGAAATACACTTACACTCAAAGTTGTATTCCTTTAGTACTTTCACCATTGCTTTGTTACAATATGATAGACTCTAAATAAATACATAAAACTTTTATATGAGTCACATAAATCGTAGTGTGTTAGCCAATCTAATACTGCATTTGTTATTTTTATTTTTTTAATCATACAAATGAAATCTTTGAAACCAGTTTTCAAGGTCTTGTAAAGTTTTCAAACAAGTAATTATCCAGTTCTGTTTCTCTGTCGGCCGTCCTGTTAACTGTTTCCAGTCCTGGTGGTCGAAGACATTTTCATCATCGGAACATGGCCAGTAGGTTGTGCATCAGAGTACTGGGTTATATTCCAAACCTCTCCACAGTACGTATAGAATGAGGGTTCACGTTGCTGTTTATGGTAATTCGCGAGAGTAGGCCTGAATGGGCCGGGTTGGGGTTTCACCCTTTCTCTTCATCTCTCATTTCATACATCAGAAACAACTCTGAACATTGAACTTCCACACTATCACTGTTATGCACACTTACGATGCATGAAGTCAACGGGAAACCATCCCAGATCTCTTACCAAGGGTGTACCCTAGTGGGAGTCGCCTACGCTCAGAAATGGGCTTGGAATCAGAGAATATTTCTGTGTCAACAGGTGCAATTGTATCACATTTAGTTGGGTAAGATCACATCTACTCTATTTTCTTTCCTTCTTTCAATTTTTCAAGATAACATATGCAGCAGGCACTACATCTTTCTCCTCTACCATGATGCTGAGTGGCTATCACACAATGCGTGTAGACAGGAAATGTTGAGCAATACTAAAGCACATGAAATACCCAGCAATAGTGGAGCCACACATTGCTAGGCCATCTATTGAGCATCTATTGCCGAGCAATGTTTGAGCAATAGATGCCAGTATGTTGCCGTAAAAATGATGCTTGTGACAGGCCCTTTTATATACTGTTGCTTGTGAGAATGCCCATAGAAATGTAGCCTTCCCAAGGTTGAAAGAATCTCTGATTCTCTCTCACAATGCATTATTTTTATCCTATGTTTCTGAAACTTTGACATTGTGTAGATTGTATTATTCCAAAAACATTTATTTATGACAACCTGTATTGAATTTCCACTCATTTAGAAGTTATTAATTATTTTAGTTAAAAGAGTTGAACATTTTCTTCATTTACCTGTAATTCCTAAAATACTTAGTCTCCTTTAAAGTTACATAATTTGAAAGATTCCTTTTAATTTTTTTTTCATTTAGTGTATGATATAGATCTGTATCTAATTTTATTTGTATACAATGTTTAAAAATGTGTTATTGCATAGTTACTTCGCCATTTCCTCTGAGGCGAAACACTCTTAAACATTTTGTATCTTTTTTATTCTTATATATATTTAAAAACCGTTTACTCTTTTCTCCTTTAAATTTTGTGCTTTTTTTCTAATTGTTCTACTGTTAAATTATATTTATTTTTAAAATCGTTCTAAAACAGGTATTCTACAACATCAGAAATCCTGTTTTTTATTCTATTATTACTTTTTTACTGCTATCATATTATTACTTTATTTAATATTTTTATTCTTTTAATCCTATTTTTGAGTTTGTTACTACGTTTAGATTAGAAGTTGAATATTTTGGATTACTGGAAGTCCATATTTAAAATTTGTCTATGAACTCAAAATATTTTATAAACTTTATTTAAGTGCTGACAATACATTTACTGTGACTGTCTTTCATTCACTGAACACTCCGTTGGCAGTACCACTCTGCTCACTTAGGGAGTGTCCATTAATTACATGAGGTGAAATAGGGATATGGGGGAGGGTCTGGCATTATAAATTATGAGATCATCAGCTGGGGGGAATCCCTCAAGATCTCACCATACCAGTGGAAAAGGGGGGGGGGGAATTCAAACCATTATCCACTTCTTCCCCAGAACCATACCCTCCAAAGTTTCAAGGATTTCTTATCAACTAGTTTGGCTTCATCTAGTTACCTAAATTCCTTGGTGAGTACCATCAATCTTAGCCCAGCCAAAATTGGTGCCAGGAAACAACATATAACAGACTGAATTTCACATTGACCTATTCCCACATCCAGGCCACATTTTTGGAAGTGGATTTCTCCCTCTCCAATCACTACTGCAACTCCTCGGTCCACATCAAACCCACCAACCTAAAACAGTATCTACATTTTGACATATGCCATCCATATAATACCAAACACAGTGGTGTGCACAGTGCTTAAGTGTGCATCAACAATGAGGTCATTAGCATCATACCAAGTATTCCCTAACCTACAGCCTTGGCATTTGTAATAGTTGTAGATCCTCCAACCAACATTGCCTCACGCAGTGTTCAAACAACATTTCAAAAGCATTGTCATCCCGCTTCTTCTGTCTGGCTTTGGTTCTCAAACAACTCTCATGGGCCACTTTACAATCTGTTCAGTCAACTGACCATCTTAAACCCCCAAAATCTAACCATAGTCCATTCCCGGATCCATCAACAGAATTATTGGCAAGTTTATAATTTCCTGCAAATCTGCCCAGAAAGGAGATCCATTCTAACCAAAATCCTCCCTGCCCTTCCCAGAACTTTTTTAAACAATCCTCCTAACCACAGTCACCTCCCCCTAGTCCACAAACATAGTCTCCCACATTCCATCAAACAGTCCAAAAGCTCTTTCCTATGCAATTGACGTAATTGTATTATGTGCAACATTCACCACCCCCTTATCAACCCTGTCACTAGGAAAAGGTTTCCCATCATAGAACACATCACCTGGGAAATGCCCCATATAATATATTTGCTAAACTGCAAATGCTGCATGGCTTCCTCTATAGGTTTGACCAACAATTCACCAGACATAAGAATAGGTTGCCACTGACAGATGGTATTCACCCAGAATCCAAACACCCAGCAACTGCCCACGCTGTTTTCCATGACACCAGTAATTTAATTTCTTGTCTCATGGTCTGTGTTATCAGAATCCTCCCAAATAACAATCTCAATTTAAGATAATAAAGTAATTATTTTTCTTCCCCCATCCTCACCTTGCCTCCATCCCCAATACCTGAATTGAACCACCACTAACTAGAGGTGTTGATTAACTTGGTAGATTCTTTAGTACTACATTTATTCATACATTTTTGCTTATTTATATTTACATACTTAAGAATTTATTATATTAGTCTGCTCTTTTCGCCCACCAGTGTTCAGTTTTGATATTTTGCAATGCTCGGGTATCAGCTTAAAAATCTATTAGAATTTACCCCCAACATTTTCCTGGCTAACAGTCACGCTGTGAGGTAGTCTACTTCATCACCCACACACCTCACCTACAGTGTTCTGTAGTTGATAAAGGGCTAAAACGTGAAAATTTCTATGTCATTTCTACTTGTCTGTCTTATGTGTTCCCACCACACAACCATCATCTACGGCAAGTTGGGGTTAATTTCCCTATCCTAAAGAACATCCATAAACTACGGGGCTTGGTCTAGGGAGGGGAGGGGTTGGCTGGAAAGCTGTGTGTTTGTGGGGGAGGAGGGGGGTGTTTCGAGCCGTGCCATGAAGATTTATTCTGTCATTTAATTATCTCTGTATGTAATCTACGATAGTCTGACAAGAGAAAACAGAACAAAATGTTCTCTGGAAAGAAGCTATGTGCTACATGGGGGGTAGAGGTAAAAGCCACATCGGGCTATATGGGGGGTGGGGGGGGGGGGGCTGGGGATTCACAGGAGACCAAAATGGAACTAAGTGTTTATGGATGCTCTGTAATTTGTAATTCCTTTCTACTGTTTTGCACCTAACATCTTCATTGTTTACCACAGTTGAAGGCAGGAATAGCACTGAAGCACAGACACACACATTGAGCATTGTAATTGACAGAGTTTATGTCCCTTCATCAACACTAGAATAAGGTGACTGCTAGCCGCTATGTGGTGGGTGAGTGAACTTTTTTCTTTTCACCTTGCCTCTCCCAACAGGAACATATAGATTGTGGGTATTCCTCTTTTAGTCATGTCAGCAGTAGTACTTATAAAGGAAACTCTCGAAACTCTCAGTAAGGATATTCACATATGTACAACTTATTACATCAGTTATGTACAATAATGACATGCCTAACTCCCTTTACTCTTCCCTGGACTATTACTCCCATTGCTTGATTCTATTAGATGCCTTCCACATTACTTATACTTCAGTGGTTTCCTTCCACCTGTTATAATGGCTGCTGTAGTCGTCGATGGCTTCTCCTCCAGGTTGCAGTTTGTCTCGCTACATCATTCCATTGCTCCATAGCCTCATGGTTTCCCAAAAGACGTTCCTTCTGTGACTGCCCAGAATCGACTCGTTTGACCAGTTCGACCAGAATCGACCTCTCTCTGCTCGTGGTTCCCAGTTTTGATCAACTTCCCCCTCCATAGAATTCATAGTGGGGAGTAACCCTGGCCAATAGTGATAATTCCTTCCCTATCATATTCCTACCCATGACGTCTTGTTACAGCTTAATTCTGCTGACTATCTGATCCATTTTGATTTCAATGCTGCCTGTTTGCTTGCATTCCAGAGCCTAAAGCTGTTTTGACTCTCTGTTTTAACTGCCCTGATTTCAACTGTTGCTACATGCAATCCGCTCTCGTCAAGCTTTAATAACTATCACTCAAAATTCCTTGGCCATCCACTACAGCCATCATGCAGCAGCAATCTCATTCTGCTCTTGACGATGGCAGATAAACCAAAAATTACAATGCTCCATATGTCCCTAAAAACAAATCATGCTATCATTACACTCACAAATCATCGTAATAAAGCTGCCCCCCCCCCAAAAAAAAGAACAGTGCCAGTGCAACCCTTACACTCCATCAAAAAGCTGACGTGGAAAACATTCTTAAAGAAAAACACAAATATTAAGAAATATTCTCGGCCAAGAAATATACTATTATGATTTTGTGTATACTTGCACACGCTTCCAACTTAAAACTCACCTGCAAAATTGAGGCCTACATATAGCAACTATACACTATGCCATGGATTGAGACCTAGAAAAAGATCATATAAATTCATAAGAAATTTTGGATAGAAATGCATACAAACAAAAAGTTACCTAAGGGGACATCCATAAATTATGTTATGTGTTTTACTAGATTTCTGGTCCTCCCCCTCCTCTCTGGTGAGATCCCCCCCCTAGAAATCACCCTAGCAACTTTTTGAAACTTTTTTTTTAGGCCTACAGTCGAACAATTTTTTTCAAAAACCTCACATTAGATTCCTTAGTCCCCCTCCCCCTTGGTTAGATTTTACTGGACCCTCCCCCCCTATTTCACCTCACATAATTTATGGATGCTCCCTAAAGGGAATTATTTCCTGAGAATGAAGTCATTAAAAGAACAGTGATGTAGTTGATTGAATAAAGGAAGAGAATCCAGGAGGAAAAACTAAGAAGTAATTGCACATAATAATAATGTATACACTAACAAAAGAGAAAAAACTTTTGAGCAATCAAAATAACAGAGGAAAGGCAAAATAAACCCATTAGTCACCAAAATTAAAAGGCTAGAGGGAAAACTTACGGGAGCTTCATCTTTAACCCCACATCCTATATCAGGAAGAATACTGAAGGTAACAATGGAGTGAAAGAACTGCCATGAAGCAACATTTATGTGGAAAAGAAATATAAATTATACCCAACACTCACCAAAGTTGAAGGGAGGAGGGCAGCAGCAATACAACAATATATAAAAAGACAATATTTCAGGGTTAACCCTTTATGACGTGGAAAGAAACATGTGGGAGAACTCATGCAAGCCTCATGAACAACACAGTCAAAGAATTAAATTTACCGTTGAAGGTGGTGGGGGGATTAATGATAATATAATCACAAGGGGAAAAAATGGGACATTTAAAAGGAGAAATAATAATTTTAGTAAAAATAATTGAAAATTAAATTTTAAGTAAGGTCTATATATAAATTTATTGTACTGGCCAGTAATGGGTTTAACAGTGTGGGGATGAAAGTTATTATCAGAAATTTAGACCTGGGAGTATCTAGTCTGCAGGATATGTTGATAGGCCAACCTGCAGAGTTCAGATTGGGAAGTGGTATCTGAAAGTACTCTAATGGCTTCTGACTGTGAATCAGTTATTGAGGTCATGGGTACTGTGAGTGCAGGAATGGAGAGAAACGGAGATCTAGGTTTTGGGAGTAACCTGTTTGGCTGTGACCATTCATTATGCTGGATAATAAGTTTGAGGTAAGGCCGATGTGCGGACTTTGGCAGTGGGGGTAGGTGAGCTGGTATAATGAAATGGGATGTGATACGAGTGGCAGTAAAAGTAGTGTTGCTATACATTGTGGTAGGTGGATGCATACTGCACATTTTGCATTGGTGCCTGTTACACAGGAAAGATGAGTAAGGTGGTTTAATGGCATCAGAGGGTTCATATTTGTGTACAAGTATTATTATCATTATTATCATTTAGGTTAGATGGGCTACTGAAGGCAACATGTGGTATGGTGGGCAGAACAGTGGGAAGAAAGCTGTGCATTTTAGGAAATTATGAAATTATATGAGTAAGACATATCCAAAATGAAGAATTTCATTTAGCGATACCAGGCCAGGGAAAAACTGGGCAGAAAAAACAGGGTTCTGGTTGGTTTTGGGTTGTATGTGTTAGTGCGGTGGACAGTTCTTGACTCTTGATATCTGTTTTTGGACTAATTCTGGAGGATAATTGTGGTTGATGAGTGCCCAGGATAGGTTTATGGAGTAAAAAGTAAAGGATACTTGGACAGAGTAGATGTGTTTGCATCAGATGGGTAGCTGTATAGGAAAGAAACCTTTTTTATGATACAGATGGCAGCTATCAAAATGGAGATATTGTTGCAGGTTAGTGGGTTTGATGTAGACAGAGGTGTGTAAGTGACCATTCTGTACAGAGATGTTCACATCCAGGAAAGTGATGTCAATCTGAGAGTAGCACCAGGTGAAGTTTAGGGACGGGATGTTTTTCAATGAGTTCAAGAAGTCAAGAAGGAGGGTTTCACCATGGGTCCAGATCATAGAGATGTCATCTACATACCTGAACCACACGGTGTGTTGTAGAGTGGCCTGTTGAAGAGAACATTCCTCTACTCTGCCCAGGAAAAGGTTGGCATAGGAAGGTGCCATGTGTGTGACCGTAGCAGTGCCTCATATCTAATGGTAAACCTGAGACTGGAAGAAAAAGAAATTTTTGGTAAGGATGAACTGAGCCAATGAATTGAAGAAACAAGTAGTAGGGAAGGTGTGTGGGTGGTGACTGTTAAGGTAATGTTCTATGGCACTGAGGCCCTGGCCATTGAGGATGTTGGTGTAGAGAGAGGTTAGTGACCAGGAGGCAACATGTTGGCAGAGGTGTATGAACTGTTGATAGATGCTCTAAACAGTATGTGGTGTCTCTGACATAAGATGGAAAGGGTCTGGACAAAAGGTTGCATGTGCTGGTCATCGAATGCGGAAATACATTCTGTGGGAGACCCAGAGGCAGCAACTATGGGGTGTCCAGGATTGCCCTCCTTTTGTATCTTGGACAGAAGATACAGGGTGGAAATCTGGGTGGTATTAGAGGTTAGAAGGCAAATGGAATGTTGCGAAAGACCCTGTAAACAGACCTTGGAGGTTGAGGAAGGAGCAGCTTTCTGTGCAGATCGAATTAGTTGGCTAGTGGTATTAGGTAGGTAAGTGGAGGTATCAGAGAGCTGCCTGAGGGCTTGAGCCAAGTAATCACTGTGATGCATGATCACAGTGGTCGAGCCATTATCGGCTGGGAATATGAAGATGTTTTTATGTTTTGAGAGTTTTTGAGCCCACAATTCAGTACCAGTCAGATTATTGGAATGGGTATTGAATTTAGGAAGGAAGGTGAAGAGAGGGTGACATGAGCAATTGCTGGAATAGTGGTAGAGAATGGTTTTTGGGGAAGGATGGTGGATCTAACTAAAATTGATGTTGTAACTGTTGGGAGTTGGGTTCCAGGTTATCAGATCAGTTTTCACTTCTTCCTATAGTATTCAAATAATACCGCCAGATGAAGGTGCAGCAAAATAAAGGAAGTTCTTAATTAGAGTTACTTGGTCAACTTATTGGTGGGGATAAAGTAAGACTATGAAAAAACAGCTAGTTATCGACGGAGAGGAGGTGGAAGAGAGATTCACAGTTGGGATTTTGGATTTCTCCAGTGGTGGGGAGAGTGTAGGGGTGGGGATGATGGGAGTTGGTGGCAGAGGTGCCGGGTTGGGAAAGTTGAGAATGGGAGAATTACATGGAGTTGTGGCAACAAGTGGTGGAGGGGTAATATGTTGTCTGCTATGTTGGTTGGGGAGATGTAGGCCTAAAACAAAGTAGGTCTTGCAAAGGGAAGAGAGCTTCAAAAGGTGTTTTCGTGCTTGTGTTATTAACACATGGTTGCAGGGATTAAGGATGTTATGTAAATAATAACAGGAACCAGGAAATGCAAGGAGAAGTATTTTGTGTAAGGAAACAAGGTGGGATGAGTGTTTGTTGGAATTTCAGGATATATTGTTGAAGACGTAGGTGGGTGTGTGCTAAGTACTGCTGTAAGCAGAATAAGCGGAGTGTATGATGAAGTTGCAGGTGACTTCCAGAAATAGGAAGTTTTATGGTAAGTCCATTTGGTGGTATGTTCAGTGGCAGGATTGGAGGAATAGGATGTGAGATCTCAGTTTAGCTAGGTGGGAAGCTTGGTGCTGGTACAAAGGAAAGGTATCTCTGAAAGAGAGACAAGGTGGAAAACAAAAAGAATTAAAAATGATTAATTTATGGAAATGTAATACCAATGATTCAAAAGGTGACACGTTGTGTACAATGTCTGTGGCCTAATTTG
Source organism: Vandiemenella viatica (assembly GCA_031002005.1). Lineage (NCBI taxonomy): Eukaryota > Metazoa > Arthropoda > Insecta > Orthoptera > Morabidae > Vandiemenella > Vandiemenella viatica. Next base: position 130,490,767 of record CM061919.1, read on the forward strand.
TGATTCTTGTCAAGAGACTGAGGAGCTGAATGAGTGGCAAGAAGAAGAAATGTGATGAAGATTGAAGAGTTTACACGGTTACAGTGTCTCGTCCTTCAGTTAACCATCCCTCTTACTCACAAATATCTATGCACCCCTACCCGGTACCACTTCTTAAAATCCATAAACCAGATAATCCTGGATGCTAGTTGCTGGTTCTGGATATCTTAGGGAATGCACATCAACCTTGGTTGACAAATATCTGCTATCCAGAGCTAAGTAAGCTCTCCCCATATCACAATACTTTCTCCTCCATATTTATGCAGGTCCCATGGCAATTCCTGTTGACCGTCGATTGTAAATCAATATTCCTAACTTTCGTGAACTCATTGCAATGCAACATTTTGTCAATCTTCATCTATGTAGCCAACATGATACTTCCTTCATTACCAGATTCTATTGTCAGATCTGCAGAACTCGTTTTCATGATAATGTATTCCTTAAATATGGTACAGTTATTTTTAGATCAGTTTCATCTCAGGTAGATAGATAATATTTTTGTTATTTGGATATATGGGGAAAACAACCTAAATTCCTATCATACAGCAATATCAATTCCTGTAATACCCTGAAACTTCACATGATCATATTTCACACCCAGCTCTTTTTCCCAGATGTGGCTCTATTCCTCTCCATAGCCTACCTTGGCACATTGGTTCAAATTAAACCTGCTAACATCTCCATTTTGACCATCACATTCAAAATCTCTCTCCCTGACAGCCTTGGTGTTTCTAACAACCTTATATGCTTTTATCAGCAGACCGTCACACAATATTTCAACAACATCTCCCATCCACTAATACCTCACAATTATCAACCAGACATAGTTCATAAACCACTAGATTGAACTACATCACAGTCTGCACTGGCCAGCAACTACCCTATATCCTCTAAAATCAAGCCCAGTTCCGTTCTGAAAACACAATACTTCCCAGGACTTTGATCCATCAATAGATTCCTTCAGCAAGGCTATAATTTCCTTCAAGCCTGCCTTAAATGAGATCCCTTCTCCCAGACATCTTCTCTATCCTTCCCAGAACATGCTTCAGCAGACCCCCAAACCACAGCCAACTCCTAGCCTGCATACACTGTTATCATCTTGCTTCTGGACTCTCATTTAGCTCCATTCCATGCAACACACCATTCTGCAATGGTGTTTAACATTCACTAGGCTTCTCACCACTGTCACTAACCCTAATAGCAGTAAAAACTTTCCCCATAATAGGACATGCTAATTGTGAAGCCTCCCATATGTTGCAGCTTAAGTCCAACTTCCTACTAAGGTCTGTCCATTAATCAATCATCAAGAATGAATGGCCTCAAGGAATTGGTTTACATCTTGAATACTGATGCCCCTGTAGCTCCTACCACTTTACATAATACCAGTAATTTCAATTCAAGTTTCACTGACCAGGCTATCAGAGTCCTCCCAAACAGTAGTAGACCCTCTGAACCAAGTGGAAGGAACAGGCCTATGAATATAAACTGGGAACCATGCAATCACTAGTTCTCAACATAAGATAATAGCCAGTGATCCACTAATTTTTATATTTTTCATTCTCTGCTCTCTGTATCTTACATGAATCACTACTCACCAGAGGTGACATTTAATTTCATATATTTCCAAATTACAGTGAATTTTATTATTTTTTTATGAATAATATGTGAATGGTGGTTTATTCACATAAAACTAAGGAAGGATATGGCAATTCATCCCAGCACTTACCATAGGTGATGGTGGCAGAGCTGGACGAACGCAAAAAAGATGAACACATGTAACACAGTATTTCAGTATTAAACAATAAGTTCATCACATGATTCATGTGATAAACTTCGGTGCGTACACATCTCTGAAACCATATGACTCATTCCTTAGTACATGATTAAGGTATAAAACTGAAATATTGTATATGTTTTTGTTTGTCATATATATTTTTCACTCATCACAGCCTTCAACTTTAGAGAGTGAGTAGTCATTTTCCCTTTATTTTGCCATAAATATTAATATAAAATATTAATGGAAGAACCTGATAGCAAATTTTAAATTTAAGATGTAAAAAACATGTATGTGAATAATAATAATAAATGCTGAGTCTTGTCGGAAATTGAGACAACAAGGATAACAGATACTAAGTATGTGTTGGCAAGCTAGTTCCCATCTCTGGAGATCAGAAGAAATTGTGATTTCAGTGAATGTTCTGACAGCCGTCACTGTAAAACAGTTGGGGGTTAGTATGAACTGAATTTGTGCACTGAGATACTTTTGAGATTGATTGGTCTGCTGAAGCATGTGTGTGGGGCAGTGAGCAGGATTTTGTGGAGAAATATCTATCTAAGATCTAAATAGTTAGTTTTTTCTCTCTCATATAACAGATTTAAACAATATGAAATTGTAGGTTTTCCTGGCGAATCTGATGCTTGAAGATCTCTCAGGCATGTGGCTGGATCAGTTGATCGTTGATGAACGAATTTTCGAAGGCACAATGTGTCATCATCTTCAGGTTGCGTTGAAGAAGATGGCATGTTACGCCATCGAAAATTGGTTAATCCACAATCAATTGATCTGGCTGCATGCCTGAGAGATCTTCAAGCATCAGATTCGCCAGGAAAACCTACAATTTCATATTGTTTAAATCTGTTATATGAGAGTGAAAAAACTAACTATTTAGATGCATGCCCGAGAGATCAAGATTTAAACCATATATTTAGAAAAAAAAATCTTTAATTTTTTTTATTTAACCTTGGCTGAGATTATTCTTTTCCATATCATTGACCTACTTTCTTCCCCCTTTATCAGTGCAATTCCTATCCTATCCTCTTGTTTCATCTTTGCTTCATTCATGTGTAGGTCTAGATTTGCATACATCTTTCCCCTTTCCATATGTCTAGCCTGCTTTATGAGTAAAGTTTTTTTAATCAAAATATTGTAAAGTGTGTCAGTGCTTTTTGTGTTCATCTCGTCCTCATGCCTTCATCTGTTGAAAGTGACTGGTTAATTTCCCTTTCCTACCATAATTTTAACTATAAATAAGGAATCATATAAATTATAAATGCTATGATGAGTAAATTAAAATTTACAGTTGACTTTTCTTCATAAAGGAAATATATCCCACTGAAATATAGTTCCCAACATTGTTTTTTTATTCGTTTAGCATACTGTATACACTGTAGAACTGATAAGTTACTAAACAACTATGGTCAGAAATGTAAATTTAAAAATACAGGGGAGTACAACTGAAATTAAACAATAGAAAAACTAACTGGGAAATGGAATTTAGTAAATCAAAATAAAAATAATCAAATTTTATGTCTATGCAGTTATTAAATGAAATCAACAAAGAGATGAACATCTGCACAATCAGACTTGTTGGCCAAAACATGCAGCAAATTAAACATGGCTCTTAGAAAGAATTATCAAAACAGTAAATTCGATTTTTGTCATAATTTCAATGTAGCATGACCAATGTTTTGTAATTTATATTTACTAATGCTGGATTTTTTTTTCCAGAAGATAGTCTAAATTCCTTTAAATGTCACTATGCATTATAATAAATTAAAGTGGCATTGAATGGTGCTTAATTATGAGAATTAATTGCATTTTATATATTGTTCAGATTAGGAAAATTCTTGAATTCATTCAAATTGTATTTATATGAAACATTTAAAAGTAAAATTTAAAAAGATTTAAATTTTTAATTTGGCTTTACACCCTCATTTTATATAGTAAGATAATTATATCTAAATGTCATAAACAGCAGTTTACATACTGTATAAGAAAATCTAATAAATGTATATAATTAAAAAAAAGACATATAAAAATCTACAGATAAGGAACACACCATTATTTATCGATTTATCAAATATCTGCAACTTATTTTCATTTTCAGTTTACCTCCTTTGTGGCACTAACTAAACTGACATGATTTATTTCAGATCTTCAACAATCTGACACTAGTGAGGCATTCAGTAGGTCTGAGTGATGTATTTTATATATGTATATTTTAGTTATGTTCTATATTTTCTAGATTACAACTGTATTTGAGTTTCTGTTTTTGACAATGAGGAAATTTCTGTGATAATGTTTACTATCTTGGCTTTTAATGGCATTACCCTAGTTACATAAACATTTTCTTAAAAGCTTATTATCATGGTGACTAATAAACCTGGACAATGTTGATACTATTAATAATTAATTTCATTTCAGTGCCATGTTCTTTTACAGAATTTTGTGACTGAAAATTTTGTTTCTGAATGATTATTATGGTCAAAAAACTGCAGGAAATAACAAATTAAAACTATTATTCACTTACTATCAAACATTGGTAAAGATAAAATGTAATTATAATAAGACAGTTTAATACATTCACTGTTGGAAATGAAATAATCAGTTTTAAAGCTCCTTGCTTGGTAAAAGAAAAAAAGTCAGTAAAAGTCTATGTTATAAGATTAGTAAAATCTATTTAATGGCTAAACATCATGGGTGACAATTTTTTACTTCCTTTTCATTCACATTTTTCTGTAGTGAGATGAAGTTGTTGTATGAATAATATGAATAACTACAGATATGTAACAAGCGCAACTACTACTGTATGCCATACAGGAGTCCGATTTGCATTTGGTTACAATTTTGCAATCGAGTTTTGTCCCTATTTCCCCGATAAATCTATGTTTCTTTTTGCAGCAATAGGAATCAATCTAAAATAATTGAATAATTTAATAACTTGTCTGTTGTTTTAAATGTAATGTTGGTTAGGATTGGTCTAGCCTAAGGTTGCCCAACTCTTGGCCCATATGCCACAAACTGGCCCACTGACGCATTTCAATTGGCCCTCCAATAGCAGCTGTCTATAGTAACCTCTGCAAAGGTCTCATTGATGTATTTAAAAACTTTACACTGTATTTTCATCAATTCAGTTGAATGTGACTGCTAACTTACTAAGTGATATTTCATCAAAGTTTTTAACTGATGGAAGAATTGTGGATTTCGCAAATAAAAATGGTAAAAAACTTAAAATTCACTGTATTTTCATTAAGAATTTAAATATCTCTGGTATCAGATAAGTTACACTGCACAGAATAACAAATTATTGTTTTTGAATCATTTAAATAGATTGCAGGTAAATTTTGCATAAAAATAGTGCATCATTAAAAACACTACAATCATTGATATCAGTATTTATAAAAATGACTGCCCAAACACACACTCTTTAGAAATTACTAACAGTTAGCTCAAATATTAATAATTTGCTAAATTCCATTTCAAATCCCGTTGTAAATCCAACATTCCATCCAAACTGGCAGCCTAGCCTCTAAACCATCATCATTTTTAAACTTCACTTCTGTGCTGTCATATTGCACTGACAAATTACGTGCCTGGAATCACAGTCAAAGTCAACTGTGTGTCGCCATTTGTAGCCAAACACAAAACCTGGTTATTTTGTGATTGTGTTGTCCTAAAATCTGGAACTTTCTGTGTCACATGACACAGCCAACCACTTTGTTTAAAAATTACTAAATTTCTAATCTTCCACTGATTTCACCAACATTGCTCTGATAATTTTAACATCTTCTTTTGTTACTGCTTTTATGAATCAAGCCCAATTTTCTCATGAAAATTAACCTAAGTTAAACATTTTGTCCAAAATGGAAATATTAACTTTTCCCTACAAATCTTACTCCCCTGTAGAAACTTTCATAACTGAGAAATTCATTGTTATTTATGGTTTGTTTTACTACCCATTATTTGCATAGAAAATCTTTTAATCATTGAATATCAGTCAAAACAATTTTATATTTGTCCACAAAGCCATAATACTTTTAGCTAGGCAGCTTTAAATAAAAATCATTAACAACATCCCCTAAATTCGCATCATAAAAGTACAATCATTCTTAGTAGTTTTTATTGCTCTTTCATATTTTCTTATGTTCCATCCTTTAGAAGCATTTAATTTTGATATTTTCATGTCATGCTTTTTTATTCAAAATTGTTCATTTTTCAAGTCTGATGCTTCATAACTTCTCTTAAAAATTTATCTGCAATATGCGACCTGTGACAAATTCTTCTCTCCATCCTTAAATACTGTATAGTTGGTAGAAACATGAGTCATCTCATCTACGGCATAATTCTAAAATATGATCAAAATTTTTTTAAGTGAAGAAAAAAAAAATATTAAAAAACCCTTAGTTTATATTGCTTTTAATTCTGAGACTATTGAATTCAGTATTATTTTTTTCCTTTCAAATGTTATTTCTAACTTTCCCAATCTTTATTACATAGAAGTGCCTTTGAATGAAATTTTTTAACTTAATTATTTTTTGCTATAGTATTTTCTCAAGTTGTGACTTTTACACAAATATTCCTTAGCTTCTCTAACATGACTAGGATCGAGTCGCATTATGACTTTGTTTGAAACTGTGATACAATTGTCTTTTCTCATTTATTGACCTATATTACATGTCTTTGAGTGGCTGTACAGGAATTGATAATTATCATCCTAATGAACTACTGAAAACAGATCAGTATTAGAAATAAAACAATACTAATTTTTAATCAGTCATAACAATTCAAATTCCTTCCTGCCTTCTCAAATTATTAAATATTTTATTTTACATTAGTTTGATGACTAAGTAGCATAAGTTTAAGCTGAGTTCATGTAATCACAGAAATTTCCTAAAATTCCTTTTGATATCCACAATTTGTTATTTGGCACAGTTACACCTTGCACTATCTGTCATCTTTGTGAAAGTGTCTGTCTTGCTTTACCCCAATCAGAATATTTCATCTATCAGTTTTTAGAACTAAAATTTTGTATATAAGTTTCTAGTTGAAGCCTTCTATACCTAGTTTCTTGTTTGCCCAGGACCTGTATATGTCGGGGATCTGTCTGTGGAATGTGACATGTTCTAAACTTTGCAATATTGCTTTAAAAATATTGTGTTGAATTTATAAACATTATTTCCTGTTATCACCAGCAGTCTACCATGCTGTTAATGGTGCTGAAGTTGGTTATGTGGTCTTGATTAGATTTGTTAATAAAAATTTTTTGGCTAGAATTTTTTATCTGGTATTGTTCCTGTAATACATGTAGCATTTTCATCTTCTGTCATTTACTGAAAGTTCCATGCTTGCGTATTACTTCGAAAAAATTAGTTTCGGTTTTTTGTGTAATTTGTTCTGTATTTAATTTAAATTGAACTAGTACAAGTAGAATTTGGGTAAGATAAACAACTTTCCCTGCTAATGAATGTTTCAATCTATGTGCTACTTGTCATTTTAATTCTTCAATTTTTTTAGTAACTTCTAATCTTGATAAACATTCAGCAGTTTTTATGCTTATATAATAAATATTTTATGTGAGAAACCACATATCTGTGATGCATACTGTTAGTTACTAGTTAATATTTTTTTTATTTAAAATTTTTTGAACTACTATTGGTAGGTCTTCTGTATGTGCAATTTCACAATATGGTGAGTTGGATGAATATCATCTCCAAATACAGTAGCACTAAGTAAAAAAAAAAAAAAAAAAAAAAAAAAAAAAAAAAAAAAATATTCTTAAATATTATGTGCTTTATCAGAAAAGCCTCTAGTCTACCAGGTTAGTGGTTGTACAGTGGACTGGTTTCCCATCTCTGTAGGAAACTAAGATGCTTCTTAGGACAAGTCTGAATATTATAAACTTTTAAAGAGACAGAAATGTTAACAACACTAATAAGTAAGACAAAGTAATCTCTGAGTAGCAAAAGGAATTTATAGTGGAGTCAAGCAACAACAAAATGCTGGTGTGGAAAGAAAATCATTATAACTAAATTAAAAATACAAAGAGGATTGTAATAAAATATATGCTCTAAGGAAGGTAGCTTACAAGATAATATTAACTTCTGTGAGACTTTGTAATGCTTTAGCGTCTCTTGTCTTATGAATAACTAAATTCTTTAGATCCAAAATATATCGTTTATTTTATATCTTCGGATCTACTAGGAATTACAATGGAATTGGTTAATCTCAGAAGATGCAGGTTTGTTTTTAGGCAATGTTTTTCTCGAGCATTCAGTCTACTAGTCTACTCTGATAACTATCATCTCACAAGTCCTAAACTCCATAGCAACTTACAACTCATTGCTTTTTCTTTCTAAGAGTATATACATTATTAGTTTTTTATCTACTCTCAGAGAGCAAAAATATAATTTTCTTATGCAAATATTTCTGTTCTGTCACAACTTTACAGATCAATTAGAATTATTATCTCTTAATTCTTTATAATCTGATGCTTATGTTGGTAATATACCTGTCCACATGGATAAGTCCCCACAAAATCAAATAGTCATTAGTTTAGAGAATACTACAGTTATACTAATCTTAAGATAAGAAATACATTTTTCAAGAAAAAAGAAATTCATATATACACTTGGAGTGCCGGGAGTTCAAAGTAAATAACCAACTATTTCATCATCAGTAATAAATCACAGATACCAGAGTAATAAATCATAGATACTAGACAGCATGATCATTTCCTGACTATACCACAACTAAACCTGTTTAAATTGCAGAAAAAAAGAGAAGCAGACAATGGATAATAAAGAAGAACTGAGTTATAAAATTTACCTTCTTAAAACAGCATTAATCACTTACAGAAACAGAAACAAAGACAAACTACCTCTTGTAAGGACAAAAGCCGATACCGGGGCTGTAGTATAGCCTTAGTACCTCAACTAACAGTTTATGTTGATTCAAAGTTATGCAGAAAATTTATAAAATAATTTTGATTCGACCATGTAGCCTGACAGACTCAACGTAAATGCTTAAGGTCGCCACAATATTTGTTAAACCACAAATAGAGGAAAGGTTGTAAGCTATCTACTGAAGCACACAAGTTCACCTCTAGAAAATCCAAAGTTTTATTTTTCAAAGTCACAATTTCAAATATGCATTTTACAGTTGAGCAGGCAAATCGAACACACTTTTCCAAAGGTTGCAGGTTGTGGAGAGAAATTTAACCGACTGACCCCTTTTGTAAATTTAAAAGTTCATATTAAAAGTTAGAGTTGCTATATAACACAACACCAAAGTTTCAACATGGCTGACACCGTAACTTCTCCTTCAACCGATTTCCTCCCGCCCGACACAACACTGACGCAGGCTCACTCACATAATGCTCCTGGAACAAGAAAGACAAAAACATGATGGCGGTGGGGTCCTTTTATAGGAACCACTAGAATCAGTGACATAAGCAACTGTAGCACATCTTTTTGCTTCCGCATAGCTAAAAGTGTGTGTAATTTATTTGACGATCCAGACTATTAAAAATATTTAAACTTTGATAATGTCTAGACTTATTTGCTAGAAGTCCAACGGCAGTTTCGTGAGAAATTTAGAGTAACTAGTTTTAAAGTTTTATTTAATTCCACGTAGTGATACAAAGCTCTAAAGCAGGGGATTAACCCAAACCTATGAATTTTTACAGCGACAATCAACGACAATCTATTTTCAAATACTTAATTACCAGACATATTGTTAGGGTTCTGCTGGTGGTTTAAGTTGCTGATTAAATAATTAAAAAATCCAACAAACACATTATGTTTGAAGATGTCTGTTTTATTGTGATCCAAACAACAAGTCAGCGATATTAACTAGTATAGGTACAGAGATGCACAGTCGCAAAGTCAACTGAATGATTGAAACTCTCTGTAACACTGAATACTGTCAACTAAACTGACTTACAAACTGAATGAATGAATGAATTTCTCTGTCCAGGCGATCTGTTTATATAGTCTTTATCGAAATTACGAGAATTCTTCAAAGGCATCCGCCCGATATTTCTCGATCATTAACAATCACTCAAACAATCTAACATATTAAAAACAATCGGAATTAATACAAAATTAATTAACAACATTACAAAATGATCAGAAATGGTAATTATAGATACTTAAATACAAAATTATTCACAGAAATCCTTTCAAACGGTAGAAAATTGTCCTGTAGACATCGTAACTTACATTAATACATGTAATTACAAACATTTAAGAAATTCTCTTGAATAATTCGGCTCTTAAACATATTAAATGGCCTTTGAATAATTTTCTTTCCTAAAACAAAGTCTATATACACTGATTTACAAGAAATTACAAAACAAACATATCAAATCACTTTCAAGCAAACTTTAGCTAATTACAAATACTTCATACAGTACAATGCTATTCAAAATTCAGGTATTAGGGCTGTTACAATATGCTGAAACTTTTTACAAAAACCACTATATATTCAGGATCGTCTTAATTAGTGCTATTTACTGATGTAATTTTTAAATTAATATTTCTTTTAGATAAAAAGCTTATTTTTTCTCTTAATTAAAACTACTAATTAAACTTTGCCAAATTACTTAATTTTATTACCAAAATATTGGGGACAGTGCTGACTACAGCTGGTGATAAAAGATCAGTTGTCGCTTTACTCGATTTAAAGATATTGCAAATCTTAGAATTTCTACTTTTCTGATCGCGTGTTTCAAAACCTGAACAAACCTAATTATCTCTAAAAATAAACGCTTTTCGATATGATAAATACACTTTAAAATGATTTTTAAAACAAATTGTTACTGTGAGCAAGATTACAGGGAAATTCCTTAAAGTTGAAAACTGCTCTTTTCGAAATTTCTAAGTCCCGCCTAAGCAAAACTAGAATTTGCCAAAACTCTAAGTTGCTTACACTCTCTCATGCTGCAATACGAAGGTGACATTGATAGACGATGGGAAAATATTAAAATTTTCATTCATAAAACATTGTGAGGTAACGCTCTGACATATAACAGCATTTTGGAAGAAATGTGGAAAAACTAAGACAGTAGCCAGAAACTGAATTGAATTTAATTACGATGAAGTTCATGCTATGGTGGTAATTTTCCTATTCATCTATTGACCCTTTTCTTCTTCTTATTATTTTTTATTATTTTCTTCTATACTTTGAGTGTAAATTCACCCACCTGTCTACTTTTGCCATTTATGAATTTTAAATTACTTCAGCAGTTTAGGTAAATAATTCATCACTTCCTATGCTAATTTATTCGAATCACTGACACCCTTACCCACAAAAGAAAAATTTCCCACTTCCCTGTATATGAAATTGAGTGCCAGCTTGTGGCCATGGTCTTACATGGACTACTCCTAATTTTTGACTAATAGCTTTGAAAGACTCATCATTAATGTGTGTCCTGTATATTCCAAACACTCTCCTTGCCCTTCACCAGTCTCCAATGACTCCCAATCCAGATCCTTTATCATATCAGCCACTTGTAAGACCGTAGGCCGATACTGGGGTTATAGTATCGCCTAAGTGCCTTAACTTAAACACTTGATAGCTCACAATTCTCAGTACATCTGCTAAATAATTTTGATTTGATTTGACCATGTAGCCAGGATAACTCAACTAAATGCCTAGGTCGCCACGAAATTTGTTACCCACAAATTAAGAAAAGGGTTTTATGCTACCTACTGAAGCACACAAGTTCACTGTTAGAAAAATCCAAAGTTTTATTGTTCAAAGTCAAAAGTTCAAAAGTGCATTTACAGTTGAGCAGGCATATCGAATTATCTTTTCCAAAATTACAGATTGTGGAGAGAAATCTAACCGACCGAAACCCCTTTAGTAAATTTAAAAGTTTTAGCAGTCATTGAAGTTACGAGATAACACGACACCAAAGTTTCAACATGTTCGAACTAGCCCGCATGGCGAGTTACGACCAACCGAGACGAACGACAGACAGACGCAGGTTCACTCACATAATGCTAGACAGGAACAGACCGCGGAAAGGAACAGACAGACCATAATGGCTACGGGGTCTTTTTTATAGACACGGCTAGAACCAGTGACGTCAGCAACTGTATCACATCTTTTTGCTTCCGCGTAGCTCAAAGTATGTGTAATTTATTTGACGATCCCGATTATCAAAAATGTTCAAACTTTGACAGTATCTGGACTTATCTACTAGAAGTCCAACGGCAGTCTCTTGAGAAATTTAGAGTAATTAATTTTAAAGTTTTAGCTGTTTAAGCCACCGCGTAGTGATACATTCAAATTTGGGTAAAATCCCTAAGTGTTCTAGAACTTTTTACGCGCGTGCACAACAATCCGCGACAATCTATTTTACAAAAACTTAATTACCGGACAAATACTAAAACTTTTGATGAAAATCCATATATGTTTGAAATCGTCTTAATTAGGGCTATCTGCTGATATAAAATTTAAATTGATATCTCTTTTAATAAAAAAGCTTATTATTTTCTCTTAATTAAAATCGCTAATTAGACTTGGCCGAATTACTTAATTTTATTACCAAAATATCGGGGATAGTGCTGACTACAGCTGGTGATAAAAGTTCGGTTGTGGCTTTACGCGATTTAAAGATATTGCAAATCTTAGAATTTCACTATTCCGATCGCGTGTTTCAAAACTTGAACAAACGGGAATATCTCTTAAACCAAACGTTTCCCGATATGATAATTACACTTTAAAATGATTTTTATTTTGGATTATAACTGTGAGTAAGATTACAGAGAAATTCCTTAAAGTTGAAAACTGCACTTCTCGAAATTTTCTAAGTCCCGCCTAAGCAAAACTAGAATTTGCCAAAATTCTAAGGTGCTTACATGCCCCCTGAAGATTGAAGTTATTTTCTAAAGAAAACTAACTGAACATCTTGAAAATAGAAAAAAAAATTTTAAATTCCCCAAAAGAAATGAACTATTGCGTGTTGGTTCGGTTCTCTCTCCACCATTCATACTCAAAAGCAAAAATTTATTTTAACAATATCAAAAACTTTAACCTCTTCATTCAAAATTATTACAAAATGGTTCAAAAACTCATTCACTCTTTGAATTAATATTACTGAAAAATTATTAAATGTTATAAAAATTATTACCAAATAGCAAAAATGTGAAATTGTCACAAAATATTAGTATGTGTAACATAAATAATCACAAAATTGTCAAAATATCAGACATATTATCAAAATAAGAAACATAAGTGGTATAAATACAAATTACAAAAGTACATTGCAACATATTAATGCAAGAAATATCAAATTTGTTCTCAGAAAAAGAAATAGTAATGTGTATTATTTTACAAATATAGAAATGAAAATTGTTGTATTTTATAAACAGTTGTATAATGCAATTCCATGTAGGAAAGTCTTTCGTTTTATAAACGTCTTTGTTTAAATATTATTTTGTTTTGTTATGGCCTTAAATTACCACTTTCCCTTTAAACACTGATCACAGAACTCCCTAATAATGGGTGAAAACCCAAGTCCTGTTACGGGAGCTGACTGTAAGGCTTGCAAATTATACAAAGCAAAAGCCTTATAGCTAGATCTGCCGAGAAATGTCCATTTTCCCCGGTTCCTGTCGCAGCAGGAGTGGCCTGGGGAACTCGGTCAGCTAGCTGGTCTGTGAACATACAAATCAGAAAAAACAATGGGAATTAGTGGTGGCCAAACTGTTCTTAAACTCTAACATGTACATAAGAGAAAAATTAAATGAAAATACAAAAGTAAATGTACTAGTAGGTTAGTAAATACAATAATGTTCCCACAAGTTGTTGGGAAATGAAATAGTAAATAATGATTTTCCTTAGCAAAGGAAAGTAGTTACCAATAGTAAGAACTAATGAAAACATTATTCATATAATGCACTAAGATTCAAGTTATAAAAGTGAAAAAATATTCTTATATGCGTAAAAAATATCAAAGTAAAGAAACACAAATTGCACTTGGTTCTTGCCAAGTTAATGGACACTTAAGTATAACTGAGTTATTACAATAATAATAATTACAAAGTATTGTATATTTACAAAATATTGTCCCCAAAATAAAAATAAACATCCTAAAAATGAATAGGGGAAAAATTATAAGGAAACGTAGTTTCCATTCAGCAGTACACTGCTGCGTGAAGTGAGAGTATAAAAGTATTGTATGTATGAAACGTAGTTTTACTTCATCAGTACACTGATGACAAAATGTTGCAAAAGATCTCTCATGTTAAAGTTATCACAACTCCAGTTGTGTTGACCAGTACACTGGTGCAAAAATGTTAAATAGCATTTATGATTGGAATATAATCTTCTTGTTATAAAAAATAAGTAGGTCCTAGTAGTGTACTCATAATGGGATCTCTGTCCCCTGGACCAAATATCTGATAATAATGTTACAAGAGAAAAATTGTAGATTCATATCCGTTATATTCTATCAAAGTCAATTTAAGTGGTATAGTTTATTGTTTATAATAAACATTGCTCTCATAAATCTACTTGCTTAAGGCCACTATGAAGTGCCTAATGTGCGACAAAGCACAAAAAATCCTCAACCTAAGTTGGGTAAATAAGACAATGTATAAAGCAAATTACTGAATGAAGTTAAAAGATTCAAAGAATTTTAATATTATAAATGTTGAAAGTATGTGTTATTATCATCACATTACAAAACACATCTTAATTTCTTCAGTGTAAGAAACCATAGGTATCACTGACCCCAAAACTCTCTAAGGTACATAATATAAACACTTAAGATAATGCATGACTCCAATCCGAACGTCAATTCAATCTTTAACAATCAAAAAAATGAAAACTTATATCAGCTTTGACGTTACATCTCTAAGAATCCATTACATGTTACAAAATAAGTCATATCTGCGCATATCGCAATAGTATGCTGATGAAAATGTTATCTATGTTATATATTGTATGTTAATAATGTAACTACATCAGTGACGCCTTTGAGAAAAAAATGAGGTCAACCCAACTCTTGTGGTGAAGCCTATTTTATATATATGTGAGTGTCATGCCCATATTGTGGAGGAAGTTTATTTGTATTGGGTCATGCACTAAGTATTGGTCGCCCTGTGTGTTACTTGAATGTTGTGTACATTTATATTATGGTCATCCTCTCTTTGGAGTGATGCCTAAAGGGTGGTAATGCTAATATTAATTATGGGATACTCAGGTGACTCTCTTATTCCTGGCCCTAATAATTATGGGATTCGAAGGCAAGTCCTTGCTTCCTGGCCCTAATAATATATTATAATAATAATGGGATTCGCAGGTGAGTCTCTATTTCCTGGTCCTATTAATAAATAATAAAAAATATTGCATTCCCCCTGAATGGTACTATCTTCTCTTCCAGCCTCCCCCATAAACATAGAAAAACAAGTCACATCCTCACACATACTTTAATAGGAGCATCTACTTCCTCTTCTGTGCACATAACTTCCTCTCTTCGACATTCCATCTCTACTTCAATCAGTTCCATCCCTGATGCCTTAGAAATCCTATCTGATTCAAATTGTTGTATGATTTCCCAAGGTAGATGGTAAATTATTATGATACAGTACACAATAGAAAAGCAAAGTGGTAGCAACACTTTATGCTCCCTTACATCATCCAAAATCAAAATCTGCTGTGCAATAACTTCAAATAAACAAATACTAAAAATCCCAAAGATACAAAATAGAAAAATATACAAATGACATGGATTGTCTTATATATCCTCAAAAGGTAGGATAATTGTGATGGCACCTTGTGAGGTACATTTTAAGTTTAATTACATTCCTCCTTTCTGCAAAAAGTGTCATTCTTCTGTTTGCTGGTAAGGGGTTCAACAGACTTTTCATCTTTATACCCCTCCCAAAACAATCATAACTTAAAATAGTCTTCTTTTTATTTAGTGGTGAGGGGTGGAATAGACTTTTCATTTTAGTCCCCCTTCCAAAGCATTGATAACTAGAATTCAAAATGAGTTTCATTTTAACAGTCTTTTTGTGCTGGTACAGCATAGGCAAGTGAGTTTGTGAAAAGGAAACCCTGTTTTCTTTTACCATACAGAATGCAAAGGGTTTCCTGAAATTATCAGGATGACATGTAATGAAGTACCCACTGCCTGAAAAATCTCTTACATTCTGAAAAAGAATAGAATTGAAAAATTGTTTATTAATACCACAGTGTTCCCAATTAGGAATAGTAATTAGTGGCAAATCAGTAAGGATGTTGTCAGGAAACATTTTCTGCAATGATTGATGTTTCAGCTTATCCACAAATGTAGGCTTATATCGCCTTGCAAGCTGTTTGGGTTTAGAAATATTAGGCTCACATGAGCAAACAGCCTGTGGTATGGGATCAGCTGATTGTATATTGTATATTGTATATTCAATTTGTACAGTAGTGAAATCAATTAAATCCTCACTGTCAGGTAAATTTACTAGGAAATCTTCATTGTCACCAAAAATGTCACTAATTAACTGTGACCACACCGCTGTTGTGTCACTACTAAAAACTTTCTACATCTCCGCAACTGACCAACATGCCACCCGTGCTGGATTACTGCTGCCCTCCTAGGCTAGCGGTGCCTCCTTATATTCATATTGTGCCCAGCTGACTCAGCATACGCATGATTTGACAAAGGGAAACCTTATTTTTATTCCGATCATTCTGAAATTTTGATATATTGTGAAGCATATTTTAAACGTCAATTTTAGATATGACAGTTTTTCTCTTAGGTGTTATGGATTTTGAGTTAAAGTTGTAAAAGCTGTAATCTGTCTTAAATTCTGTGAAATGATTCTGCTTTCAAAATATTCTATAAAAAATTTCTAAACTTTTGACACATAACATGTCTAGGTCCCAAATGTATTTGATAGTGAAAATCTACTCTGACTCTGACTATACGTAAGTTCAAAGTCAGCTAAAAACTTTGATGTCGATCTCCAAATATATGAGTGCTACCGATCTGTATTAAATATATCTCAAATTTTGCTAAATTTGATTCTCTATCTGATGGTAATATTATTTCCTCGTTATCCATTTCCCTTAATGCTAATCCTTTGTTTCCAAAATGATGCTTTGTAGCAGCCATTACATTTAAACCTTAATTTCCCTTTTGCGGCTTATATATTTTTGGAACCTTTACGAAAATCACTCCTTGTGTTAAGTGGAAACTTCTCTTTAGTCTAAATGTTATTTCTATGCCCTCAGACCCATGGGTCCGCAAAAATGTTGAATTTCAAGGTCAGAAAAATCTTTTATTTTGTCTTAAAAAAAAAACAAAAAAAAAACATACATTCCTGTTAGATATTGACTCTTTCTTTTGATATGTTGCGTATTATCTTATGCCAAACATTTTTAGCTAAGAATCTTTACTGTCCCTTGAAGGTCAAGTGAAAACTGTTTCTTGCCTAATATTTTCCATGGACATGATAACTCTTTAATACAATTTTCTGTAATGCAAGTGTTAGACCTAAAATGAATTGTCATCTCGTTTTACACCTCTGAAAATGAATGTGGCCAAAACGCTCCTAAATTTTTTAACTTTCTTCATAGTACTTTTCAAAACTAATAAAATAGCTTAAACCCTCCTTACTAACTAGTTTCAAATTACTGTATGATGTTTCTAAAATGATTTTCTGATGGGTTTAAGTGTTTCAAGGACTCTTTGAACTGTTTTTGAAGGTATTCTGACATAAGTAAGGTTATGTGACAACAGATTACTTTTTTTATCTTATTTTTCTTAAGAATATTAGTTACTATGCATAAAACCCTTTCCATGAGGTGTGAAGAAGGAAACAATTTCTTGAGACAGTTTATTTGAGGAACCTAACGAAAATCAAAAGTTCCAGTTACACATGCATTTCTGAAATTAATTTGTGTGTTATTACTCAAATGCAATATTGTGATAAAACTCACACAGCAGAGCTAACTCCCAAGTTAAGACAAGTGAAACTCATCATGCAACAAGGATTTAATGAACAATATGAAAATATTACATCAAATAAACATTATTTGTTACCAAGCGCTTTGGACCTACTCTTCAAAATGAATGTGTTGCGAAGATAAAAGGCAAGGCAGTATATTTTGATCATTGACCTTAAGACTTACTGTGAAACAAGCTGAGATGTCAGCGCAAATTTTTCTCTTGTTCATTCTCTTATGGTGAGGACAGAAGAGTCGGGTCAGAGTACTCACTCATCATTCATGGATTGCTTCGAAGAGATTGTTGCAGAGAAAAGTATGGCCCATACAGGGACATAACAAGAGAAAAAAGTAGTTGAAACTGCAAATGATGTTTATTTAAATACTAAGAATATATCATGTCATGATAATCCATACACTTGGTGGCAAGCAAGAAGAGATAAATTTCCATGTTTGACAGAGCTTGCAAAAATACTCGTCAATTCTAGGAAGCATTGTGTATGTGGGGTGGCTTTTCTCTGAAGATGGCAATGTATAAAAGAAGAAAAGGAGCAAACTACTGTCTGACAATGCAGAAAAATTAATATTTCATCATCACAATCTTCCACTACCAAATTTAAATTGTGATGATTCAAGTGAATAAATATTTAATATTTTTTTATTTTTGCTTTGACATTGTGGAAGTTGATTACACATGATTATTTTTGTAATTATTAGTAGAATACCTTATCATATAATAAATCATTCTTTTTATTTCAGGTAATTATCACACTACAAAATAATTTTAAGTATTCGGTATTGGTCAAATAGTACCTAGATATTTGGCATTTGCCCAGATAGGATAAAAGGGGCAGAATATGTCAAATACTAAATAACTGCTAAATATTCGTTCCAAGCCTAATATATATGGGTACGAGAATAACCCCTATTTGCCAAAGATGAATGTTTAGTGGCGTTGAAACATGGAATAACAACTATAGAGCCTGAAATTTTTGGACCCATAACCCTTCTTTCACAAAAGCTACCAGGAGCATGCTGCCAGCTGACTGAAGTCACATATCCATGGTCGGCAGTTTGTGGTGGGGGGAAATCAGCATGGTGAGAATTGTTGGTGGTTGTTTGAAGGGCTGAACCGAGAATTGTAAAAATAGAAACATATCACACGAACAAGTCATGGACATGCAGAAGAATTTACCAAAAATGTTATTTTTAACTGGCAAAATTTTTGTATTTTTCATATGAGTATAAAATATATATATTCTGTAGATATGTGTCATGTCTAGTTTGGGGCAGTTTTGTGGTAAGATGGAGGGGGTGAGGAATGGGTGGAGCTGAAGGAAGATTACTGAGAATTATTTTCAATTATGTCCTGGTGGTTGTCTTGGACCCATTTTTTATGGTGCACCAGTTCCCACCTTCCGAATTCAGAAATGTTGTTTCGGTCCGAGAGGACTCTGATGGCATGGACAGTGAGGCAGTTTGTACCATGTGTGATGGTATTATGATGTGAACGAACAAAAATATTTTTTAAAAAAGAACATAATATTTTGCTCCTTGAGTGTGGATGAAAATTGGTAGTATTGACTCTCAGATAAAAAGAACAGAACAGTGTAGGTTGCTATGGAGATAGAAAAAATATTGAAGAGATTGTGGCTAACAGCGTAGACGAATAGATCGGTTGCTTGGAATTATCATTGTCGAAATGAACTTTGCATCTTCGGAGATTGCCCAGTTTCAATATTGTTCCTAGAGGGTTACAATAATAAACAATAAACTAAAACTGTTTGAAACAAAAGGACTGAATTATTTAATAGTTATAATCAGTTCACAAATCATTAGTTATAAGTTGGATCGTATCACAATGGTTGCGCGACAATGAGTAAGGCCGGGTGCACATTGACGCGCAGTCGACACAGGCAGCGCAGCGCAGTTTCTGTGTCTCTATGTTTTGGGGCAGATCAGCACGTATTGAGACGCAGAGCAGGGCAGCGTAGTATTGTGCTGCACGTGGCTTGCACCAAGTTGTGATCACGACACAGAAACTGTGCCACGCAGCTCACTCGTGCCGGTTTTTGCCGTAACACTTCTTGTGTTATTTATAATCTTGCTTTACTCATAATCATTTTCAACTATGGAATAAGAAAAATTGATTAATCTGGTGTGTAACCAACCTGCGATTCACAATATCAGTCATAATAAATACATAAAATTTAAACCAGAAATTTGGACAATGAGCCCAACAAGTGGCGAGTAAATTCAGCATTTATTTATCATACAACTGTCCACTTACAATTTTCACTTTTATTTTCTTTTTTTAAATTCATTTTTAATAAAACCTCGAAAAAGATTTATATATATAGGCTATTATTACATTATTTGTTTTCTTATTATTTGTACTACATCTTTCAATAGTGCCCCCGAGAAACACTTAATTTGTTGACACTACTTTTTTTAGTTTCAAGTGATTATGTTCTGTTAAGTAGTTTTCTTAAAAATGTAATATGAAATAAAAGAGAAAAACATTCTTATAAATGTCATATACCGTCAAACGCTAAATAATTAAATAAATGACCATGAAAATACTGCGAGATTTTCTTCAGTTCTAATAGGTATTTGAGCTTTGTCGAGAAAATAACAGGTTACATTATGCCGTCAATCTCCGCTCGAGTCATCCGGAAATTATCTTTTGAGAATTCTCCTGTCACTGCAAGAGCCAGATGAGAGTTTATTCTTTTCATATACTCACACTTGTGTAGTTTTTATCTAACTAAGCTTCTGTTAAAGTGATAAAAATTTTCCACGCTCGGCATCCCAATCTGATTCAGAAATTAAAAAACGAGTTTTTGCATCGACATGTTTTTGGTTACGCTTTATTGTTGGTTTCTCGCACAACACAACAATGCTTTGTAAACTGCTGCACGAAACTGCGGTCTAATATGCGCGGGTAACTGCCCGACACAGTTTCATTGTCTGTGCTGCCCTGCTCTGCTCTGCGCTGTCCCTACTGCGTCACGCAGCTCAATGTGTGCCCCGGGTTACTGATGGTTCCTGGTATATACAGTTTGCCTGTGTCCGTTCATTCTGATAGCTAGTGGATGCGTGGCGAGGAGGCTGGGTAGTGTTTGCAGGTTAGTTGATATATTAGATGGAAGGATATACATGTGGAAAGTCATATGATGAGGAAGTATTCCTCCAGTTATTGGGTTGGTGAAGGTAGTGGAGGCTTAGTGCCTGTTGCACAATATGATGCATGTTCTGTTACATGGGAACGAGCTTTGGGGAGGTCCTTGTTTGTGGACTAAGTGTTGGATGAGGCTTGGTGGTCTGCTGAAGCAGGTTCCAGGCTGGCAATGGAGGATTTTTGGAAGGAGGGTTCTCATTTCAGGGCAGGCTCTTTTTGAAGGATTCAGTTAAATGATTTCGGGCCTGGAAATTACTGGGTGATGAGAACTGGACTCTGGTTGTCTTTTGATGGTTTGGTTTGGTTGAAAGGGTTCAGCGGGTTGTGATGTGGCATGTGAAGGTCATTTATGAACTAAATTTGGTGGGTAATTATAAGACTTCGAGCTTGGAAGATGTTGTTGGAGTATAGTGTGAGGGCCTGCTGGTTATAACATATGCACCTGCCATGAACAATAATGCTGAAGTGGAGTGAGCAGTTGATGTGCCATGGATGTTTGCTTTCATAGTGAAGGTACTGTTGTAGGTTGGTGGGTTTGGTGTTGATAGATGAGCTGAGATGGTCATTAGAGTGGGATAAATCCACATCCAGGACAGTGGCATTTATTCGAGATTAGGTTCATGTAAATATCAGGTTGAAAGTATTGAGGCTGTTAAGGAAACTGAGGTAGTCATTCTCCCTGTGTCCAGATCATGAAGATGTCATCTATGAATCTAAGCTACAAGAGGGTTTTCTGGTGTGACTCATGAAGGAACGATTGTTCCATGCGGTCTAGAAAGAGGTTTGTGTAAAGCGGGCCTTACAGGTGACCATACCTTCAATAAACAGACTAACTTAAGGAAATGAGCAAAAAGCATAGACAGTTTGCAGACTAATACTGATACTCAATTCCATTGCTTAGAAGGTATTATGTTAAATAACTGGATATTCAGTGTAATAAAAAAAGAGAATCCACTTAGAATTAAATTAAAACCAAGAAAATGAAATATTATTTTTAAAGACCAATTTATTTGCTTAGAAATATTATAGTTTCTTTTGGTATGTCTAATGTTTGGTCCCATTTCTGCATTTGAATTATTATTAATATAATTTTTACTTTCTTCCCCTCCTTTTTCAAATCTAATTTAAGACTTCTCATTCCCGCACCAGAACAAATCAGATCTCCACATTGCTTTGCTCCAATCAGTCATTTGTTGCTCTCTGACTTCATGCTTTTCTACAAGTGAAATGTTACATCTACAATTGATGAAACTATGCATTGCCCTGGTGCCATATGTGAAAAAAAATATTCATTTTTCTTCCTTTGTTTTCAAAATAACACCTATACAGCTCACTAGAAAGTTAGTGCATAGAAAAATTAATTTAAGGTGGCCTGTTTTGAAAAGACAGTGTTATCATTTGTTTAAAGGATGTTGCATTACTTTTTGAAACTAACAAGTAATCAAATATAATCTATTACTTGGCTCAACAGATTTTCAAATTATGAGTAAATTTTGTACACAATGTTGATAGTGGTTATAATTTACTGAACACAAGCTACCAAAATGATATTTTTTTTTTTGGGAAGTATTAAAATAATGTATGGTAATCCATTTTATAAAAACAAATCCATCATCAGTGGTATCACAAATGTATCAAATGTATCTGATTGTTCCAGCAGAACATATTCTTATCATATGAATAATTATAATAATTGTGAGTGATAATACTGTAAGAAAATGAAAATAAGGAAGAATATTGAAAGTAAACCCATCACTCACAAAAAATCACATCTGGAGGACCACAGTGGACAAATAAACATGAACATACTTTATTGTATTTTGGTTAAAACCATAATCATGCATAATGGTGGTAAAAATTGCAACTGAATGAGATTTATATTCACTGGGACTAACTACATGACTATCATATGATCACATGATTATAATTCTTATTTTGCCTTGGCATTAGTATCACAGATCTGAGTTCTAATTAATAATAAAAACATTAGTACTCTTTAGCTTAACAGCAGTGTACATTCTTCTTGCTACAGACATGTGGTGAATCTCAGTGTGTATACATCTGATCCATTTGCCATATATCTCACCTCTATGCATGATCAAGGTATTATTCAAACTTTGGTAAGTTTTTTTCATGATTATGCATTCCTTTACTGAAGGTGAATGATTGGTTTGCTTTCTTACTTTAATCCGAACAGTTGTTTAGATTTGAGAATGTTATGAGTATTAAAAATAATATTACTGTAGATTTGTGGTTTGGTAGATTTGTTGAATTTTCACATTACTACTTTTTATGGCATGCAGTAATCTTTGTCTGAGATGCACTTCAGCTGAAAGTATTAGTCTGTAGTAATATGTAATGGAAAGATAAAGTGCACCATCACTTACCAAAGCTGAAAAAAAAAAGAACAACTGTGGCGACCAAAACACTACACAAACACAGTATTTTGTGGGCATTCCTTATTCATGATTGTAGCCATGTACTTCAATCTCTATAGTCAGGAGTAAGGGCTGTGTCAGAAATATTGTGTTTTTATGTGTTTGTGCATTGTTTATTTTTGTCACAGTCATCCTTTGTTCGACTTTGATAGATGGGGGTACTAATTTATGTCCTTTTAATATTAATATCTCCAGAATGTTTTTTTCCTGCTCCATTGCATCTGAGATAGTATATATTATGATTATTATTATTTTGTTTTGTCATTTGTATTTTATCTTGAATTTTAATTAATTATAAAAGGCAATAGCGCTCTTTAATTTATCTACAGTGTACAGTTTGCTTGCTACAGTTGTAAATGTATTGACAAAATATCAATTTTAAGGCTAGATTATTAATGTTTTCAGGAGACATATTCACTGGAGCAAGTATGCGGTGGGAGTTCAGTATTTCCCACACAGGAGAAGACTGAAAATATGCTTATGAATTTATTGATGCCCCTTTGCTTACGTGTGGGGAGTGGACGGAAAGGTATTTAGTAAATTGGGACCACATTTTTTATTGCTCTGCTATCTTTCTAACATAAAAAGAAACTCATTTAGTAAATTAAATTTCAAGGTTGAAATGTGCTTTACTAACTTCAAGGAAGTACATTTGAGTGAACTTTGATTTTACAGATTAGAGAAAAGGTGCTAGTTATTAATGTAAATTTATGAATGGTGGATTAATAGTGTACTTGATACTGAAGAGAAAACTATGAAACTTTAATTGAAAATATGGAGTAACTTGTAAGGACACTGAAAATCTACCTTATATGATTTCAAATTATTTTTAGTAAAATAAAAATGTAACTGTTAGAGCTGTTAGTCATTTAACATAAAACACCACTCTGAGCAAATGATGCCATGTCTCAGAATCCACCTTTTTTGTTCTATGTAATTGTTAATAGACAATGTGTGCATTGTATATTTAAAGTTTTAAGTCAACAAATTATTTAGTTCTGGTAGCCAATCCATAAAACTAATAATATTTCAAATGGAAGCTGGATCTCCAGTTCAGTCAAAATCGATATGATTATATTGTGAAAGGTTTTGCATAAATCAGAGACTTCTGCAGAGCATAGTTCCAGTGCATTAGAATTTTCCTCAAAGTAAACATACTCTCAAATTGAAAATGTAATTTTGTGCTGATAAGTACACTTATTTTCATATAATTAAAAACAATTATAGAAGAATCAAAACTTTCTTGGTGTTGTTTCTGTTGTTTTAAGGGATAGATTTCAGAAACTTATATAGCCTAGAAAGAGTTTTTATTATAAGCTATTGTTTTATATCCAACCACTTCACCACACTCTCACTGCAGAACTGGGCACTTTTGAATCACCCACCATTACTGCAGGGGTGGTGAGGCAAGGCACATTTCTTCACCCATTAAGGGTGCCTATGGGGAGGTACATGGAACCAGCACCTACCACGAAACAGGCTGAAGACCCTTCCAAAACCTGGCCTCTCTAAGGGCAAGGTAAAAGATGCAGCAACCGAGTGTCCCATCATATGTTCCATCACACCAACCAACTGCAAAAAGCATCACTGAATAATGTGGCTTCCTACGCTAGGTAGCGCTCCTAGTGCACTTTCCCCCACACCCAAATAACATGCATAGTGTCACAGTATGAGTACGGGTTCCCACACACTCATTCAAAATCCACAGAGCACCACTATAGTACACGATCCTGCTGCAGAGGCCCAAAGGTCCTCATAGTGCTCGCTGGATGATGCTGCTCCACCCTCGCTAAAACCCATGCACTACCGTTCCCTACTTATAGAGGGAATCTATTATGGCAGCAAAGAGACAGGTACACACCAGTGGCAGGGATAACCACTTTCCCTGATCACTGAGACCATGCACTGCAGCACCCTGTAATGCCGGGGAATAACCGTACATTCAACGGCACTCGTTGGCCTACCAGTACCGTACGTCGCCCCCCAGCAGAGTCGCATCACCTCTCTGTCCCCAAGATCATATTGCTGGGAGCAGTAGAGGCGGGGACAGAGCCCGTCCTCTCCACGACATCGCACTTGTTGTCGAGGACATTGGTACTGAGTGCATGTCAGCAGCACGTGACCCAGTCTGTGGCTGCTTCGCACCCAGTCTTCAGTCAACCAGGCATATTGACTTCCAACACCATGTGCTCCCACCAGCAGGGATGCTACCCCTGAGTCCTGAATGCCACACCCGGAGACGGCGGACCACATCTGAATACAGTGACGTAGGCCATGAAGCTGACCCCTTCATTCGACTCCATGGATTTTGCAGTGCTGCACTGGTAGTAGAGGTGTGCCATGCTTGCTCTTCATTCACTAGGACACCCCCAATACTGGAGCATTCAGGGCAAGCTTGCTCACCGACTTGAGCTGCGGCCAACACTGTAGTACACCCAGATGCAGCATGACTACCCAAAAGCCTTCTGTCCAAGCAGGTTACACGATCTCCACTGAACCCGCAGACCGGGAGCAACAGGACTGTGGATGCTGTGCACAAGTCTCAGGTGCGGCAGGGGTAGCAATGGCACACCCTACTCAACAACTTCCTACTGGGACCCACACCCGACATCCAGCAATTCCCTATCTATTGGTAGACACAATAAGAATTACATCGACACCAGCAGCTTTCAAAAATTTGTCAATCATCATATCTCAGAAGGGGCATTATAACAAACACATCCTGCTCAATCAACGCTCTGCATCCCTCCAGAGGGAGAAAAATTTCTCCCAATACCTTAGCCTGCACCCATATTGAGCACAAGAAAAGCTTCGGGGGAGCTCGGGACTCCTGGATGCACCATACCCATATTCAGGTCAACATGGAGGAAGGCCCACACCCATGGGGGAGTTAGGTTTAATAGTACACCCATACTGAGATCAGATATATATTAATTGTGATGTTAAAGTATAGCTAAATATATCGAAATTTAACTTATTTGTGTTAACCATAGGCTATTTGAAAATAACAAATAAATCGAAGACATTGTTAATGATGAACCACACTCCTATTAGTAGCAACATTATGAAGATAACTGACACATTTTTGAATGAATTACTAGTTGCTCAATGAGTTATGTACTTGTATTTATTTAAACAATGTATTCGATCATATAGATGGTGTGTCACTAATTTCAACAAATTAAAAAGATGTTATAGCTATGCGAACAAATGATACTCAAGTTTGAAAGTGATAATTCATTTATTTCTAGACATTTAAGTTTAACACAGTTTATCAAACATGATGAAACATTAAATAAAAGCTTACATCAAAGTAGTTGTCACAAAAATACATTTAAAATTTTGTTGACAAATATGCTACAGGGCAAGTTTCAGGAAAATTTTCTGGAACATAAATAAACAGTGTGTTTGGTGCTGTAATTGATATGTTTACATACTAAAGCACTAAAAAACACTTATTATCAGTATAATTCATATTATCAACAAAAGAAGCAAATTGTTGCCTTGTTTACAGTGACATTACAAGAGAGGAAATGACAGTTAAGAATTTTTTGGTGCCAATATTCAAATCACATATAAAACGTATTTTTCAAGTAATATTTTTTTTTCGAAAAAAGGGGGTGGGAGAGATTAAAGTATAGAAACAGCTTAAATTTGACTACTTTACCAAAATTATTCAAGTACCCTATTCAAACATTAAAAATGCAAGTCAATTGGCACAATTCATCAGTGTATGAACAGTGTGCAAATCAGCCCGGGATATTGTTTTGTATTGAATACTGTAATTATTGGTCTCAGTAACAGCAGAAAGAAAGAACTGCCGCAAGGCAATGTTTATATGGAAAGGGTAGATTAAATACACCCAACACTCACCAAAGTGGAAGGGAGGAGGGCAGTACCAACACGAAATAATACACAAACACAGAAAATACAATATTTTGGGATTAACCCTTTGTCAGGTAAAAGAAACAAGTGGCTGAGCTCGTGCAAGTCTTGCGATCAACACAGTCACTCAGTAGTCTAAAAACAGATGTCAACAGTCAACAACTATCCACTACACCGACACATACAATCCAAAACCAACCAGAACCCTGTTTTTCTCACCCAGTTTTTCCCTTGCCTGAAATTGCTTTACCAAATTCTTCATTTTGGCTTCGACTTCTCACATCATTTCCTGAAATGTCCCGTATTCTTTCCATTATCCTTCCGTAGACCATCTAACCTAAAAAATATACTTGTATATAAATATCAACCCTCTGTAGCTCCTAAACCATTTTTTGGATCCTTCCTGTGTAACAGACCCCAATACAAGATGTGCAGTATCCATCCATCTACTAGAACCTATTGCAACCCTATTACTGGTGAAACTTACCCCATCATAGGCCATTGGCCATGCCACTTACACAACAACACATCTCATATACCAGCTCACATGCCTCCACTGTAAAAGTTCCTACATTGGCCTTACCTCGAACTTATTATCCATCAGAATGAATGGTCACAGACAAACAGTTTACTCCCAAAACCTAGACCTCCCTGTTGCTCACCATGCCAGTACTCACAACACCGGTGACCTCAATAACTGCTTCACAGTCGGAGCCATTAGATTACTTCCAGATACCACCTCCCAATCTGAACAGGTGGGAATTGGCATATTAACATATCCTGCAGACTAGACATCCCCCAAGATACCTTCCATCCTCACCCTGTACACCCATCACTGTTCAGCACAATAGATTCATATATATTTATAGATCTTATTTCAAAATTTTCAATTATTTTTATCATTATTATTATTTCTGCTTTTAATCTATCATGAGATAATACTTGTGGTTATATTACCATCTGTGACAGTCAGTTTCATTCTATGAGTGGCATTGTTGACTGCAAGACTTGCGTGAGCAGAGCCACTTGTTTTCTGTGTTTGTATATTATCTTGTGCCCTCATCCCTTCAACTTTGGTGAGTGTTGGGGTATTTCATGTTTCAGTTTCATATAATTATTGGTCTCCTAGACTCACATACAGTACAAGGTGCATTACAGTAGAACTCCAGTTATCCGAATCAATTGGGACCGGATCCCATACAGATAATAAAAAATTCGGACAATTGGATTTTTTCCGAAAAAAGATCTCTTTTAATTAATTACTGTATGTATGTTGAAAATGGGAGAAAAAACTATTTTTAAAGCAAAAGATCTTTAATTAATTAAATGAAAAGGCTACACTTTTACCTGTTAAGCGTACTGACAAGTGCTGTACATTAGTATGGTATGTACGTTCCATATTGTAAATAAAAATCATTGGTTGCTGAATATCTCGGTCAAAGTAAGCTGTTTGGTGGTATTCGTCTGTTTCCGGTCAACCAAGATGCGCATCCGCTTGAAAGTGGGCAGTTGCATGTGGTTACACTCCATCCACTTAAATGCAGTTTCAAGGCAGATCATCTTCTTCCTATACACTTTCAATAAGTTCATGATCATTTAGAATTTCATACCCAGGGTCTGACAAGTCACACACCACCCACCTTCCTATACCTTCAGCACTAACTTCCAAACATTCAGGAATTTTCAAAAGAAAAAAAAAATTTTTTTTCTGAATTCCTCAAGTGACACGTCATCCTCTGATTTGGGTAATCAGCGATTCGGATAGTTGGAGTTCGGATAATTGGAGTTCTACTGTATTTGTTTTTAGAGCATACTTGGCAATATTCACACTATTTGTTATATTTTTATAAGGTCTTCTTCTTATTGGGTCATCTATTTGTGTAGCTATTGGTGATTCTTTATAGCTTAAATCACAGTCGCCAGGGATACACGTCCCACTTAAAATCATTCAGAACTTTAATCTTCAAACTTATTAATCTAATTTCTTCTATTTGAATAACAACAAACTTTCATGTGAATTATTGGGATTTATTTAAGTAGCATTCAGTTGATATGAATCCAAAGATACAAGGTTTTTTGCTCACAGTAACAGTTTATCATCAACTCAAATGCACATGCTTATTACCTCGCTCGATCTCTGTTTGTTATTCCAGTCATTTCCATGACTACTAATTTCTCTCAGAATAACCTTCAGCCTTTTGTAATATCTCCATGAAATTTGTTTATGATACAACCATGCCCAAGTTTACCATAGATTTGTGAAAAATACCGTACTCTGTTAAATTTTTTGTTGAGGGCTTGTATAGAAACCTTTTCTTCTTCTTCACCTTAATAACATATAAGATTACAAAATGTATTTTTTTAAAAAAATTAACAACAATTGATACAAAACAGAAGAAACACAACTTTTACGTCCTGTCCCGGGACGTAGTGCAGTGGTTTACTTTTCCACCTTCGTCACACTGACACCATTCCATGTCGACGAAAAGTCTGTAACAATTAACTCTTTTATATTATCTGCCTTATCAGCTAAATCAATTGGCAATAAAAATATAGTGTAATCAATACTCCTATTACCAGAATCATTTCAGTAATGTTCAAAAATGCAAAATGTATGTTAACCTCCTGACCCATTAGAAAACATAGCAAAAAAAATATTTACAATGGCTAAACGCATATTCATTACCTATAATAATTACTTTCTTGACCTTTACATAACTGTTAAATATATTCATTAATAATAAATAAATGTTTGACTTGTTGCCACTTTTTTTTCTCTTCAAATGCAAAACCTATATAATGAGCTATACATGAGTTCCTGAATGAAGTATTTATTCACAGGAAAGAAGGTATCTGGACCTTAAAGTGTATGTTCTATTAAATTACTTAACCTGATTTATTTTCTTATTGTTTCAAAAAGGGTCTTTAACAATAAATATTGGAAATAATATTTTACACTATTTCAGCAAATCTTTAATTAACTTTACTATTTATTTTCCTCTCAATATAACACAGTTCACATAATTTTTCTATCCATCCTTATTAGTAGTCTCTATAGAGAAGAATCCTCAGTATTTAATACCATGTTTCCTATTTTAAACAAATGATAACTTTCCTTACTATGCCTACTTTCTTTAGTATCTGTCTCTTCAAAGAACTAGTAGTCTGCTCCTTTGAGCTAACAAAATTATTTTCATTATTTTCAATTTATTGCGCATTTAATTAATCTTTATTTTTTTTAATCACTTCAGTTTACAATTATTAAATTCTTAGCTGTCATGGTAATAGGCCTGTGTTAGGAAATAACTGTTGCTTCTAATTAACATAACTCTTTTTTTTCTTACCCTTCTCAAATACAAAACCTGTTTAATTAACAATACATCTACTCATCAACTTAACTGGATGGTATCTGTTTAAAAGGTTTGAGGACTATGACGTTATATCTACTTTTAATCTTATCCTCATGTGGGTAGGCTTCTTTGTATGAGTTCTCTTAGTCTCTACCAATTACTTTATAAGGTCCTTCATATAAAAGTTTAAATTTTTTGATCTCATTGTTTATTACTCAGGATTTCCAATGAGTTTGAACTAGTACTAAATCCCCAATGTCATAACTTGTGGGTATCGTGCATGAATTATTTTTTTTATCATCTAGCTGCACATTTCTTCAATTCCTCACATGCTACACTAATTTTTGTTAGAGTAGCTATATGTGGCAGTAGGGAATTGAATGAGTTCGTAAACAATACGAGGAGGTTTATTTTTGAACATGAGTTCAAAAAGTGTTACCGAAGTAGAGTTGTGAGGAGGGATGGTGTTAATAATATCTTCTATAGCATCTAGTTCAAAAGCCCATCTCTTGTGGTGCTCATGGCTGTATGTTCTAAACCAACGCCCTATTTCCTTCATAATCTTTTCTACTGCATTTTCTTGGGGGTGGTAGAAAGAAGTTGTAATTATTTCAATATCTAAATTCTCAAAACACTTGATCCATACCTTGCTTACGAACTAGGATGTATTGTCTGTCAATACCTTTTATGTTTTGGCTACATTAGGGAAGTAGTCATTGGTGACCTTGGAACAAATCACTTTTTCTTTAGCGGGTATAATTTCACATATTTCGAAAAAAAACATCTAGTATGACACATATTTTTGTTACACCGCCACAAGACTTTGGT
The DNA here is from genome assembly GCA_031002005.1 of Vandiemenella viatica. Taxonomy (NCBI): domain Eukaryota; kingdom Metazoa; phylum Arthropoda; class Insecta; order Orthoptera; family Morabidae; genus Vandiemenella; species Vandiemenella viatica. The sequence goes on from CM061919.1 coordinate 130,522,219, forward strand.
AGTGGACCAAAAATGTCTAGGGCTACTAATTTGTTGGGTCATTTGGTAACACACATTGCATTTCTCCAGCACGCTTAATGTTGTTGGCCTTAACTTTTTGACATAACTCACAATTGGTAATTACTATTTGTATTCTCCGAGCCATTTATGAAAAATACAGTGTTTCTTTCATAATTTTATGGCCTTTATTTGTGCCATAGTGACCATAGCTAACATGATGTTGTAGGATGAAATAATTGACATTATTTTCAGGTACCCATATCTTCCATTCTTCACTATCTGCATGGTTCCTTTTAAACAAAAATTCCATCAATCATTAAATAAAATTGTTTTAACTTGGGATTTGCCTTGTTGTTTTTTAGTTTATGTATAATCTCTTGTATTACACTGTCTTTCTCTTGCTCTTCCTGTATGAATTGCAAACAGTATCTCTTCTCCTTTTCTCCTGTTACACCTTTACTCTATATATATAAAGATGGATGTATGTATGTTTGTTTGTTTGTATGTTTATTTGATTGTTGGTTTGTTTGTTCGTTCTTCATACAAATCCACAGCTTTCATCCTATCTCGATGAAACTTTGCACACTTATCCTTTGAAACAAGGAGAAAAATACCGTCTACATTTGGTTGAATAATTATCTGTATAAATAATACATGTTGTCTTATAATTTTGAAAAATTACTCAACGGCGATAGACAGACGCTTTGGATATGGAGGTCTCTGTACTATTTTCCGTGTAGCGGTCTTGTAGCTCAGTGGTTAAAGTGAGTAACACCTGGGTCTTCAGTTTTTTTAATTGATTGTTAAACTGTGGTTATCACAAAGTTAGGGGTGCAATGCAAGGTAAATCATAGGTAGTCTTGCAATGCTGTAGGTGTACACTTTGTTTACGTTATATAGATCCCTCAGAGGTGATTTGCAGTCAGTGTGTGTGTGGTCTGCAGTAACCTGGACATATAAAAATGGTTATATGTATGTTTGTTTGTTCATACAAATCCACAGTGTTCATCCGATCTCGATGAAACTTTGCACACTTATCCTTTGAAACAAGGATAAAAATAGTGTCTACATTTGGTTGAAAAATTATCTGTAAAAAAAAAATACATGTTGTCTTATAATTTCGAAAAATTACTGAACGGAGATAGACAGACTCGTTGGATATGGAGGTCTCTGTACTGTTTTTCAGTGTAGCAGTCAGATAGCTCAGTGGTTAAAGCGCTTGGTTACTAATGTTTGGGTTGTGGTCTCTGATTCAAATCTCTTTGGGGGCTAAGATTTTTAAAATTGTTTTTGATCGTAAGAGTCACGCCTGGGCCGTCAGTTATTCGGATTGAATGTTAAACCGTAGATATCTCAAAGTTAGAGGTGCTATGCGAACCAAATGATAGGTGGTAGTCTTGCAATGCTGTAGGTGTACACTTTTTTACATTATATTGATCCCTCAGGAGTGATCTGCAGTAATAATACTGTAAATGGGAAGTATGTCTCTGTCTTTTGTTATGTTTTGACAACTAAATGCCTATACCAATATTGACAAAATTTGACAAGAAAATCGGTAGGAAGGGCACAGGACATTCCCCCCCCCCGTGTAATTAACACTTGTAACCACAAAATTTTGAGAACTTATCAAATGGTGACAGAGTGATGGATGTTTGTGTTAGACTGTAATGTTACTTTGCTTGCTCAAGCTATGCTTCTTCCAACTTATGTTAGTGTATAATTTGTTAATAAATTTTGTTTAGAGAAAAAACGTATTATTTAGTATAGATGTCAATTTTTTCTGTCCTTTTACTTTGTATCTGCTTAAATGTTTCTAGCACCAGTTTATTTTGACTTCTTTTTTTATATGCCTGATAGGCATAAACTGCTCTATATTTGTAGCTCTAGCAGAGCACGAGCAGCTTAAGTTATTAGAACCCAAGAATTGGATGCTCATGCTGAAGAAAGAAGAAAAGTCCAAGCTGAAATATAGTTGCTCTTAGTTAATACCTCCTCCTACCCTCCACCCCCTCATATTCGTTTTTTTCCCCCCTGTTTTTAAATATGTTCGAAAATAATTCTCTTCAAGAGACAGTTTCGATGGTAGAATGATACAGTGATGGCTTTCCGGTCATATTATGCTGACTCAGTGTTGTTTGGGACTAACCCTTCGCTACCAACAACTTTCTATATTCAATTCTGGCAAAGAAATTCTTAATCCACACGTACGAAGTCGCGGGTATCAGCTAGTATAGAATATTTGTGGTTCCTTCATTCCTAAAGGGGTCGATTCAGTATTCTCTTATCCTATGGGCATTCGCGACAAGGCATTAGCCAGACAGTTGTCTTCTCCATGTATATATCTAATTTAGAAATTAAATTATTATAATAACAAAACCTATCTAACCAGTCTACTGTGAACCAGTTTACATTTCATCAGAAAAATAATTCCCTTGTGATCAGTGTAAACGATGATTTGTTGACCTAATGACAGATGTCTGAACTTTCAGAAGATCCAAACTACAGCGAGTGCTTCCTTCTGAGTAACACAGTATTTATGTTCTGACTTGTTTATCACCCATCTGGCAAAGTCAAGATGTCTTTTTACTAGCTTCCCGTCACTTTGTTCATTCCAATGCCAGTGCTTATTTTTCTTTTTAATTTTTCAAAGTGAGGTGTATTGAGTATTTGCCCCCTAACATATTTACGATAATAAATACAAAGCCCTAAAAACTTATTAATTGTTCTTTATTTTGAGGTCTTGGGAACTCTCTTATTGCCTTAAGTTTTCCTCATTCGGGGTGATCGCAGTAGGATTAATCGTATTGGCCCAAAAATTCTATTTTACTTCTAAAGAATACACATTTCTTAAACCTTATTGTCATTCCACCTCTTCTTAAAGTGGTCAAAACCCCCCTCAAAGTTCTCCAATATTCTGTAATTGTCTCACTATCAATCAATATATCATCCACTTAGACAAATACTTTGCTCAGTAGATCTTTGTCAAGGACTAGGTCTAAAGCTTGGGTGAAATTTGTCACTGCGTTGTTCAGTCCAAAAGGCAGAACTCGGAAATGATAACTACGGCCTTGGTACAGGAA